>JAODLC010000002.1:17975109-18004203 GCA_026781145.1 Hippopotamyrus pictus | reverse complement strand
CCCCAGCACCATCGCCCCCCCTGCAGCTGTATAATCTCGCTGAACATGCTGATGTCTCACCTGTTTGGCTTAAGGCCCTGTGTGTCCCAGCCCAGTGTACAGCATCCTGCTTACGTGTCTCTGGCTTAGAGGAGGTTTTTTTTTGGGGGGGGGGGGGTTCAGCTGGAGGGCACACAAAATTGGTTAGACTTTCCGGACAGAGGCAATACTTGATGGATTAAAATAAAACAAAATCCCCCTGTTTTTTCATTAAATTAGCATCTTGTACACCAACCTCAGTGAGGCTTGGTGTTAGTCCATTTGCCTCTGCTCTAGGTCCCGCTCACCTCAGACCACATGCCACACTGGGCTCCCTATCTGGCTGTAGCACCATTTAACGCTCCAAGATGAAATTGGGTGGAAAAGAAAAGGTTTCCCATAAGTTAGCCCCTTTCCCTGCTTTTTTCTGGGTCAGTGCCTGTCATGTAAGTACTCTTGACTCCCAGCCACGTTCCCCCACCCCCACAGCTTTCCAAATGCAGACACAACGGTGTGACACCAAGCCTTCCTGCTCTATCTGCCTGTAATTGGATAAGAAAAATCATATGTAAAGATTTAGACCTCACCCTCAGCAGTGTCTCATACAATCATTAGTCTCAGGCACCTCGGGCTGTTCCATAGACCCCCATCTCTTGGCCACACCCCTCTCCCGCCTCCCATTTTCCTGACCACACCCACTCCTGCCTCTGATTCTGACCACACCCCTTTCCTGCCTCTCGTTTTCCTGACTACACCCTCTCCCGCCTTCCATCCTGACCACACCCCTCTTGCATCTCCTAGCTCCCGCATCACAAATCACTAATTAATCATACTGGGCATATAGTTGTAATGGGTTTCACTTCTCTGTGTTTTTAGTAGAGTATGTAGTCATTAACTTGCTCTGTAAATGAAGAGAAATGAACAGGGTATTAAAATAAGTGTAGCGTGTCAGAGTAAATACAGGAACCCTTCCTATCACTTCCATTCTCTCCCTCTTTGCTTGCAGGTCTGGTGCAGAAGGTGGACCAGAGGCTTCCAGTGGCCAATGAGTACCTGCTGCTTTCTGGTGGGGCCAGGGAGGGCGTGCTGGACCTGAACCCCGAAGATCTGGGCGACTACGCCAAAGGGGCCGACTTCGACATGGACTTCACCCTGCTGGTGCCGGCACTGAAGCTACATGACCGTAACCAGCCCGTCACGCTGGACATGCGCCAGTCGGGGCCCTGCCACTCCTGGCTGAGCTTACGCCTCTGTGATCCCGTCACCCTGGCCCGCTGGCGTTTCTGCTGCCAGGAGGAGCATGAAGCAGGGCTAGAGGAGGATGGGGCGGAGCCCGAGGCCCATGCCGAACCTGGCCGCGCCGCCATTCCCTCCCTTCAGTCCCCCCAGGTCCTGGACGGCTGTTACTTCTCCCCGACGCTCGTAGCCGACTGGTTCTGGGATGTGGTGGGGACGGCCGTCGAAGAGCTGCGCAAGAACCCCCAACGTGGGACTCCTGTTCCGGAGAGGGTGGAGCGCAACGGGCCTCTGACCACACTGGTCCTCACGGCTGGCACCAGCCGGGTCCTTTACGATCTTCTGCCCGTGGTGTCGTTCCGCGGCTGGCCGGCTGTGGCTCAAGGTTGGCTGACGGCCAACCACTTCTGGGACGGCAAGATAACCGAGGAGGAAGCCATCAGTGGCTTCTACCTGCTGCCCTGCTGCTCGCCCGCCGGAGGACGCCCAGACCGCGAGTGGAGGCTGGCCTTCTCGAGGAGCGAAGTCCAGCTGAAGAAGTGCATCCCTAGCCCTATGGCCCAGGCTTTCCAGGCGGCCAAGGCGCTCATATCCCGCCTGCTCTCTCGGCCCCGTTCCGGCCTCAGCCCCTACCATCTGCGCACCATGCTGTTTTGGGCGTGCGACCGCCTGCCCCCAGCCTACCTGAGCTCCCAGGATCCGGAGATCCCCGCTCGCCTCCTCCTGGGTCTCTTGGACGACCTGGCGCACTGCATCCTGGGAAAGAGCTGCCCTAACTACTTCTTGCCTCAGTACAACATGCTGGATCACCTGTCTGACAGTGCCGCCCTGCTATTGGCTCGCAAGCTGGCCCATCTGCGCTCCGATCCCGCCGAGCACCTCCGTGCTGCCCTCGATCAGGCCCGGCAAGTCTCCCAGCTCAAAAGGGAAGCGGCGGGCAGCAACGGGCACCCGCTCTCGCCTAGGCATGGCTCAGGTACCGGCCACGCCCCGCAGGATGACCGGCTGGCTCAGCGGCTGCAGCAGCTGGTCACGGAGAATCCGGGGAAGTCCATCTCGGTCTTCCTCAACCCCGATGACGTCACACGACCTCACTTCCGCATTGATGACAAGTTCTACTGATGCCCCCTCCCCCACACCATTGGTGTCTCCTTGATGATTTTCTGAGCCGGTGCTAGCTAGGCGTTAATGATCTAATGATGTATAAGAAAACTTTGAGAAGGCACTAGACAATCGGGGGGAGGGGGGGGAGATAACCCCTCACCGTATAACACTACTGTATCTATGGTACTGTCAGTCAAGTGATATCGTCAATGGAGCTAGCTTCTGCTGCTGAAATTGAGACTATTGTGTGCTGAGATGTGCCTCCTGGTGCCCCAAAGAAGAATTACAAGTAGAAAAGCTGAAACCAAAACGGGGCCGCGCAGCTTTCAACTGTCAAGTCCCACGAGAGGCCTGCAGGGGGCCCGCAGAGACCCCGCAGAGACCCCGCGTGGCTGGAGGCTCTCACACTGCCGTCTCGGGGGACGAGAAGCGGCATGATCTAATGAAAGAGCTTAGCTTAGAAAGAAAGGGGGTATTCCAAAGGCCTGCACTGCGAAATATCTGGACTTCTGGGTGATTTATCCTGGCTAATTCCTAAGAGAACATGAGAATGAAGGTACTACCGTTTGTAATTGAATGTAATCGCGAGAGGAAGCCCTGCATCTCTCCCTTTCAGTCTCTCTCACTCAGGGTGCCGTATGCATTCCAGCTTCCTTTCTTTCTTCCTGCTTAGAGCGGGTCAAAGTCAGGACAGGTCCGTTGTCGCAGTTTTCACTTGGAGGCGATGTCATGGTGCTGATCAGCCTGCTGGGGCAGGTTGCTGCGCACGGGGGCCTTTGGTGTCTGTAGCACTACAAGCTGCCTGCTCGTCCTTCCCCTCCGCGGTCTCGGTCATGATCGTACGCATTCCTTATCTCTAAGGGAGTGTCGCCTGCCATCAAGTCTTCTATAAGGGCTCCGCTTCCAGTATTCACTTTACACTACGAGTATTTTTTAAAGGGGATTTAATATTGCTTCGTTTTCTAATTTCCAGTCAGCTTTCAAAGCTTTGTTGTCCTTTGAGCTTTTCTGCTAGCTGCATGGTGGGCACAGGTTTGGGAGAAAGGACAGTCTCTCCTTCGCGTCGCCTTCAGCGGGTTCTCCATCCCGCACTGCATTGCAGGAGAATGAGAAGGACAGATACCGGACAGTGTCACCCCCTTTGTTAGGGGATTAGATGCGGGGTGGTAACTAGGGGCGGGGGGGGTTCCTATGCCATGGCCCCCCCCACCAGGTTCCCCGCAGTGCTCACATCTACAGTACAATAACAGAATGCCACCTCACTACCTGTGAGCCTTCTGAATGCTGTGGCTACTTCTGCATGGCGCTACTTCATCCTTTTGCTGGAAGTACGCAACGTTAGCGTCGCATATTTTTGCCAAACTGGCATTGCGGCAGTACACTAAGTACTAGGGCCTACTGAGGGTGCTTCTAGGCTGCCTGGATTAGGGGTGGTCTCTTAGTGGATGCCAAGCGTAGAGGGTTGGAGACCAGCCCTCAGCGGACTGTCTGAACTGAAGCCTTTGCCTGCTCTGTGTTGAAGGGACTGATCACACCCAAGGCGATTTTTCACTTGTAATATCCTTTCAAAGAGCGTCATAATATTCTCACAGCCATCTATAAATATTATGGTACATAAAAAAAACATAACATCAGCCTCAACTGCATGCAGTCCATTTGCTTTAGAGAAGTATACAGCGTTCTGGTGTGAAACGTGTTGGCGTTTTGCTTGTCATTAAGCCCCGCCTCTTCCTCTTCCCATCTCCTGTGGCGTTTCACAGATGAGCACGGAACTGGTGTTCTTCTGGCTGTCGCTGATGTTATGGTTTCAGGGCAAGGTTTTGAGAACCAAGTGCGTTTAGATTGGTAGAAGGTGGAGGTGCCAGTTAAATCAGTTTATATTTACAGGAAATCATTAGAATAGAATGTATATTGAGAAATGAATGTAACTGAATTTGCCTCTAATAGTGCTTGAACAGGAGTCAGGTTAATTTGGGGGCAACGTAGTAACTGAGAAACTCTTTGCAGTTGATCTCGTTGAGAACTGGGGGTCTTTTGGCTTACTTTTCCTTCGTCGCTTAATGACTTGGTCGTCTTGATTGTTTCTGCAAAGCATAAACTACACCAGGCTTGTTCTTTTGCCTAATTTCTTTTCCAGATTGTGTTGAATGCTTGACTGACATCACTGCGGCATGAAATAAACTTCTAATTCACAAGCATATGGCTTCTGTTGTGCTTTCTAAGGCGACAGTGAGGGTGCCTTCGCCCTCGTTCCCCCCCCCCACCCCCCCTAGTGTGATGTAGTGCACACTTGGACCAGCAGGGGGCACTGGCTGATAATTTTTCCTTGTTTGCCTCCCAATCCTGCAGTATCTCTGTTTGAGCTAGATAGTCACACTAAACATAAGCGTGTCAAATAAAGAGTGGAATTCCATAGCCATAATCACCGCTGGTCCCAAACCTCCTACCAGTTCATTTAAATCCAGCCCAGTTCCCAAGTGTGCCTGTCGTAGAAGAAGGCCTGGTTATTGTTTTTTTTTTGGGGGGGGGGGGGTTTCTGCGGGAGGCATCTTTTTTGGCAGGGCTGGAGGGGACCGGCTGCTTTCGAGAGTTTGGCCGGGTGTACACCGTAGAGGCTGCCTTATCTCTGTGCTGTTCTGCCCTCTGGGGGTCTGCTGATGTCATTGCGTTGGATGAATGCGATGACCCTCCCTGCTTTTTGGGGTGGCGTGTTACCTGTAACCACCCGGGGGGTGCACCCTGCCTCTCTCTTCAGCTGCGTAGCTGCTGTCATTGCGATCATGACCTTCGACGAAACAGTCTGTCATCCATGAGTGTTATCTGCATTGCTGATGAGATGTTTTCCGGGAGTTTTGAACATTGACACATCTGACATCCGGTGGGGGATGGGGAGGGGCACTGCCAGGTGGTTGGAACGCTGCCTGCTAGTGCCCAGCTGGTCCCGCGTCCCTGTCGCAGGGATGGGTCAGCCCTGACCCCCCCGGCTCGGCTCCGCCGGCGTGGCCCCCGAGGCGGAGTTTGCTGCACTATGCGTTGCCTTCTCCAGGTAAGAGATCCTTGTAACGCTTGGAGACTGTGGAGGAGCTGAACCTCGAAGCAGAGTCTGTGGGAACAGTCCAGCCTATTTGTTTGGGTGCTTCTCCCCTATGCCGCTGTAGGAGGCCGGTTTCCCAAACCCTGCCCCACCCCCACTTATCCTAAAACTGTGATAAGTGGTGTATCGGCGCAAGCTTTAAGATGGCTGCTGGTGGGCAGCACAGAGGCCGTGCTTTCATGGGAGCACGGGAGGGCGTCGGTGCCAGAATGAGGGTACCATAGTGCTCCAGGGAAGGTCTCCCATGGAATAAATGGTCTGCTTGCTGTCTTTCTGAAGTTTATTTATGGTAGTGTTTTTCACCTGTGGGGTCACTGTCTGCCTTCTCCTCTCTCCTGTCCGTTCTTCCTCATCCCGTGTGCTGCTGTTTCCCCTTCTCCCCTCCCTCTTCCTCTCCCTCCCTCCCTCCCTCCCTGGCTGCCTCCTTCACTGAGGAACGCCTTTGTCAGTGAACATTAATCTCCATTAGAAACGCGCCATTATTAATAGTTTGTAGGGCGAAACAGAGTGGATATTACTGTTGTATAGTGTACCTGTTTACGAAGAAAGAGTCACTCCTGTGTTTCTGGACCCTTTTCCCTATTATAGCTTCCCATCCATAGCCTTTATCTACCTATCCTTCCATCCATCCATCCATCCACCCTTGTTTTGTCTCCAGGGTGTCATCATATTTGAGATTGGAGGTTTGACCCAACACCCAGTTCCTGCTGATGAATCACGTCCCCCCCTCACGGTTTCCGCTGTGGAACACTGTGTCATCATTATGCTTCTGTGTGGTATTTGCTTTCTTTTCTTGCTGCCGTTGCAGCTGTATCCAGTACTAATGGTTGTCTCCTTGACAGGACCATCTGAGAGATGATCAGGTAGCTCGAGATTCTTGATAAATCAGCTATAAGCCACAGTACGTAAACGGCTCGGTGGATCATTCTTGCTATTTATGTGTAATTAGTGACTTTGGCTCCCATTACTGTTTGCCGTCTTTAATCTAGATGTATATGGAAAAGGATTTCTGTAGTGCTGCCCCAGGCTTCTTTAGTCACCTGGTGAGGACAGACACAAATCTAATTTCCAAGCCTAGAAAAATCAAATGACAAACACAAATATGGCTTGTTTCTGGCAAGTTAGTGCCGCACAAATGCTGGAGGGAGTTCAAAGTGTGTTTTTCCTCATTATTTAAAGAAATTTTTAATTACAGTTCTTCAGAAGGAAATCTGAGTCAGGCTGTAACTGGTCATGCTTAGGAATCCTTACAGAGGAATCCCTCAGGCGGGTTCCGTCCGACGCCGTGAAACGCTCTCTTTCCGTTCAGCATGCTTCTGTTCAGCTTCCCCCTCTTTCTGCACCACCCAGCTTCGGCACTTTTCTTCTTCCTTCAGTGCCCGTTGTCATCTTGTATGTTATCTTAGTGACATGGGTTAATATTGGTTATGGGGGGGCTTGACAAATCCACTCTGATATTATTGATAGTATGAAATTGGCTTCTGTTTTGCCCTAGGAGGCACACACCCAGACCCTGATTGCTGATTCTACTTCCCACTGTAGCCCCTTGCTGAGACCCGACAACCTGTTGTGTTTTTGTTTTTATTTTGTGTTAAAAATGGTTGTCTTTTGTTTGTTCTGTTAAACTCATCTCCACTGTGTCCACAACCTTCCTCCCTTTACCAGGTCACGTGGTCTTACTGTACTGTGCTGCTTCCTGTAAATCTGTTTGTTCTTGCCTTGTCAATGCAATTAAGCATTCCCTTCAGTCATGTGACCTAGGTCATATGATCTGCGGGTACCTGAGTCACTACCTGGCTATGGACTCCCTCTTCAGCCCCAAGAGGCCAATTTGCTAGTCTTTATTGAACGGTTCTTAACCTCATTGTTGTCAGCTGCTCTCATGCAGTGCTTCAGACGCCATAGGAGGGGATCAGCGGGGAACAGTCTGGACCATACACACATTTGTGTAATTTCCCGGAAATTAATTTCAAACAAATCAGTTTCAGCAGTCGTCGAATGAGATGGAGAGTAGAGTCCTCTCCAGCTTTGAAGGATAATATTCTTCTCCTCCACATTCACCTTCTTGCTCCTTCCTAGTACCATTCCCGCATTCATTCGTCTAAATTGGTACATCCAGTCTCAGGAAAAGCAGCATGAATAATTCCAAACAAGACCTGTCTGCACTTAGTGTAATGGGAATATGCTTTGGGGTGGGGGTGGGGGGGCGCAGGCAGCACCTCGTCACGTCATGGATGACGCAGGCGGAATCGGGAGGCATCACTCATCTGGCAACGCACTTAGGCACCAAAATCCCTCTTCAATTCCCCCCAAGTAGAATAAAGATTGTACTTAATTTCTTTAAAGGAGGACAGAATTGGCCAGACTGGCTCCATCGCACAGAGACTGCCAAGATGGCTGTGGTGACATTGAGCATGATGATAGCATGCTGAAGCTCCTCCCCTTTCCCAAAGGTGTTGCCTTTGACGGAAACTTTTGTGCGCGTGTTCCCGTCTCGTGTCTCTCGCCGCCAGGTGGCCCCAGGGGAACCAGGTCCTTAGGTGCACCATACGCGGCCCATTTGGGAAAAAGGAAGCGAAAGCCAATGATGAAGCATTATGTAATTCCTCCCGAGTGCCGACCAGAGCAATAAGCTACCAATAATTAAAAAGAGGATGAGGTCATCAATTAACGCCTTAGCACTGGCCAGGATGGGGGGAGGGAGGCGGAGACCTCATTCTAAGTGAGGTCCCTTCTGCCGCTGCAGCACGTATTAGACGTGGTGAGAGAGCATTGTGCTGGCGGATTGAGCACATGCACACTTGGGCGGTGATCACAGCAGATGTGTGGGAACGTACTGATGACTCATCAGGTCATTTTCCCAAGGTGCTGCGGCCACACCGGAGGAGGATGGGGATTGGCTGAAGGCTGCTGGATTTTCTCACAGTGCCTTTTTCCGTTAATTCGCGATGGAAAAAATATTTACTAGTTTATTAGAGAATGTTGGGGAAAAATTCATGAGATTCATGCCCCGGGCAGCTCAAAATGGAATTGATTCAGTTTGATTGAAATGTCAATGAAAGTGAACCGTCAGGTGTGAGATTGCAGTTGGGGCAGGCGTGTGAAAGCCGGGATTACAGAATCATGGGCTTATATTAAAATGACGGAAGGGCTTGGAGCAGAACACAGATTGTATATTATGCACATTCTCCAATTGTTCTGTGCAAGAATGAGGCTGAACCGAACCAGATGTAGCAAGATAGAAGTGTAGGTTGCTGGTGTAGTCTAGTTAGATTCCTTTGAGGTAGAAATACCTTTAGAAAAGGAATGCATTTTAATACGAATGCAAACAACAATAATAAAAAAATACCTAGAATAAAATTAGTCGAACTAACCTGTTCCTTGTGCTTAGATCCACTGAAAAGCATCACATTTGTAATTTACAGCATAAACTATACTACTTATTTTGGTGTGGGATATTAAGGCCTTGGAAGAAGTATTTTTCATTTTGGACTGACAAATCTAAGCCATAATGGAGAAATCTTCCCCTAAACAAAGATAAATGGTTGAACTTGATGTACTTAATGTGCTGTTATTTCTCTTTTTCAATATTTACTTACATTTGCAGTTCCACTGAGGACCGTGTGTGACGTGTCCTAAAGAGCATCCTGTAAGAGGCCTGTTGAGTTTGATGCTGGTCTTTATCTGCTCACAGCTTCTAGCAGATCCTGCGGTTCCTGTTGGATGGCAGGTCGACCCTCCTGTCTTGTAACATGTGCCTTTTTGCACTGTGGTCCAGCTATGGAGACACAGGTGTATGAATGTGCCAGGAAGTGGAAGCAGATGGATAGAGCAGAGATTACACATGGGATTGGGGCAGGAATGAAACTGAGATTCACCGTTGAAGCATACAAGGTGTGTGGAGCATAGGGGGAGAGAGGGAGAGAGGACAGAGAGGTGGGAGAGGACGACATGTGAGGACACACTGCAGGCGTGTGCGTACAGCCAAGGGCGTGCTTGCAGTGTGACTGTATGTAATGAGAGGTTGGACCATTACGGTTTAATAGAGTATCTGTGCAGCTGCCCTGTGACCTCTAGTTCTCACAATGTCAAGCCTTCCGTATTTCCCAAACCTGTGATGACATTGTAACAGAAATTATGCTGAAGAACAGTGATGGGATTCATAAAATCGATCTGACTCCTCTTACTCTTGGTGTTCAAAGAAACATCTTCAAAAGCCTACAGAACTGTGTAATTTCCATTATTTTCTCATTTTACCCTGTGATGTTTTCCCCCCACAATCTGCTGCACAAAAGTGCGACTGATTTAAATAGTTCAATAAATCTTACGGCTTGCACTCCCAGTGGAATTGCGATACGGAAATGCAACATGGCCCCGAGGCTGCCCAGTGTTGCAGCACGTGAACTCTGTGCGTTATTGGTTGCCTTGCATTGAGCGATTGTGTGTACACACACACGCACACACACATGCACACACATACGCACACACAGGCTGGCCTACGCCGTCCAGATGCAAGAGGTCGCTGCTATCTGCCTAATTTGCACATCGGCGACAGCCTTCCGGAAGCGGCCCCCCCCCCCCCATCCTCCATCTTGGTGAGGCTCATCTCGCCTCTGGGAAATGGCTTACGAAGTGAAGTTCCTCGCTCCCCGGTGGGGGAATCTCTTTCCGTCTCCTGGGGGAGACCACCAAGTGTGCATTTTTTTTTTGATCTAGGGAGATATCAACATATGGGGAGTTACACAGCAGGATCACTGTTACGGATTAATAGCGCGAGTGTAATGAAGATGCATTCCTTCTCTCTTTGCCTCTCTTGGATGTGAAGATAAATATTTGCTTCCCTCAGCATTTGTTGTTTTTTTTATTTGATGTGAAGTGAATGGAGGCACGTATCAGCTTGCTTTTCTCATTCCATCAGAATATCCTCATGGTCTGAAAATGATGGGTTCCCATGGGTGGAATTTGGAGAACCCAACCCCCCCCCCCCCCCCCCCCCCCCCCAACAGCAGCAGCAGCAGCTCTGTGAGACTTTGATACTGATTCCCTATGATTTAAGGGCATTTACTGCCTCTTATGGGAAGGTGAGGGGGGGCATGTGTGTGAGAAGTAGCTCCCTCCCTGACCCATACCTTGGGTGGGGGACACAGAGCCATCTACTGGAGACAAGATACCCTCAGAGGGGAATCTACCCAAATTCAGCCAGGTCACATGCTGTTCTGTTTACTGTGGAGGCAATGTACACCAAGTATGGCCTACATATTCTGCTTTTATTAGTAATAAAACAAGGCTCCTTGTCGCTGTCTTCTTGAAAGGAGTAGTGCTACAATTCCTGAGGAGCATTTGTCATTTGTCATGTAAAGGACACTTTTCATAACACCAAGGAATCTGAGACTGAGAAACTAGACAATTATGACTTGGGGGGGGTCTTCTTTTAACCTGGAAGTTCTGATAACTCACAGCAATCCACTGACATGAGGTCAGAGGCATTGTCCTGAGTAGCAGTGTACACACCCATTTTAATATCCAGAGATTTGCTGTGCAAATCAGAAAACAAATCCTTACTGGTGACAGGAGTATGTGAGATGGCTGTGGAATACTCTGGAAGCTTGTCCACCTGAGCTACAGGTACTGCTGTTTTCCTCTCATCTAATTCCTCTCATTTTTTTCTAAATCAGCTGCTGATGGCAAAAAGAAATGATAGATGGGTAAGTGAGCTCTTTAGTAGTGCATTTAAATGTATTTTTTATTCTTGCAGGATGGTTTTCATAATTGAATATTCATTAACTGTTTGGTAATCTTTTACACTATCTTCATATTGCCTTATAATGCATTCATAGAAAATTCAATGCACCTTTTAAATATTCATATAACATTCATAAGCAGCACGTAAGCATACCTTAACAGCTTTAATGTATATTAATAACAATCATTATATAACAACAAAATTATAATTGTACTACTACAGTACATAATATTTGTTGTTAATATATATTAAATCTGATAATGTATGATCGGATAATTAGGTATACTTATATGCTGTTTATGAATGTTCTATGAATGCATTATGAAGGTGCGGTTCATGTAAAGCGTTACCCGTTGTTTTAAGAGTTTTTATACAGTGCAGATGCTACTAGATGTTCATGGAAACCAGAAAGCTGTGTTTTCACTTACTGGAGATTACTGGATGTTACAGCATGAAGCTCTCTGTGTGATAGTAGATGCGGTTCAGTTGGCGTGTCATTTCCTGTTGGCTGAAACGGTGTCCCCATGAAACAGAGCAACGCAGCACGTGTTTGCTGCTGTCCATTGTGGCTGTAGTTGGAGTTGAGGTCAGTGCCGACAGCGACCCAAGCGTGTTTGTGGTGCTAGAGCGAAACGGGGGCAGCATGAAGAAGTGGCAGCAGGAAATGTGTTAAAATCAGTAATTATAAGCAGAGCGGTCATTGCATGTATGGTGAGGTAAACTGTTAATGTGAGAGTGTTTCTCCATAATGGAGGAAGTGGGAATACGCTGTGATCACAGAAGAACAGTGTAGTACAAAAAGTGCAGCATCATAACAGTAGTACAGTGTATTACACAGAAAGAACACAATAGTACAGCATTATAGACAATAGAAATGTTTTAGGCGGCATTACTGGATAATGCAGTCTCATACTTACATTGTATGTACCTTAATGTCCCCTTTGGGATTAGTAAAGTGTTTTTATATGACCACAATAGTACAGAATTATATAATAAGCATACTATAGTACAATATCACAAATATTGTATGATCATAATAGTACAATATTGTACAGTATGGACATAGCAGTATCACAGATGAGAATATATTACAGCATTATGGTATGATCACATTAAGGATGTGTTTTATAATAATTTCACTGTGATCACAGGAATACAGTATCATACTTAGACAGTAAATGTGTTATGATCACAAATGTAGTATTCTACAGTAATGATCACAATAGTGTTGTGTCATACAGTGAGTACAGTATAATCACACTAGTACAATGTACTATATGGTGTATTTTTTGACTACAATAAGTATGATCTAATCAGAACAGTAGTGTTAATCGGCCAGTAGATTATGCTTAGCGAGTACAGTAAATCACAGAAGGCACTAAGCATGTTACGATCGCAGTAAATACAGCATGAACGCGACACCAAGGATCGTCAACCTGTCCATACGCAAATATGCCCATAGCAAGACTCATCTGTGTGTGTGGCAAACAAAAAAAAACTATACAGTAGGGGTCTGTGACGTAATCACTATATTGACTAAGAAAATGAGGAAGTTCTATGAAATTGTTGTTAAGAAACATTGCTTAATATCATACACAAGCCTATGACATCATAGAAACAAACCCAATTCCAAAGTCTCTCAACCTACACCCCACAAACACACAGCAAGGTAAGCACAATCCTGTTTTAGTAATATCATGGTAGAAGCGCTCACTCAGAGGGAACTTCAACAGCCACAGCATCTTTTAAAAATGTACTGTGGATAAACAAGGTAAAAAAAGACACTGGTGTTGTGGTGATACTTTTTTGCAGTTTAAAGTCCGACGCAATAGACTGGTACTGCGTATAAAATCTGCTGATAACTTATGCTAAATAAACTGCAAATACTGCAAACTTATTTCAGCAACTGAAGCATTGCCATTCAGTAGAACATACAGAATGCAAGTACTTGTGGGCACAAACACCAGCAATTAGGGTTTCCACTTTCAATCTGAATAAAAGCAGGGACAAATTACATAATGTAGTATTTCATTTTTCATTATGGGAGGTTTGACAACTCTACCAGCAATGTAAAACCTGTTCCCTTGAACAAGCAGTGAGGCAGTCAAAGAAAGAATCCAAGCAACATACTGTACTGTCTGCATTCTGCAGTATTGCATCCATCAACAAAAAGTTGATTTTTGTAGGATTTAAGTCTACTTAGTACAATTAGAATTCAGTTTGTGGTCCGTTCCATTTGTCAAGTTTCTCGTGTTCTGAATGGGGAAGGGGAATTCTAAGGGAATTGTCAGCAAAACTTGAGCCTTGAAATAATGACTTGAATTATATTCACTATTATAATAATTATTGATATTTAATGATAAGAAAAATATTGTGATAGAGTATTTTGCCTTATCTTCCAGGCCTTGCTATGCTACAGTTTTAAATACGTAGTTCGTAGTAATCATTGCATTTTGATCAAAATGTCTGTCAGAATTCATCATGTTGATGCCCCCTGCACTACACTACAGTGTACAGTAAGTCATACAGTAAATTTAAAATGTTCATCTTCCTTTCCAGACTGTCAGCAGGCTGTGTGAGCTTACTGTGAGTGTGTGTGTGGGGGGGGGGGGGTAGTGGTGTGTGTATCTGTTACAGGTATGTGTAGACTGTCATATGCATGCACCCCCACACCCCGTAAAAGTGCCTGAAGTAAGTAAATTGACAGCAATGAATTTGACAGTTGGATACTCTAGTGTTGGTAACCAACCAACAAAACAGCGGGCGTGTGCTTTCAAACGTCAGACACTTTTAAAGAAATGCCCTGCGCCTTTCCTGGTGAGCTCACCTGGCTGGGCCGCAGTGGGGAAGGGTTGGGGCAGACCCTGCCCGTGCGGACCATGGCCACAGAGCCTGGCTGCCAGCCTGGGGCAAGGCCTGTGGCAGTCCCTCCAAGGTGCGCCATATCTCTGCTCAGGCGTCTGCTGACACAAAGGCGGCTGTGGGGCAGATGGGCGAGCACTCCGGTTACGACAGCGAGCCTGGCCCCTCAGGTTTGCTCGGGGTCGTCCAGCCGATTATTCCGACAAGCCTGAATGAGTCTGTGTGACTGTGAATTCCCAGAGGAAATGAAACAGCGTGCTGCCCCGTTTCGGTGGAGGACAGGGGGGAGAACGTACGACTCATTACCCCTCCTGGAATATCACGTGACCGCCTGCAGTACGGGATGGTGGAGTTTCCTGTCACGCGGCGAGAGCGGGCTGGTGGGACTCTCGCTGTGCACAGAATCACTAATGATCTTCATGCTCCTTTATTCCATGTGCTGTAGGCCGTTGTGAGGAATGTGATTGGAAAACAACACCAGAATGCAAAGCCCCCCCTCCAGGATCTGGCTGGGGAAACATCCAATTTTATCTCCTGCTATATTTGTGTCTTATTATTTGAAGCCCCCCCAAGACGTTCAAACCCACTTAGCTAATTTGCTTTAACATCCTGCAACGTCACAAATTTATGGCACACGCATGACTCATCTGCTCCATAGAGGTTGGATTATTAACTTTTATACTGATTATACTGAACATGTAATTATTAATTTCCGTCCATGATTCATTGCTGTTGTCGCTTTTGCTGAACATTGTTCAGATTGGATTGTAAGATTCGCTTTGGTTGGGATGGCAAACCGATCCATGCGTTATGGGTACAGGGGACCAGGGCCTGGCCCATGTGTTTTGATGTATATCAGCCAAGAGAAAATAGAAGACTGAATTGTGTTATTCATGAGACATTGATTGAAATGGCTGGCAAACTTAGAGCTCGTCAGGTGCCTCAGAATGCCTTTGATATCTGTGTTTAAACAAAATTTTATGCTTGTAGGCTATATGATAAAATATTTTATCACAATTTTTTTTTTCCATATTACCCGGTATGGATATATATTACGATATAATTCCAATAATTATTTCTTTATTCCAAGGTACCATTTTTGCTTGAAATTCTCTTAGGAATTCTGTAAATCAGATTTAGAACATGAAAAAAGACAACAAATTGAACAGTCTGCAAATTGATATCTAATTTTAATAAATAAATCATGCAAAAAATAACTTTTTTTTTTGTCGGAGGGTCTAACACAAGAACATGCTGACAGTACAGTTTGTTTCTAGGATTTTCTCTGACTGCCTCACTGCTTGTTCAAGGCAATGGGTTTGACATTTCTGGTAGAGTTGCCACCCAGCCTGTATTTGTATTCCCTGGAGTTTGGGGAATACATATGGCTTTATCACTGGTTCACCACTGCAGATGGTGTGCTTAAGATTATAACTCAAAAATTGTTTGACGGATCTTTTTCAAACTTTAAAGTGACATTGTATGGATGACAAGCTGGAGCTGTTTAAATTTTGAGAGAGATTGCTTCAAAATTGACGTGATGCCACTTAGTATAACAAAGATGACCTTGTGGTGTGATAAGTTAAAATGTATTTGATGAATCTCATTACTGCTTCACAAAAACATTATATGGATGAAGCTCTACACCTTATTTCATTTTCAGATAAATTTCCCCCAAAAATTAAGCTGGAGCACTGTGTGGCAGCAAAGGAAGGAAACAGCAGCTAGAGAAAACACTTTATTTTATGAACACAGTAACTTTAAAAGTATTTTACAGATCCTTTTCAAATTTTTTCCCCCCAAACCCACATTTGCTAGTTTAACGTTTGAGAAATACCTGTGCCAGGCATAGTCATGGGTGCGTTTGGGGCGTAACATGCTATAAACCAATGAGAGTGTTATCTCCCATTCCCTTTAAGAGCCAGGAGTGCTTGCACCTGGTGGATTGCTATTATAACAGTGGATTTGGCAGGTAGTAGAAAAGAATGCTTCCCTGTAGAGGAAACGGATCTGTTCGCGCGTGAAGTGAAAGCACACGACAGACCATCTACTGCAACAGCAGGATTCCACCAAAGCAGAGGTCTGCCTTCCCGCGTGACCTGCAGCTATAGAATGTGGCACGGGGCAAATTTCCCTTTTTGAATGGGGGAGTGGGCAGGAAGTGACTGATATGTTTGCGGAAGTGGGAAAGGGAATTAAAATAAGTAATGCTCTACTCAAAGTATTATTTATGTTTGTGAGTGAATAGAAAGTTACATTACAAATTTAACCGAATAAAAGAAAAACAGCTTGCTATGCTTAATTTAGTTTGTACCTAGCCAGCCTATCCTGGAACTTTGGGAGTCCTTCTTCACCCTTCTGACTGCCCGGCTAATGATGGCAGAGCCATGAAGGGTAAATATAAAACTATGCAGCTACTTACGTTCAAACTAAGTAAGAGCAAATCAGATATTTGGGAGTCCTTTTAATTATAAACAACCGCAATGAAACCACTTGCCATTTGCCCGTATTGACAAATGCAACAAAATAATATCACACAGTGATATACACTGCCCTGCCAAAAAAAAGTTGCCATTTGTATTTATATCAGCAAATACTTAAGAGCCAATGACTGGATCATTATTACATTTCAGCAACATTATGCAGTAATAAAGTAAAGTCAGCTGAGTACCTGAATCTACTGAATGACCAGGTTACACCTCCATCCATCACGAATGGATTTTTTTCTTCCCTGTTGGCATGGGCATATTCCAGGACAAGAATGCCAAGATTCATTGGGTTCGAACTGTCAAAGAGTGGTTCAGGGAGCATGAGGAATCATTTTCACGCATGACTTGGTCACCACCGAGTTAAACTCATTGAAGGTCTTTGGGATGTGCTGAAGGAGGCTTTATGGAGTGGTTCAATCCACTTGTCAGTACAGGATCTCTGTGAGAAATGAATGCAAATCTGGATGAAAATACAGTAAAGGGTGAGATGTTGCATAAACCTGTGGAAACAATTCCATGACAAATGTGCGCCATAATCAAAGCTAAAGGTGGTCCAACAAAAAAATCAAATGGCAAATGCATTTCTAGCCTAATATTGTGCGAAAATGTAGCCTATTTTAAACATTAAATGTTGAACATAGCCTACAGGTTTGTCTTTGTTCTTTAGCTTAAAATAAGCATAGTCAAACGAAACGTAGGCCTATTTTTCCTTTCCGGGTGGGAATGGGATGAGCATTATAAGAAGTCGACTGGAACTGAACAAAATAGTTACAACATATTTAATTATTTTACATTAAACACCTGCAACAAAGCCATACAATAAATGAACCGTAAATGTCATGCAGCCCTGCTGGCAGTTCAGCTGGCTGAAGATCCTGAGCTAAAAATACATAATCTAAAAAAACCTCAGTGAAACAGTTCTTATCGAGCTAAATATACGGTTATAATCGATAAAACATATTGCACTTGAGCTGAATATACATTGATAATTTAATAAAACATGTTGGTCATATTAGTTAAATGTAAACGATTTTTAAAATTAATAACAACACACCTTTTTAAAACATTCGTAAACATATGTTATTGATGTGAATGCTTGAAGCAGCAGTAAGGCTGAACTTGAAATTTATGAGTAAGTGGTGGTGGTGTTACTATGTAAACAAACACTTATATAACAAACTAAAGCAGCACAAACAAATATTTCAACAACACAAATTATTGAAACTGGTTTGGTCGAAATCAGACACGAATGCGGGGGGGTGGGGGGGGGCAACTTCACAATGGTGCCATGTGACCATGTACACATATCTCAGATACTAAAACAGCACAAATGAAAATTTCAACGCGAGTGACTTCAGCCATTAGGAAACATAAAGCCACTTGTTTGCCCGTATTCCTTGTTTTGTGGGCAAGGAATTGGTATACTCTAAGTGAAAGAACCAAGAGTTGAAATATTTTATTTTGTACTGTTCTTGTTGATTGTAGCTAATCCCATACATATACTGTAAATAAGAATATTCATTTTGTTAATTTTATTTTATTGTGCAAAAGGAAGTTGAGAGTGTAATCATTCAATTAAGTCTTCTGGAAAATGGTTGTATCTAGGAAAAACAATGAGATTCTGAAAAGGCTGATTAATGCGATTTAATTCTTGGGTCATCAGGAACTGGCAGTTAGCGTGAAAACACTAGGAGCAAAGGAAACTAGATGTGCCTTCCTGCTTTGAGGGAAAAAATGAGGAAAGATGAGAAAAACAAATAAGAACTGGTCATGAAAAGATAAGCATCTTTTGCCATTTAGAAATATTTTGGATTCCATAGAGACTAAACAGAGCAAAAACAAGTAATAATCAGCAATGTTTTGTGTCAGGGTTAGAGTTGCAAAATTCTGGGAATTTTCAGTGTTGGAAACTTTCCATGAATTAATCGAAATATA
Source organism: Hippopotamyrus pictus (assembly GCA_026781145.1). Lineage (NCBI taxonomy): Eukaryota > Metazoa > Chordata > Actinopteri > Osteoglossiformes > Mormyridae > Hippopotamyrus > Hippopotamyrus pictus. The sequence goes on along the minus strand of JAODLC010000002.1, from coordinate 17,985,722 downwards.
TGGGAATTAACGGGCATATATGGGAATTCACAAAGGTTTGTATATCCCTGTTTGAATATTTCCACAATCTCTATCTTAATTTCCCATGGAGAGTTTCTGGAAAGTTTCCGACCCATTGCAACCCTAGTCAAGGCAACACCAGCAACTACTCTGACAGACTCTGTTAGTTGATATGTTCTATCTGACTGTAGTTTATTTTGGGTAATTTTTCAACTGCTTTGTTTGTTTTGAAAATATTGCAATGTGAAGCTTAGTATGTCTCAATGAATACAAAACATTCAAAAAAAGCTGTGTGTATATAAATAATGATCAGTCATAACATTTAAAACAATGAATAACATTGATTATCTTGTTACAGTGGCATCTGCCAAGGGTACCATTATATATTAAGCAAGTGAAGAGTCAGATCTTGAATTTATTATGTTGGAAGTAGAGAAAAAGGTGTAAAGATCTGAGCCACTTTGTCAAGGGCAAAATTGTGATGGCTAGATGACTGGGTCAGAGAATTTCTGTAGGGTGTTGCTGGTATACAGTGGTCAGTACCTACCAAAGGAGGTTAAAGGATGGTCACCTGGTGAACTGGCCACAGGGTCAGGACCTCATGGGCGTGTAGGCTAGCCCGCCTGGTCTGATCCCACAGGAGAGCTACTTTAGCACAAATTGCTGGCTGTGATAGAAAGGTGTCAAAACACTTGCAGTGGGTATGTGAGCATCAGAACTGGACATTGGAGCAATGGAAGAAGGTGGCCTGGTGTGTGTGTGTGATCTAGATATACTTATATATATACTTAGTATATACATTTGCTATATTTGCATTTCAGTAATCAAAAAAGTAAAAACACTGTGGTGTTAAGGTAAAAAGACATTGTGGTGTGGTGGTACTTTTTGCAAGTTCGACACATTTTTTCGGTAAATATAGGTTTCATTTTTATTTTCGTTCACAAATTATTCCTTTTTATTTAGTGTCCGTTTTCTTTTTTCACACACACACACACACACTGGTACCGTCAATCAATACAATAAATCCAGATTTTAGTCTAAACATTTTTTCAAACACTTATTCAATGGAAATTTTAAGGTAGCAAGTAGATATCTTTAATAATGCGTTAATAAGGCTTTAATAATGACTGTATTTAGCAACTACAATGACAAAAGATATTACAAAGCTCTCCGTATTAATGATAATTTAATAAATATAAACAGACAACACTTACGGTGGTGTTTTGCCTATTGTGGCGGCCCATCATCCAGAATAGTGCCTGTGTGTTTTCCCTTCAGGTGCTCGTGTATAGCACTAGCGCTGTGTGGTATGCCATCGAAACTTTATACAGCTAGTGTAAAACCACCTTTGTGTTTTGTGATAAACGTGGCAGCCCTGCATTTAAGTTCTGCTTTGCGTTACTGACAGGTGACTTCATTCTCATTCACTTTCAGTGTGAAGTGTTTCCACACCGATGATGCGTTTGCTATTTATTTGGACCCTCATCTGTTAAGACTCATATTAATCAAAGCTTTTATTTTAAATTTAGTAATCTAGTTTAATCGAATAATCATGATAGCTCTAAAGTCAGTTTATATCGCTCAGCACTACTAACTTGTCACTGGTGAACACTGGTTAAATAGCCTTATACGGGCAACTTGCACTTAAACTGTAACCTCGTTAGTAAGGCTGGCAATTAGTTTTCCAATCTAGGCTTCTAATATAGATTTTGCTTGAGAATCTACAGTACATGGCTGAGATGTCTTTGTCTCTGAAATAATCAGGATTTGAAGTCCCCCTGTCTGAAAAGACTTTGGTTCCGTATCAGTCACTCTGATAACAATAGTAAAGCTTTAGTAAAGCTCTTTGAAAATGCTGTGATTAAAATGACCGAAATAAATAGAAACACAACTACCCATCGCTTTGATGAGTGACCCCTTCCAAAGGCACAGAGACATTTTTCAGTAGACCTGGGGGGCCTTTCTATTTATAGTTTGAAGTCAATAATGCTTTATCACAGAGCAAAGCTCCTCTTGCTACCCCCTACAAGAGCCGCTCGGCCAAATTCATTTTGAGAAATTGACTGCCCCCACCCTCACCGCTTTCCTAACAGGAAATAGGCTCTGTTAAATGGATTTACTATTGTGCGTTAAAAGACTACACCTGCCCTCGCCCTCACCTGGCTGGCGTGCTTGATTCTCTCCCCTCCTGAGATGGAGGTCTATCTCCTTCTGCCCGCCCCTCTCCTGTCCTTGTTGGATGCCCCTTCCCCTCTCCCCTGCCTGCTCCATGCGTCTCCTTCTCCTCCCTCCCCATTCGCTCTGGCCCATTAGTCTAATTGAATCCTGTGTAACCACTCAGCGCATACGCATGTCCCCGCCGCCCCGCGATTGGCTGGCGCGACTCGAGCACGCTTCTCGCCGATACTAGCAGGTAGCTGCCCCCCCCCACACCATCTTCCTCCAGCAGCCCTCAGACACTGCAGCGAAGGGCCAGGTGGAGGCTTTGTTAGGGAATTTTGGAGCAAGAGAGCTGATCTGGAAGCTGAAGCAAATAACTGTGTTGGCCCGGTAAGCCGGTCCAGCTCTGGCTTTTGGGAAAGTGAGGGCTTTGCTGGGGAGTTAAGGAGCTGTGCAGATTGGTGGAGAGTCACAGCATCAGACCTCAATGAATCTCCAAATGGCTACGTTTGAGGGTGGGTGGGGGGGTGCTTCTGGAAGTGGGACTCTGTCCGTGTTTTATATTGGCAGAAGGCAGCAGGATAAACGTGCTGTTACCAGAGGGGGAAGTGATTTCCCTGCCTGTCTTACGGCCGTCCCTTTTTTTTTTTGGGGGGGTTCCCTCACTGAGCAGGCCCAGTGCTAGCTTCCAGGGTCCTGCTAAATCTTCTCAGTCTCAATGCTCCCTCCCACAGGGCTGGAAGACAAACGGTATGTTCCCCGTACTGGGACGAAGCCATGGAGTGACGTGATCACCTCCCCCCCTCCCCAAATTTATTCCGTTAATGGCCGATGGGGGTTTATGTCTTAAGTAATAACCACTTCGTGAAGAAACTCCTTAGATCAGCTTTATTTATGCTCCATTTTCCAGGTTTATTTTTTGTGGGGGGGGGCAGTCCCATCTGGCTCTCGTCAATGCTGACAGTGTTTGGCTTTGTTTTCCTTTGGCCCCCGCATGTAATGTCGGGTAGACAGGGCCTTTGTGGTAAACATGGCGGGCGTGTCTGCCCCCTTTCCTGGCCCATCACGGTCAATCCGAGAAAAAAAAACCCATCCACCAGATCGTCACTTCGGACGAGCCCTCGTAAAAAACATCTTCTTCTCTGAAACTGAGGAGTTCATATTTGTCCCATAGCAGCCTGACAGCACCGTGTAACCCTCCCAGTCTGTCCCATGGCACCCTGACACCACCGTGTAACCCTCCCAGTCTGTCCCATGGCACCCTGACAGCACCGTGTAACCCTCCCAGTCTGTCCCATAGCAGCCTGACAGCACCGTGTAACCCTCCCAGTCTGTCCCATAGCAGCCTGAAAGCACCGTGTAACCCTCCCAGTCTGTCCCATAGCACCCTGACAGTGCTGCTGTCTAACACTGACCCCCCTGCCCCCAGCCGCTGGTTGTTTGTAAACAGCACTTATTCCACATTTTCATGGCTATCTTTGTGTGTTTATCCCCAGATAAGTCCTCAAATCTGACCCTAAGCTTAACAGTAACTTGTTACCTATTGTTAATTACTGATGCTAGTTGCGCTGGCTTCTCAGTGCATCACATCAGTTAGGTAAGTGATAGATACCGCGTTTTAGCACGCTCATATAATTCTCCCCAGTCCTTGCTTATCGATTCCCCCCCCACCCCCGATGCTCTCCACATCCTCTGTATTCATAGGAAGTGCGCTAAAGATAAGGCACTCTCCCGGCTACCTTGCGTAGCTCAGTATGTGGCGGGGGGGCTCCTCTCTCTGATCTGGGGGAAGATCAAGTGCTGTGTTAAGTTCTCCCACCGAGGCTCAGCGTCCCCCCAGCTCGCTGTGTGCGTGCTGCGCCGCGTCGAGCCTGCTTTGCCAGCTCGTGACAAACTAGCTGTCACGCTGCCCCAGTAAAACACACTCCAGGATGTGCGAAGCCCACGTGCTACACGATCGCCGTCTAAACGTATCGGAATAAATTTTAATGAGGGATCAGCTGCAGCCCCACCTGCTGTGGATACCAGCGTGCTGCTCTAGGGGGAGAAAATGCGGTCAGTATAAACGCATTGGGCCAAAGCAAGGTGCTGCACACTGCTATGTAATGGAAGGAGTCGAAGGGCCCCCGTCAGGCCCGCGACCACTTTTGCTGGGGGGGTCAGCGGGAGGAAGAAGAGACGGAATGACAGAACGAGGCAGGGGTGTCATGGGGGTCTGCAGGTGTCCCATTGAGCATAATTGCATCAGAAGATCAGAATAATAGTGTCACGTCATGCCTGGCTTGAGACAGGAGCCGGCCGTGGGGCAGGAAATGACACTGACACTGCTGCCCCCCCCCCCCGCCGCTTATATCCTTGTCACATTACGTCGGCCATGCCTGCAGTTAGCGCCTCACTCACTGAACTTCGGTGTGGTGTTTGAGGACGTGAACAGCTGCCACAGATTCAACTGGCTGCACCATGTTTGCAGACATGGAGACCGGCAACTCTTCCAGGACATCAGGAAGCTGCGTTTCAGGTGGTCAGTGACATTAGCTGAGCCGGGGCCGTCCCCACGGCGGGGTATATCAGCCAAATCTGCCAAGGGGACCCCACCCCCCTGGTCGACAGGGGGGCATGGGGGCTCCGGAATGCCTCGTCGCGTCCCTGTGTGGAGGTGAGGGCAGGGATGCTCGTTTGAGGACGCCGGTAAAACTCACTGTGAAGTGTCTGACTTATGTGCTTTTTAATGAATTATTCAGCCCTTTGCCTCTGCCACATGCGGGGATTCCCTCGAAACGGGTGGCTCAGTCACGCCAGCGTGTGTTTAGCTAAGCAGCTGTGTAGGTACACAGGCGTGTCAGGTTCCGTTGCAGCTGTGATTCACTGTACCTTTAGTGGGTCATCTGATTATTATATGTTTTTAACCAAGCGGCTCCACAAACCAGCAATCCTGCGTGTATACCTTACTCAAGGGTACAATAGCAGTGTCCTTCCTAGGGCTTCAGGTCATCTGTTTAAGCACTGGCACCTTCTGCCCTTGTGTCGTTCACCAGCTGTGTTACAGTACTGTTCAGTTTTTTCAGTAAGGGTTGCCTCTGGGTCATTGTTGTGACCCTGCAGTGGCCATACATGGCCAGCAGGGGGGTGACTCCAACAGAGTGAATGAGTGAGAGCAGGACACCAGTCCACAAAGCCACATTAAGGGAAAACCCCTTCCCCTCTCATCAAACAAACAAGAAAATTGGCAGTGAAAGGGATTTTTTAAAATAATAACATAAATACAAGCTAGTAAGCTAATTAGTTGACTGTGTGTTCATCATGGCAAGGCCAGCTATACTGATATGCTTTATATAATTTTGTGCTTGACTGAATATCTGTCACTCTATAACCCTGTTGTGTCATTATCACTTGATGTCTGCCTGATGTCTTCCTCTTCTCCCTGAGTGTTAATAATAATAATAATAATAATAATAATAATAATACGTGGGGCGACATGATGGTGCAGTGGTTAGCACTGTTGCCTCACACCTCTGGGACGCCTGGGTCATGTGTGTGGAGTTTGCATGTTCTCCCCGTGTCGTCGTGGGGTTTCCTCCTGGTACTCCGGTTTCCTCCCACAGTACAAAAGGCATGCTGAGGCTGATTGGGGTTCCTAAATTGCCCATAGGTGTGTATGTGTGAGTGAATGGTGTGTGAGTGTGCCCTGCGATGGGCTGGCCCCCCGTCCCAGGTTGTTCCCTGCCTCGTGCCCGTTGCTTCCGTCATAGGCTCCGGACTCCCCGCGACCCAATAGGATAAAGTGGGTTGGAAAATGGATGGATGGATAATAATACACCACAGCTCTGTGTATGTGTATGTTTTCTGTTCTCTCTTTGTGGTGTGGGTTTAGGCTGGATACTCCAGTTACCGTACAGTTACAGTCCAAAGACATACAGTTAGGTGAAATGACTTCTCGAAATTGCCTACGATGTTTGTGTGTGTAGGTTATGCATATATTACATTGGACCCATATGGGGAAACTCAGTTTTATAAAAATGCCAAAAGATTATTAAAAGATAATTAAGGTTAGGGCTGGGTAGGGGTTAAGGTCGTCATTGTTGGAATTAGGGTTTTTCCCATAGAAATGAATGGACAGTCCACACAAAGATATGAGTACAAACGTATGTGTATTTGTGTGTCTGTATGTGTGGGTGTGTTTGTGTGTTATTATTAATGTGTGTGTGTGTTATTATTAATAATGCTATTATTATTATTATTATTATTATTATTATTATTATTATTGAGTAAAACTATTGATAATTAGTTAATGACTTTTATAAATGATCATCCTACACTCGGAACAGCCCCTCACAATACACAGGCATTTCCCATGGTCCTTGATTCCCTGTCACATTAACACTCTGCACAACGTATTTTGGGAATCTTTCCACTGGGTGGGAGGATATCCCTGTGAATGGGGAGCCCAGGGCTAGGGAGTTTTTCCTGAGTGTGTGTGTGTGTGTGTGTGTGTGTGTGTGTGTGGGTGTGTGTGTATACCCTCCGCCTACCTTCTGTGTTGCAGACCCCTTTCCTCGCCTGTCACTACGCAGGGCGATTCCGGCACACGCCATCTGACTGTCGCAGGCAGCGTGTCGCTTTAAGCCAACATCAAGAGCATTTAATCTTTTTTTTTTAATGGAGGTGGGGGTGTTTGAGGGAGAGGGAGGGGTAGATGGCAGACGAGTGGGAATAAAGAGAGGGAAACTGAAAAGAAGGGATGAATGAGAAAAGGGAGTGATGATGTGGAGAGAGAGGAATGGTGAGTGATAGTGAAAGAAGGAGGGGTTCTGAGTGACAGAGAAGGAGGGAGACAGGGAGGGTTTACAGAGAGAGAGAGAGAGGGAGGGAGGGAGAGAGGGAGGGAGCAGAGAAGGGTGCAGGAGCATGTAAAGCATGTTTCTGGTGCTCTGTGACACACTGAGCGGCGCAGAGGGGAGTCACACACACACACACTCACACACACACGCACATGTGTGTGCACGGACGGCGGAGTGGAGAGCGTCCCGGATCTGAAGACACACGCGCACACACACGCGCACACACACTCTCGCGGGCTCCGTCGCTCTGCTGCTGCTGCTGAAGGGGACATGGAGAGCAGAGTGTGAGGACCCAGGAGCTGCACGCGTAGCGCAGGTGAGAGGACCCACCACCGTCCCCTCCCGCTTGCGGCACCCCCTCATCCTCCACTCCACTTATCTCCAGTCCCTCCGTCCGTATCCCTGTCCTCCGCCTGCACTCCCTTCACCAGTCGCTCTTTCTCCCCCTCTGAAGGACGGCTGGATGCCTCTGGGAACTCACCGGAGAGAGTTATCTGCCCGCTGCCTCTGCCCCCTGCATCTGTGTGCAGGCGGCGCCGCTCTCGCCCCCCCCCGTGCGAGCCGCTCATGAATGTCACCTCTGTCTCTGCCGGCCGCTGGAATTTACAAACGCCCTGTGTTGGGGTAAGTGAGAGCCGGGCTCCGGGGTGGGGGGTGTGCCTGGGGGGGTGGACCAGGCACCTCTGCCTTCGCTTCCCGTTCGCGGCCCCCCCCTCTCTGCCAGCCTCTTGCTTCGAAGCTCAACCCTGGGCTGAATTTTCTTTCCATTTTTTTTTTTCTTTCTACTTCGCTCAGTTTTTCGGGGCGAGGGAGGGTTGGAGGAAAGGAGGAGCGGGGGGGCACAGAAAGTTTGGAAGAGAAAGGAAATCGGACCTTTTTTTACGCCCCCCCCCTCCCCTTTAATTAAAGTGTCTTGGTAACTCTGGCAACTCTGGGATAAAGTGCCAGCCTATCGCCTCCGCTCTCACCTGATTGGCTGGACTTCTTGCACAGAGCCTGTTCTCTAAATCCGTTTGACGACGGCACATCCCAACTTTACCAAGGAAGCTGGAGAGACCTTGAGGCGGCTGGACTTAACTGTTGGAAACATTGTCTCCACTCCTGACCTGACTGTTGACATACCTTTTTGGGACTTTTTTTTTTGCTTCAATCATGTGACTTCCTCATGGGTTTCCTTTTCCCCCCACTACTTTGTATGGTTTTGCTGCTGGGGGGTGGTGCTTAAGGGGAGTGGTTATGCCTTAGGCCACACCCCCTGATCATCAAACGACAAAAGAGTCCTGCCACCTTTCGACCCCAACCTGGGACACTAGAGCCCACCACCCCACACCGCACGGTGGGGGGATAACGGCCGACTAACGCGACCCACCAGCTCCTCAAGCGGCCCCTCACTGCTCGCCCGGGACGGGCGAGGGTGTCTGAGGGGGTCGCCATGGCTGCCCTTGCCAGTTCCCTGATCCGCCAGCGGAGAGAGGTGAAGGACCCACAGGCCAACCGGCAGGTGTCCAACAAACGCAAGCCATGCCCCAAGAGCAACAAGTCTCTTTGCCAGAAGCAGATTCTGGTGCTCATCTCCAAGGTGCGGCTGTGCAGCAACCGCGGCCGGAGGCTTGAGAAGAGACCTGGTGAGTCCTTGCCCTTCCTCCGCCTCAACTGTGGGCTCCACCCTTTGATTACCACATGTTTCAGGTGGACAGAACCATCTGGGTGTGAGAAATTTGATGGTGAAAACAGATCCACTGTTTTCAGTGCGACCGTAGCCTTGATCCACAGCTGCTCCCGTGCATGTGAGGTTTGGGTGTGCGTGTGCGTGTGTGTGTGTGTGTGTGTGTGTGTGTGGTGGGGGGGTCTTGCAGTGGGTTTGGCTTTATGGCTTTAGCATTCCCTCCAGCGCAGAAATACCCACAGCTGGTGGGCAGATTTATCTGGAGTAGCAAAGATTTAAAGGGTTAGGTTGGGATTTCTGAAGTCCGGAGTGAATGTTTGGGTGCAGCTGGGCCTGTGTGTGCCACGGGAAGCCAAAGGAAGGGAGCCACCAGCCGGTGCCCTGCCATGGTGCTGATGGCTGGACTGTCGCCCGTCAGCTCCCTGCTACTCCAGAGTGACTTGGGTCTATGATCTATGCTGGGAAACACTGATACAATTCTGCCATGATGCTGTGTGGCATTGTTGGGTAGCCATGGATCGGCTTAACACGTAATTTCTTGGCGTTGTTGAATAATGATAGATATTTTCCAATGGCTGGTGGCCTCACCTAGTGTTCTCGGGAGTCCTCAGCCTGGCCAGTTCTCACTGTGGCCATTGATGTCATAGGGTTACATGTCGGTGGTGCCTGAGAGTGAAGTATCTCTTCCATTTCCATTTTTCACGAACTCCTGACATGAGTCCTCCAGGTACTGCGTGTTTCCCCATAATTTGGCTGAACTTGACAGCGATACCACATTCGATTTCTACATGGTTATGCATCGGCTAGTTTTCAATCAGCCTTACCTTTCCAGCCAAATTGATTAGCTGTCTGTACCAGCTACGCTGGAAGTTTCCCCTGCAATCCAGTTTGCTGCAGAAGGCTGAAATGATCTTTGGGTGATCTGGAGATCCAAGAGCTCCATCATGAGCACTGAGGCCATGGAGAGAAATGACCAGGGAGGCTGTTGGAATAGGTACCTGAGGACAGCTGGTGGGCAGCGAGTTTGTGGGGGCTCATCGTCTTCTAAAGGGACCCCTGTTGGATGCCTGTGTGGCAGCCATTTGTGCACGGGGGTTCAAAATACATTATTTGCTGATGTATAATAGTCATCATTGGTTGTTTCCTTAAAAATGCTCTATTGTGAAATAATAGCCTTGTATTAATAATATATTAATAATATTATTAAGTAAACAGTGAGATTGGTTATAAAAAATGTAGATTTTCGCCATGCAGGTTTTAAATTCTGTTTAATCAGAAGTCTTGTGTGATGAATATGTGCTATGTAATTAGAGTATATAGTTATTAAAATATTATTCCTTCCTTAAACGTTGGTGACCCCCTCGAAACCATCATGGTGGTCATGGTGCGGGATCTTCTCGTGCCGAGCGGTGGGAGAAGGCAGGCCAGCACGGCGCTCTGCTGCGGCCGGGGATGTTAACGACGTCCCTGTGCCAAGTTCATCATGGTAATTATGGTGGAAACTGCCAACCTGCACAGAGCAGCGCTGCCATTATTCCGGGGAAATACGAGCGGGTGGAGAGGTGGCTCACTCACACATACACACGCACTCACGCACACGCACACACACTCACGCACACACACACTCACGCACACACACACGCACGCACGCACACTCACACACGCGCACACTCACACACGCACACACACACGTGCGCACACACACACACACACGCGCACACACACACGCGGACACACACGCACACACATCCGCACACACACACGTGCACACACACACACACACGTGCACACACACGCACGTGAGCATACACACACACACGCTCGCACACACACTCACACACACATGCTCACACACACGCACACACACACGCGCGCACATGTAGGGTAAACATATCCTTATGGGGACCGCTCATTCATTTCAATGGGAAAAATGCTAATGCTAACTATGA
>JAODLC010000002.1:17963084-17975009 GCA_026781145.1 Hippopotamyrus pictus | reverse complement strand
GCAAAATACAAGAGTTTTTGCATTTTTAGTTTTTTCATAGCAGTCACCGATTTTTATAAAATAGAGTTTTCCCTTATAAGGACCAGGAAACCGGTCCCCAAAAGGGAAAAAAAACGGATATTTATCACGTTATGGGGACATTGTGTCCCCATAAGGATAGGTAAACCTCACTCATGACGGTTTTGTCAGGATACAATGAGATCCAAACATTGATGAAATAAAAGCCTTATATTCTGCCGTATTTCAGATTATTCAAAGGGATTTACAACCACTGGCTGTGTAAATATGTTTGTGTGCGTAATTTTGTCTGCACACTTTTAATTTGCAGTCTGTGAAACACTGTAGCTGTGTGTGATTGTGTCTGAGCATCTGCAAGTGTCAGTGTCAATGTGACAGTGTTTGTGAATGGCTGTGTGTGTGTTTGTGTGTGTGTGTGGATTAGGTTTATATTACGTTGTGGGGACCAAATGCCACCCACAATGTGATAAAAACCTGTTATTTTGATGTTGTGGGGACCACTTTTCAGGTCCCCACAAAGCTCTGTGACTGCAATGAAAAAACTAAAAATTCCAGTAGTCTTGTATTTAGTTTGGTTACTTATGGTTAAGGTTAGGGCTGGGTAGGGGTTAAGGTCGTCATGTTGGGATTAGGGTTTTCCCCATAGAAATGAATGGAGAGTCTCCATGAATATATAATTATAAACCTGTGTGTGTGTGTGTGTGTGTGTGTGGGGGGGGGGTGTAAGCTACAGGAGCTGAGGCTGTCCTCACAGCAGGGAGAGATGTGTTACACAGCCACATCTGTGGTGTCTGCACATCTAGGATTGGTAAACAGAGCCGCGCCGTAGCCCAGCCCCCTAGTGGTGAGTGTTTGCCTGCGTGCGGTGAATGACACCATTGAGGGGCTGCAAATGCCTTGGTGACCCCCCCGCTCCACGGGCATCAACCAGCCGACGCCATCGGTTTCTCTCCACTCCGTCACTCCAACGACCCTCTAAACTGACACTAATGACGTTCAATCTCAACAGGCGCTTCAGCCGTTGGCAAGGTCGTCCCACCCATTAGGAAAGACCCGGGGGGGGGGGCTGCTGCACAGGCGTCCTCATCGCCTCGCGTGTAACCCCACACGTCACCTGTGTGACGTGACGCGACGAGGTGTAATATACAAACCTTACAAGGGAGGATAAATTACTTTTGGCTGTGGGGGTTTGTGGAGAATTAATGTTATGTATGGTTCTTATTTAGAGCTACGGAACCAAATTAGCAAAAAGTGTGTATAGGGAGAAAGACCCACCCCCCTTGCCACAGTTACTGTGTGGAAACCAGGTCAGAGGCTGTGATGGGGTCCATTGTGGGCTTTTAGTCCCCACCTCCCATCCCCCCCCGTAGAGGGTTCTGACAGGCAGTCAAGGCCAGGTTCATCTCCCAGTGAGGGGACTCTGTTTGGCATTTTGGTCTGCAAACACGAGCGAAATGCTAATATGTTTACATTTAGTTGGAGCTCTAAGCCTGGATTACCTTTATTCATTTCATCTCACCAGAGTTCTGCTAGTTTGTGCTGCTGAATATTTGCCCTAAGCAGCTGGATTCAGTTGTGCCGATGAGCACAGCTCCAGGGCCCCCCTCCCGACTTGCCGTCACGGGCCCTCTAGCCACCCCCGGCCTGCAGCGCAAGGTCAGGCAGGCCTGAGGATGACTGGTAGTCCCAGGCTGAATGTTTTCACAGAAGCACACGCAAGAAACGATGAAGACTCAGCGGAATAGCTCATGGCATCCAGCTCCCGCTGCAGTGGCCGAGGAACGGAGAGGTCTCCGGGCATCAGCTCCCAGGACCGGAATCGCTGCCGTACCTTTGACTCTCTTCAGCAAACATCCAGCCATATAAAGGCACAAACAAGGACTGTGTGAGCCAAGTGGGTGGGGTGATGCTGCCCCTCAGCCATGCTCTAAATGGACACAATGATCCCAGAGACTTATTTTTGACTGAGCGTGTGCAGTATGTCCCTGTGGCTTTCAGCCACCTGGCGGGACGTGTCCTGGGAGGAACGGGGTGCCTGCGGTGTTTGTCCTCATTTGGATCTGAATGATCTGGCTCGTTTGATGTGGTGAGGGCAGCCAACTTGACAGACGAGCGGCGAGGGGCAGAAAGGCGGCCCTCGGGCTAAAAAAATAAATAAAAAATACCCTCAACAAGGCTGGGAGAATCTGGTCTGGTCTCTGTGCCGTGACTGGGTGTGTTCGGCACACCCGACTGCCCCATGAAGCACACTGCAGGAGAAGACCAGCAGGGGGTGATATGTGGGCCATAGGCCACGATTAGGGCTGTAGCTTTGGCTGTTGCTTTACGACCACCCATGACAGATGTCTTTCTATTCTGATGTCTGTGAAGCCCCTCAGTTAGTTGACAGGTTTATGCCCCCCCAGTCTGAATCAAGTACAGCACGGGCACCCGCAGGCACTGTATATGATTTATTTATTTATTTTCTCCAATATTGGTCTTCTTCACAGCCCACATAGTATAACCTCCTTCCCATATAGACAGCATGGCTTCTCAGCTGGACACCATGGCTGGTGCACGAGGTCATCGTGGTGTACGAGGTCACTGTGGTGCATGAGGTCACTGTAGTGCATGAGGTCACCATGGCGTCCGTCCGAGATGCATTGTTTTAGTTTGCTTTGAAAAATCACTGTTTCATCACTTTGACGGGACAGATCAGTTTTTATCACTCTTCTGTGCTCCCCGCTCCCACGGTGGTCTCACTTGCATGGGAGATGAACACCCCCCGGCCCCCCAGGCAGCTCCCACCTACCATTCCCGAGGTCTCCCACAGAGACCCTGAACCCTCTCTGAATGGAAGGTGCTGGAAAACAGTTTCACTGGTAATATTAGTGACTGTGGAGCCTTTTCCTTTACCCGCTGCTTGCCAACCATGGGAGGGCACATTTAATCCTCGCTGAGCAACTATAAGTTAATTAATTGGCTTTTTTGGCTCAGTTTTCCCTGTCGGGCCAATATGCTCGTCCTTTGGCGGGTCACACGAGCCACACAGACGTGATCATGCGTGTGACAGGACCTGGCTGGGTCTTGGCATTAGGTCGCCTTCCTAACCGCACTGCAGGAGAGGGGACGGCCGCCTTGTGGGGTCCTGGCATGTGGAGCACATTCCGCCCACCCACCCCTGCCCGAAACTGCTGTTCTGTTTATAAATCCGGCGTTAAACCCTAATCTGTCGCAGGCGTCCCACGCATGCGATGCGTTCTCACCTGCTGGGGCGTTAATCCTGTGCCTGTGTTTGGGGTGGGCGGTAGCAGCAAGAGACAGGAAGAGCTTTATGATGCTGGGGCTTGCAGTTGTCAGCGGCAGTGGCAAGGGAGGCCACGCCCCTGCAGGTGAACACCTTGGGCAGGCTGCTAATGACCATGTCCTCTGACCTGTGTCTGGGATGATCTCTCCTTACAGCAGTCCCAAAATCATACAGAAATGATTATTGTGGAGGGGTACTCACTGCCTCCCCCCCCCCCAGCACTTTGGGGAACGACAGGTCTGTGAATGTGCACCTCACACACGTGCATATGCAGCCACACACTTCTAGACAGTGAAACTCGCACACCCCAGCAATAATGAGATACCATGTAATGTGCTGGTTGAAGTTTTCATGGTTCCTATTAAGCAGTTGTTTGATTTTAATTTCAGCTGCACAGCTAAAACTGTGCGAGAGCGGAGGGGGATGAATCACTTTTCCTTTCATTTTCCTTTCAAAGCCCACAGGAGGGAACTTGTCTAGGCCAGTATCCTTCACTGCAGCAAAGGGGGCTCAGCGAAACATCTCTAGTGCTCGTGGCTTGTATTTCTTTAGAGGACATGACTGTGGACAGCTTAAGAAACAGTGTTCACAGAGCTCATCTCTGCAACAGAGCTCAAATTTGATTAGTAATTCCTTTAAAGGATAAGAACACAGATAGCTTTGATTAAGTAGAACAAAGGTGAACAGTAATATATAGTAATGCTCTACAGACCATATAATGACAGTGAGTATGTACAGACTGCAGGAACAGTGGTTTTTCAGAGGCTAGTAAGGTAAGGAGAGTATAAAGTTAACACTAAAGTGAGACTGTAAAGATTCATGCGCGGATTAGGTAGATAACGATTTTAGTGCCTTGCAAAACTATTGACCATCTAATTTTCCTGAGTTAGAAATCCTACATTAAAATGTAGTTCTCTGTGACATTTTTTATTTCGAAGTACTGAAAGTCAGCATTGAACAGTAACGTTTGAGTTTTCCGTAAAGCCGCCGTTTGGAGCAAAAGATGCTTTTGGGGTGAGAATGTTCCAGCTTTGCAGACCATTCAGGAGTGACTTTGGCTTCTTATTCCAGGCTGACTTGTTCCTTGTTTTCCTCGTGAGTCAAATGACACGTGTACAATTTCCTCATTGCCGCAGATTCAAAATTGGATCGTGATCCGGCCTTTGACTGAAGAGTGTTCACCTTCGTGTTCTCTGGCCACTGAGGAGCTTTTCTTCCAAGCTTCAGTTTTTTAGCAGGCAAGCAGGTTGTCTTACGGTGTTTCCTTGCATTTTGCCTCCATTCTTCCTTCAGATTAAAGATTCCCAGTCCTGCTGCTGGAAACCAGCTATAGCGATCAGGTATGGTGTTTTGACAGATGTGGGCAGTGTAAGATTTGTGCCACATATATTGGTTTTAATTTCAGCTAAAAAGCAACGTCTTGGCCTTAACTGTCTACAAAATCCAAGTGGGTCACCACTGAGCTTTTGGCAAACCTTAGACGTGCTTTGAAATGGCTTTTTCAGGTAAGCAGAGGCCGATATTTCAGGTTCAGAAAGCAAAAATCGAGATTTTTTTTCAACCAGGAAGTTGAGTTTAAAGTCACAGTCACAGAGTACTCAACTGCTTGGAGGAAACAAAATCTTGGTCTGCATTTTTACTTTCTGGGCCTAAACTATTGACCTTTGCAGATTCTCATGTGCCACCCTCCTGGTATGGTCAGTGTTTGCAGTCCTCTTGGTTTGGTTAACTGGAGAACCAATAGTCCATTCTCAGCTACTGATCTGCAGCTTCGCCGGTGTGATCGTGGGTCTCTGTGGCATCTTCTTGCTCTCCTTCTCGCTCAGGGCAGGCAGTTTTGAGGGACGTGCTTTTCTCTACAATGTCTGTGTGGCATGTAGCAGCTTCTGCTTCCTGATAATGAAACCAATAGTTCCCACTAGGACATCTGAACTCTTGGATGTTGTTTTATGCCCTTTCCGTAATTTATGCATTTGTTTTAATTGAACTCCTTTGTAATGCGTTTCAGGCTTCATATTCACATTTTTTCTTTAGATTCACAGCCTGAATAATGATAGCTCAGCTGTAAGCTTTTTAATGCAGGAAATGCGACTGTTATTAAAATTATTTGCAGATAGAGGCCAGTTGAAAGACTGTGGTAAATTGTGTCCTTGTTAGGGTAATTCTTATTTGCCTGTGTAAGCTTAGATCTCTCTATACAATGGACCGAATGCTCATGAAAACCGCATAATTCTCAATGAGATATTTTTAGTGTAGTGCTTAGAAATCGAATATCACAAAGAACTAAAATTTGCAATAATAAGTGAACTGATCACGCAGAGATGGGGTGGCCAGTCTTATCCACGAAGGGCTAGTGTGTGTGTGTGTGTGTGCAGGGTTTTGGGATAACCTGTAAGTCAGCTGTTCAAACCCAAGTGTGAGGACTCTTCAGCCAATCAGTCCTCTAATTAGTAATCTAATTAGGGAGTTGAAATGAAAACCCACATGGCCAATGACCCTTTCGGGGTAAGATTGGCCACCCATGATGTAGCGATTCTGTAGAGATTTTTGCAGCTTGGTGATCCATCGAACCAGCTTCAAGCCAGTCATTCTGCTCTGGGATTTGGGGTTAGGGGCTGGAACACAAGACAGGGGTACATCCTGGACAGGATGCCAGCCTGGTTATGTACAGAATTATTTGAAAAATGATGCTGTAGAGACTCATTATGTAGCCGCTGGTGGTATAGAGACTCATAGTGTACAGACTGATGATGCAGACCGGTGATGTAAAGATATATGAGTACTGATGTACAGACTGTATGTGAAAATTGTTGAGGTAGAGACTTGGTTTATATGGAATGATGATGTACGGACTCTATATAGAGATTTACAATGCAGACTGGTAATGTAGAGACTCAATATATGAGGACTGATGATCTACAGCAGGGGAGCCCAACCTTTTTTAACTCAAGATCTACTTTTCAAGTGGCCAGTGTGCCGAGATCTACCAGTTCAAATAGGGAGCCATAGCTATTACTGTGTTACTCTATTATTACTCTAGCTATTGCCTTTCTACATAGTTAACATACACACAGCAAATCCATACAAATTCAGGTAATTCTCCAAATTGAAAAAGTGTAAATAATTGTATTTCTCTACCTTACTGGGACCGCCGGCACTGGGAAGCTGTCGTTGCAGCCTTACTTTTGGTGCTCGGCTTGGTAAAAATTCACTGCTGTGCTGCTAACTGACTTTTCATTTCTCGCACTTTTTTGGCTGCATATGGCTGTTTTAGCAGGGAACTCTGGCTCGTAGCTTTTATGCATCGCTTTGAAATGCCGCTCCAAATTGCCCTTCTTCTGTAAAGCCACGCTCGCATTGCATATAAGACATATGGACTTCGAATTTGAGTAAACAAAAAAAGAATCTTCTTCCCACTCTGAATGAAAATGATAGGTTTTTGGTTGCTGACAAGGTTTGCATGTTAAATGTTTACAGTACACAATTAGCTGCACACTGAAAATGGGCGTGTGCGCGCAAGTGCACGGACGCTCGCGACACAATTCATGATCGACTGAGAATTACTCCGTGATCGACCGGTCGATCACGATCGACTGTTTTGGAACCCCTGATCTAGAGGCTTATAGTGTACAGACTGAAGATACAAACCTGAATGATGAATGAACTGATACCTTTAGGTTCTCATCTGGTAGGCAACAAATGAAGAAAAATTTGATTTGAAATGTCCGTGATTGGTGTAGCACTTTGTAAGTCAGTATATTATGTGGCAAGGTCAATAGCTTGTCCTGTGGCATGTAGCGTGGACAGGACTGTAGCATCAACAGGAGTCAACTTGTCCCATTGAGTCAGATACTTTTCGAGATGGAAAATGTGGAATGTTTGAAAATGCCTAGGTATGTTAACTGATATCATATAAAGGAAAATTCCTCCCATAGTCATCCAGAAAAACACTTTATGGATAATAAAACCAGAAGTTACTCCTCACCCTAAGAATTCCAGCTAACCTGCATGTGTCACATGTCATTTTGTGAAGGCAGTTGTCTTGGCAGGTTAAGAGGTTTTGTGTGTGTGTGTGTGTGTGTGTGTGTGTGGATTAGGTTTATTTTATTTTTTGGGGACCAAATGTCCCCCACAATGTAATGAAAACCTGTTTTTTGGACGTTATAGGACCATTTTTCGGGTCTCACAAAGATCTGTGAATGCAATCAAAAGAGTAAAAATTTCAAAAATCTTGTATTTTGTTTGGTTACGCATGGTTAAGATTAGGGCTGGGTAGGGGTTAAGGTTGGGATTGTTGGAATTAGGGTTTTTCCCATAGAAATTAATGGACAGTCCACACAAAGATATGAGTACAAACATTTGTGTATGTGTGTGTGTGCGTGTGTGTGTTGTGTGTGTGTGTGTGTGTGCTCTGCAATGGCCTGGGATCCTGCCCTGTGTTTCCTGTAATAAAGCTAATCAGGATATATAGTTAGGTGACAGATGAGGAAAGATGTTATTACTATTATTATTATTACTAGTATTACTATTGAATGATTGCGATTAGCGTTTCCCCCAAAGAAATGAATGGAGAGTCCCCACAAAGATATAATTACAAACCTGTGTGTGTATGTGTGTGTGTGTGTGTGTGTGTGTGTAGTACAAAAAAACTTCAGCAAACATCCACCACAGGATACATATTTTGCGATAAAATGTGGTGAGCTCTAGAAATCATATTTAAAAGGTCAAAAACCCCTTGAGCCTTTACTTTGAAGAGACTGTATAGAGTATTTTCCCAGTTCTGATCTTGGAGGGGAAGTGTGCAACACAGTTTGCAGATTTCCCTGACCAAACACAGCAACTAAACCTGGCAATTAGCTGGTAAGCTGAATGCGGTTTGAGCAGGAAAATCTGCAAATTGTGTTGCAGACTGGACCTCCAAGACCAGAATTGGGCAGCCCTGGTATAGAGCAATCTCTGGACAACAGATATGCATGTGAACTGGAGACCAGAGGCAGCAGAGGTACGTCCAGTGGGGCAGTCAGATGAAGGTGCGACAAACGCTGATCTAGGATCTGTTTAGGATGACCTCATCCAGGAACACCAGCACTGGTGGGTGCTTGGACATCTTATTTACTCCCAGGGGAAAATACAGAGTACAGAGATGAAAAGGTTGCGGCATCGCAG
Source organism: Hippopotamyrus pictus (assembly GCA_026781145.1). Classification (NCBI taxonomy): domain Eukaryota; kingdom Metazoa; phylum Chordata; class Actinopteri; order Osteoglossiformes; family Mormyridae; genus Hippopotamyrus; species Hippopotamyrus pictus. The sequence continues at coordinate 17,966,539 of JAODLC010000002.1, read as the reverse complement.
CCTTCGAGAGTTCAGGAGAAATGAACATCCTAATTGCCTTGTGTGCACAGCAGCTGAAATGGAATTTGTAGATACTTTGATTAAACTCGACAAGGACAGATTGAGCTTGACCTCCATACGGAGGTAAATGAGATAGAAAGAGAGTGAGGAGAGAAAGCAAGATGGAAAGATAGAGAGAGAGTGAGGAGTATCTGATTCTTTTAATTGCTTATTGTTGTATGCTATTCTGTGCTGCTGTGGTGGTATTTACATAATGTGTTAATGCGTAAAGCATGTTGAGATGAATTGACCTGGAACAGAGAGGACCTGAGAGAGATCAGGGAGAAGCTTGCTTGCATACTGGGAATCACCAAAAGCTCTCACTACGGGGAAGCTTCTGCAGTCCCTGCTCTTCTTGTTCTGCTACTGCTTCATTGGAATCCTTTATACTAAGAAGCTTGCAGTTTGAATATAAGAGTTATCAAGAGGTGTGTTGTTTTACTAAAATATATTTAATGACCTCAGAACTGAAGGATCAAGAGTGCATGTGTACAGCAGCACTTGTCAAAATATTTGTGACTATGTTTGTGAACTTCTTATGATAACAGCTAGGGCATAGATGTAGAAAAAGATATACAATTGGTCAACTTGTGAGTTTCCAGTCTTACTGGTGTGACCCACTGTGATACAGTGGTAGCTCCCTTTTGTGGTGAGTCAGTACTTTTGGGTAGCAGAAGATGTGAGCTTCCCTGTTTGGTAGAAATTTGGTTACCTTTGTCAGAAACTAATATCTAATGGCAAACTCATTCAGAAATCTATGTGACAGATAAATCAGGATTTAATCCTTTCCATAGGTTAGATATCACACAAAAATCTCAAGAAACCTGGAAGTGTCATTTATGAAGTTTCTATAAGTGCAGCTGTGTAGCCTACAGCATTAATTACAGGTGATTAAGAGATTGAGTGCCAATTAATTAACTGAAGGTTGAAATCCAAGTAACACTATTACAGTACAACTTCTGCAAAAAAAGCTCTACAGAATAAATATACTAAGCTATAAACTCTAAGGTTCTCAATGGAAATGAGAATCCCTACAAAGTAACTGGCTATTGTAGTCCAGAAATTGTGGGTATAGAGTATTTTTGCACATACATTATTTAACTGAAACTAGTATGTGGATCCCGAAAAGATTTAAGGATGGGGACAGTCAGAATGTGAATGTGAATATATTATGTATTGTATTTCTCAATCTCTGTGTGTTTCATGCTGTCAGTTCTCTTTGTAATGCATAAGTTGCACCGTGTTTATCTGTCTATGCTGTTGCTGAGCTGTTTGTATCTATTCAACAATGTGTATGTGCAGTATTTGTAAATGACTAAGTGAGTATGAGCTGCTTAGCAGGAAAACAAAAGAACTGCCCCAGTAATCCCTCCACCGGCCTTAGTTAATTAACTAACACTTAGAATTACACAGCTTTCCCTTGTAGAGTAACTAGACTCATAACAAATCCCACAACGCCCCTCTTTAACATTAATATTTAATTTTACTTTATGCACTTATTATACCAAGTGACAGTGAAGCTATTGTCAATATAAAAATATTGAAGGGTGTATAAAATAATAAATATTCTATTTATTGAATTTGGGGAGCCTTATAATTTGAATGGGGAAACTATTGTTTTCATTATATTGATGTGAAGCAACTATGGGCTTAAATGGACTGACACTAAAAGCCCCATTAAGTTATTAGGACTACAACTTTCAGCTTTTCATTTTTTACACTCTCATAAAGATGTGTGGTCTGGCCTATGTATGCTTTTTAAAGAAATCCCATTACATCACACCTCGTCTTTGTGTGTCCAGCTCTGTCTGGTACTTTTATTGATGTCTAAGAGAAATGGATGCTTGAATAAAAAGATATTCATTTGAACCCAGGTGCAATCTGCAGAGTTGGGCTAGAACCAGAGTCCAGATTTCATCATGCAAGTCGGGGAACACACAGTGGAGAAGTAGGATGCCTCATGGTGACTGGGGAAACTGGGGCAAATTTAAGTACGTCGATTGTGACAGCCATCGATAATTAAACAGTGAAACAACAACAAACACACACAGAAACAAACCCACAATTACAAGCCCCACCTGCCAGTTTCCCTGCACTGGACAAAATAATTAATCCAGTGAACATTTCTAAGCGAAAAAAGTGAGACGTCAGCGGTATAACTTTCCTGCGTGCTTGAGATACGGATATTTATCAACTTAATCTGTCTTCCATAAAGTTGCTAATTAACTATGCCCCACGGCGCGTGTTGTCATTTTTTATTTTTGAAGACTTATTTACATTAAGTTGCTTGTTAGAGAAGCCTTGGCCTCTTAGTAGATGGTATAGTAACGTTCATATTTAGGTACATGGTGAATAATTAATCATCCCATAGCCCCAGACAGTGCTTTGTGCTGATAAGTTATAATAGTAATGATCATAATAATTGGGGAAATATGCCAAACAATAAAATGTGAAATATTTTTCTTTGAAATGAACACTTAATTATTGAACTTCTAACTGCAGGAAGGGCAAATTTCTTTCTAAAGTTCTGTAATAGCTGATGCATCTTTCTATTTTTTTCTTTCTGTTTATATATTATATATTTCTGTTTATGTATGTCTCTCTTTTTATTTGTTTGTTTATGTATTTGCCTTTGTCAGTGGGTGTGGACTTGGGTTAAAAATCAGCCCTGGACTTTTGGGTCACCCATGGCAAATCTTGCCGGGTCGCATTTCCATCGGCCTGATATGTCAGCCTGTCTGTCTGTCTGTATCATCCTCTGGATCAGAACCAGAAATTCTGGGTACTGCCACCCACCCTACATAATATAGTCTAATTTAATAATTTTACCTATTCAGGTCTGCCTGTAAAGTTAAACTATATTTGTATGTATAACATAGTGAATATGGTTGTTTATCTTTTTATTTAACATAAAATGGTTTATACATTCTAAAACAGGGGTGGCCAATCTTATCTGCAAAGGGCCAGCGTTTTTGCAGGTTTTTGGGATAACCTTTAGTTCACCTGTTGAAGCCCAGGTGTAAGGACTCTTCAGCCAATCAGTCCTTTAATTAGCAATCTAATTAGGGAGTTCCAGCGAAAACCTGCATACACAGCGGCCCTTTCTGGATAAGATTGCTTAAAGTTGCTAATTCGTTATTTGTTATTGCAATCATAAACACGTAATTATAACTGATTTCAAAAACCAAATTCAATTAATTTTTTAATTAGACTTGCATAAATTGCAAATGAGTATGCTTTTCCCACTTTCAAAACAAATTAATAGACCGCATTCATTTTATTGTTTTCTGTTTGACAAATTAGAGTTGCCCAGTATATTTCATGTTGAATTTTGTATTTTACTACAGTGGTACCTCGGTTCTCGAACTCACTAGAACTCGAATTTCTTGAAAGTCGAACAAACCAGTTTGACCTAG
>JAODLC010000002.1:17930370-17941220 GCA_026781145.1 Hippopotamyrus pictus | reverse complement strand
TTAAGTCATGAATATTTACCTTTAAGTCATGGAAAAGTCATGGAAATGTAATGGTAAAAATGTGTACGAACCCTGACTATATGTATAAAAGTATTTGGACACCTGGCCAGGGGAGTTTCTAGCTATTGAAAAGATCAGGGGCTAAATCAAGTTCACCTAGGACTTGACTTATTTCTTTCTTTTTTTTTGAAGGAAGGTCGGCATCGGAGCTAAAATACTAGGGGCTACAGCCCCGAGTAATCAGACCTCACGACGCCCATACACCTGGCCATTATACCTTTTATGACATCCCATTCTAAATCCATAGGCATCAATGTGGACTTTGTTCCCTCTTTGCGGCTATAATAGCTGCCACTCTTCTGGGAAGGCTTTCCACAAGATATTGGAGGGTGTCTGTGTGAATATTTGCTCATTCATTCAGAAGAACATTTGTGAGGTCAGGCCACAGATGTTGGGCGTGAGGGACTGGTTTGCAATCTCCATTCTAGTTCATCCTAAAGGAGTCTGATGAGGTTTAGGTCAGGACTCTGTGCAGACCAGTCAAGTTATTCCACATCAGACTGACCCAATCATGTCCTCATGGACCTTGCTTTGCATGCTGGGACACAGACATGCTGGAACAGGAAAGGGCCTTCCCCAATCTGTTCCCACAAAGCTGGAAGCATACACTTGTCCAAAACGCCTTGGTATGCTGAAGCATACCAGGGCAGGCCCTGAAAGCCTAGGCCAGTCCCTGAAAAACAACCCCGTATCATTATCCATCCTCCACCAATCTTAACAGTTGGCATAATGCAGTCAGGCATGTTCTCCTGGCATCTGCCAAACCCAGTCTCATCCATCAGACTGCCAAATAGAGAAGCTTGATTCATCACTCCACAGAGCATGTTTCCACTGCTCCAGACTCCAATGGCGGCGTGCTTTACATCACTCCATCTGACGCTTGGCATTGCGTTGCTGATGCGAGGCTGCATGCAGCTGCTCGGCCACGGAAGCCCATTCCATGAAGCTCCCAGCACAGTTTTTGTACTGGGGTTAATGCCAGCGGAAGTTTGGAACTCTGCAGTTATTGAGTCAACAGAGCACTGGCGACTTTTATGCACTATGCACCTCAGCATTCGGCGACCCCACACTGTTACTTTACATGGTCTGCCAGTTTGTAGCTGAGTTTGTTGCTCCTAAACGCTTCCACTTTGCAATAATGCCACTTACAGTTGACCGTGGAATATCTAGCAGGGAAGAAATTTCACAAACTGACTTATTGTAAAGGTGGCATCCTATATGACAGTACTGCAGTTGAATTCACTGAGCTCTTCAGAATGACCCATTCTTTCACAAATGTTTGTAAACCTGACTGCATGGCTATGTGCTTTGATTTTATACGCCTGTGGCAATGGGCCTGAATGAAACACCTGAATTCAATGATTAAGAGGTGTGTCCGGATACATTTTTCTATGTAGTGTAAGTGCTCCATATCAGTGGCCATATCTTTCAGATATTAATCTAAATGTTAGTTTTCCCTACATGTGGCTGAGGGTATGAGACCAGGGGCAAAGATTAAGCAAGTTTAAATGACAGAAACCTCCATACTGTAATCTAGAAAATGCATTAAAAGGAAAACATTGTTATCATGTGGTTGATCTTCACATGGTCTCAGACCTGATGGTGCTCTAAGTTGCATTTATCAGTGTGATACTGCATGCAAGTCTCCTTTAAATGAACAATAAGAACAGCAACACTAAATCTGTATGAATCGTCTTTTAAGGTTCATAGTTGGCTGCCATGTAATATTATATTAAACTATTATATCTATTGTTTTTTGTAAAAACTCAAAGATAAACATACCCCCAGGAAGATTTTGAGATTATGCGGTTCTATATAAAATCAAAATTAATGTTGGGGCTTATTTGCTACCTGATCTATAAATAGACTAGGCCTCTGACGTAATTGTGATATTGTGGAATGTCTGTGTGTTAACAGGGGATGCTGTTTAGATTTCTGTGGAGATTTTCACTAAAGGTCAACGACTTTCTAAATTTCCCAAGCTGCCTCTCTTGTCATTTTATTTTTAAACTCTTACATCATACTTCTGACTTGAGTAGCAGGACAGTGCAAAGTTCACCGGGTCAGACGCTGACTCGAGACTCTTTAATCATTCTAGCAAAACAGCACTTGAAAGACAAAGTGTTCTTTTAATTAATCAGCAGTTTATGCTAATGAACCTGTATTATTTTGAAAGTGTAAGTTTTTAACTTAATGAAATGGGAACATTTTCAAGGTCATTTTGTTTTTTAATGTATTTAAAAATATTTACAACATAGCATTTTGTTAAGTTCTTGTGCGAATATTACACAGGCATACGCATTTCCAGAAGTTTAAATAAGCAGTTATGAACTTGGTCTGAACATTCGGTGGAAATGTTGTGGAAACTTAATTGTCGAATAATCTGATTTTGACTTTGATAATCCCCAGCTAGCTGATTGAGTGGGACACGGGTCTGGTTCACACGTTTGCTCAGCATATCTGAGTTTGATCTGAGGTCCTCCTAGGACCTGGTACATGCTGTGAAGTCCAGTGTCTGTCAGATCTCCAGCCAGTTATCGGCTAGATGTGGCTTTGACTGGCATCGCTCGAGTGCGTGTGAACATGCAGCCTTAAGAGGTTTCCCGAAGTGTGGGCAGCTTCTGAAAGTTGCATCCTTGGATTAAGGTATTGACTGCAAAGTAATGGCTTCCCTAATGAGTGGTGTGTATGCAGAGGATGGTATTATATATGTAACAGTGCAGAATAGTCAAACACTGTGCCTGACCAAAGCTGCGTAGTCAACAATGGAGTGCAGTGACTCATCTCGGTTACAGGGAAGGCTGCGTTAACCTTGTTTATTCTCTTGGGATCCCGGCGTCCCAAAATTCCCAGAAATCACATCAAAAGTTTTTATCGAAGTGCGAAGATCGCACTAAATTCCCACATCTTTTCAAAAATACAAAGCAGTTATATACATGCAGCCAAAAATCTCACCCCTATGTCATGATATATTTGCTCAATTTGTGTAAAACATTGTTGTAACATTCAAACAGCACATATTTGTTGATCAGCACTGTTTATGCATATTTTCATATGTTAAAATTGGTATGTAAGTATCGTTTACCAATTAACTATTTGTATTTGTGCACTATAGTTTTTCAGTGGGAATGTTTTTTGTTTTTAATGTGAGTGTGCTGCAGTGTGCTGGCACTGAACCACAGGCAGACTCTCTGCCTCGTCTCTAAGGAGAGCCTCTTAATGACCGGGAAACACTATAGATATGCAGTTATCGATAATGGCTGGGAAAATGCTGGGAAAACTCTATGTGCAGCAAGATTAATAGGACAGCTGTTTTCCTGGGTCATTTTTTCGGTGACTTTCCCTTTAAAACAGAGCCGCGTGCGCATACGCTGGGGTGTCCCGCAAGCGGCCTGCGCAGCCTGCCGTTCCATTTCATGGGCTGCTCCACTTCTCTGCCCTTAATCTAAAACATCTTTGGGAATATCAGAGTGAACCCCCCCCTCCCTCCCCCCAACACACACACACACACACACACACACACACACACACACACACACACACACACACCAATGCATGGGTTAGCCGCTGCAGGCGATTGCAGGTGCACATGTTTTAATAGCAGAAGAAAGGTGACCCATTTTGCAGGGGGGGGGGTGAGGCTGTGCTGGAGGACACACGGGCTGGGGAAGTCTCCCCCTGACGGTGGTGCCGTCCTGCTGCTTCTGGAGCATGCATAGACGCAGCCCCTGCCTCTGAAGGCATAGGCTCTTAGAGAGGGTAGCGAGACCCCAAAAGCAGAGCAGCCAGCCTGGCGTGTGGTGGGGGCTGGCATATTGCTGGCGGTGTGTATCTTGAACCTGACACACTACATCGGGCCCGCCATCCTGGGGGAACACCCCGGTTTGAGGGGTTGCACGTCATGGGGGCCCGCCTGAAGTACCTGTATGCCGATGGGGCCTGATCAACAGCCCAACAGCTCCAGGGTCTCACGGATGACGGCCACTCTCAATCTCTTTCATATAAAAACATACATGAACTATGAGCATCTGAAGACTTACTGTGTGGAACTAAAATGTCTTGTTTTTTATTCTCTAAAGCTGAAATTTCTGTTGACATCACTCTGACCAACAGGTTTGTGTGGGCAGATGACATCAGCAGTATAAATCTGTAGTCAGTACGCCTGTCTGTAGTCAGTATGCCTGTACAGTAGGTAGTCAGCAGTCGTTTCTGTAGTCAGTATGCCTTTTTGTAGTCAGTACTCCTGTCTGTAGTCAGTACGGCTTCCTGTAGTCAGTACTCCTGTCTGTAGTCAGTACGCCTGTCTGTAGTCAGTATGGCTCGTTGTAGCCAGTACTCCTGTCTGTAGTCAGTATGCCTTCCTGTAGTCAGTACGCCTTCCTGTAGTCAGTACTCCTGTCTGTAGTCAGTACGCCAGTCTGTAGTCAGTACAGCTTCCTGTAGTGAGTATGCCTTTCTGTAGTCAGTACGCCTTTCTGTAGTCAGTACTCCTGTCTGTAGTCAGTACGCCTTCCTGTAGTCAGTACTCCTTCCTGTAGTCAGTACTCCTTTCTGTAGTCAGTACTCCTGTCTGTAGTCAGTACGCCAGTCTGTACTCAACACCCTCTGATGTGTATCATGTTTTTCCTTTTGTCTTCTTTACTTGAAAGAGTTTTTGTTTTAAAACTCAAAAACAGAAACTCAAATTTAAGAATAAATGGACGTGGATGGAAAGGCGTTTCCTCTACATTAAAACACGTCAATTCAAGTTTCGAGTTGTAGTCATTCAAACTGGCAATGGGTCCTACCTATGCTAGTTGAATAATATTGTTACTTAGCACAGCACATTTGTCCAAAGCAGAATGCAAGTGAGGATCACTGAGCAGGGTCAGGCAGTCCCTGGAGCAGTTGGGGTTAAGGGTCTTGCTCAAGGGCCCAATAGTGACATCACTCTGCCCGGCATGGGATTTGAACCAGCATTTCACCATCGGCACACCTCAAAACCACACAACATATAAGGCATGCAAATTAACCAGAAAAAAAATAGACCATTTTGATTTACCACTGGAAACATATGGTTCTAATACTCAACTGTGTTGTCTTTACATTGGTTTTTACACTCCTGTGGTGCTGGTGTCCCACTCAAGTTGTCATGTTTCCCATTGTTGACTGATCCAGTGAACTAGATACTCTGGCTAAAAAGGCAGCACTGGAGTTATGATTTTCTGGGAGCAGGTGTGAATGGTCTGGCTGTCAGACTTTCACATCAGTGACAAACAGCCCCCATCATTTTGGTAGAACAGGAACTGGCACGTCAGTGAAAAATACAGCGGAAGGAGTTCATCTCTCCCTCTCCTGCTGGACCCTGGTGGCTGGCAGGAATGCGGCTTCTGGGAACAGCCACAGGAGGTTAATGGCAAGGGAAACCCCCTGTCATTGGCTCTTTGTTCAGGCACACAGCTCAGCTACCTGTGGGCGACTAGGGAAAACTGGTGTCTGGTAAAAATAGTGCTCACTCCTATCCTGACCCATTTAATTCACTGCACACTTTGGAAAAACCCCCCTGAGCTGAACAGAAGCAAGGGGCTGACTTTGGAGAGGAGGAAGGCAGAGAGGAAGGTATAGAAAAATGGAAAGGAGGTGGGGGGGAACCTGAGGTCAACCATACAGCAGGAACAACAAAAAGCTTGACATAAAGTGGGTCAGTCACACACTTAAACTGCAGCATACACTGGCTCTTTCTTAGTGCTGTAAGGCTATAGAAGTCAGGGGAAAGCTTCACTGGCTGCAGAAGGTGAAGAACAGAAGATGCTACTGACTTGAACTACATTCCCATATCAGTAGGTGGTATATTTTCACGTAATTATGACACAAGAATTCTAAAAAGCTCATAATATGAGGAAATGCGGAGAGCGATGAGTGATGAGTGAAACAGTGGTGTTTGAGTGCACGCCATCTGCGTGTGCCTTCCTGATAAATGACTGCTCAGCCCATCCGCTGGCCCCTGTCCCGCTAAGTCTCGCATTGTCACATCCCATTGAGATGCAGGGTGCCGCTGGCTGCGGGACAAGAGATCACCTCAGGTCACGTGATTCCTCTGGGAGTGGAAAGGGGCGGGAAGGGAGGTGGGTGGCAGGAAGAGGGAGACTGAAGAGGAAGAGAAGATACCATCACAGGTTTAGTGTGCGGCAGCCATATAAGTAACATTAGACAGCCGGAATAATGACTCATCCTCTTACAAAAGGAGGTGCTCTGGTTTTAGAAATTGGAAAGATCTACAAAATTAGGCAGCACTGTTTAATTTGAGCTTCAAGCATTGCTTTCTGTGAAAAACACAATCAGCAGACGATCTCGGTATTCATTTTTAAATTGCATCTACTAAGCTAAGGGATGGTACCGGCAGATGCCGGTTTGAGCAGGACTAGTGGCCGGAGGCTTTTGGTGCAGCTGGCTGGCTTTGAATTAGCAGGCCAGCCTGTTAATGATCCGCCTGCAAAACCTTCTTTCCGAATGCTGTGATTTTAACAAATGGTGCCATTTATAATTGATATAAAATTTTGCGCGCACAAAAATTAAAAATGTCTGCAGTTTCTTTAAGATTTCCTTTCCAGTTAATGTACACTGATCCCATAGATGTCACCTCTGGACATTTTTTCTGTAACAGGTGTATAAGATAATCCAATAGCAAACTTGTGCTGTGAATGTCATGTGTATTTACCTTGCTAATGTCAAAGGGCCCCAGCTCGTCCTGAAGACAAAGCTTTGCTGAAAAGAGCAAGGTAACATTTTAGCGATAGCTCAGGCATGCAGAGCCGGGAAAGGTGAAACCTAGAGTACGTCTGCTACATCATAATTGAGCTGTTCAGAAATCCCTCTGCACAGATGGCTAAGGCTGTGCTGAAATGGGCTGCTGCTAACTCTGTGGAGAGCTCTGGACTAAAGACACTTCGCAGCGATGGTGTCATACAGTGTTCACCTTGGCAGCGTGTAGAAGGCTGGCTGTAAATAGGCAAATCAGAGGCACCTGGATACAAACCGATAGATGAACAGTATTAATGAAAACAGTAATCACAGTGATGGGCTAACATAGGGGTTAGTGATGAATACGGACTACAAAATAAGCCACACGTCTGCCAGTAGTTCAGCTTTGTGGAGCTCGTTCTCCTGTTTCTGTTGTTTAAGCCCAGTCAGCTTTATTAGTCTATGGATCGGTTCATCGAACGATAAACAGCTGGGAATAATTAGCTATGACATTTGCAAAAGACTTGAAATGGTCATCTTTAAATTTCCAGAATGTCTGAAATGAGTTATGTCGCCTCAGTCGTGCACCATAACTCATAACAAGAGTCTTTATACGCAGTGTGCAGATAGCAAAGGTATGTAAGTATATTTTAATCACAAACAATATGAAGCTGGCATCACCACAGAAATAACATTCTCCTGTATGCACTTAAAGGCGCAAACGCAATGCAAAAATCACGACTGAGCATGGAGTTTTAAAAAATGTATCTAAATTTTGTCTCCCATTGTATCAAGCACATTTTGCATTTGTCTAAAAAGTTCTCTTGTAGATAAAATACTAGATTGGGTCCTGGATGATCCCAGTGCACATGGTCATGAGAGTAATTTTACACGTTTCACATGCAACATATCATCCTAACACTTCAGAGAAGGCTTGTTGAAGGTGTCGTGTCACTCAGGCTGTGACTCTCAGGAGCAGAGCACGGCCACCCCTGATACCCTGGTTTATGCAAATAGCACCGGACCTCGAAAGCAGCAGATTTTCAGGCTGTGGTCATCTTCAGATGAAGCTATTACTGTATGACATACCATTCTGAACAGCTGCGGAGCCATTGGCTATTGGCTATGACAGCAGTGGCTAGCTGGAGGACTAATGACCTCATTTGCTCAACTGCTTTGGCTAACAGCAACATCCTGGCTAATTGCTGCAGTTCACAGGATCGTCACCTCTACACAGTCTACCTTACAGCTTTTACTGGGGGAATTAATGAAAGTGCGGGAGCCAGAGACCTTCAGGATCTTGGTTGGCAGTGCTGACCATTAAGCTAACGGGGCAGTATCAACAAAGCCTGCAGAGATTCCCTGACCCTGAGCTCACTTATTTGACAACCCCCTGTAGTCTTTCTTGTGACCTTCTGCAATCCACAGAGAAGACAACAATGCTTATTTCACTAAATCAGCAGATATTTCTCTCTGTCTGATAGACACAGCAGCAGAGATACGTGAACTTCAGGTATTTGCTGGAAGAAAAGAGCTGGCTCATTGGGGGGTGTGGGAGGGGGTATTTCTCCCCTTTGGGAAATCCCCTAGAACACAGCAGTCAAGGTGAAATTAAAAAGACACCTGTCCCCCCCTACAGCTAGGCGGGGGGCGGGACTGACCATGTGGAAGGTGGAATGGCCTGAGGCTGGGGTTCTGCTTTTAAACTGTTTCAGCTGGAGAAAAAAAAAAATGAAATTTAAGCAAACTGCTCTTGATTTCCTTAGTGCTAAGGCATTCAATAACTGAAAGTAATAAAATGAGCTGGGTGGGGAGGTCCCCCCAGCTCCTGCTGAGCACCTCTTCTACAGGATGAGTGGCGCCTATGGGGGAGGGGGTCTTTGGTCTTCCGGACCCCTGTGAGAAAGCTTTCGACATCCTTCTGAGGTTCCGTGGATTGACAGGTGTAGCACCTGACATGCTCACAGCGCCTTTAGCACATTGTTCTCATCACAGAAGATGAATTTACCCTCTCGGGAGCATCAGTAAATCTTGGCCAGTGGAAAAAGCCCATGGCTAATCTTGGCCTGCCTTTTCAGTGGAATCCCGACTCCCTGGGCACATGTTCTGCATGTCAGAACTCTGACTAATTCTTGGTTTTAATGTACTAATACCTATTGACCCTTGACAGGGGTCCTAAATTGATTTGATGCACTAGCTGGCTTTCAAGGATAAAAGGTTGTTTTTGTCATATATCAGTGTAGTACAGGAAATGTGCCTCGACTCGCGCTCTTTGTCTCTGTCTGTTCGCAGCTCTTTCTGGCTCCGGCTGATTGCTTCCACATCATGCCAGCCCTTCTAGGCTAAATGTTACCTTTTTTTTCTTTTAATTTCAGGGCATACAGAGGCCATACTGAGAAACAAAAAGCATTATCTGCCTTTGTTCAGTTCTGTCCCTGTTTATTTCTGTTCCTCATCTCTCGCCCGCTTTTTTGCCCACCGGCTCACTGCCTGTGAACGATGAATGATGGAAGGCAACATCTGTCACTCTCATGACTATATTTGGAGGTGAGGGCTTGGGTCGGCCAGGCTATCTGCGGGGGTGGCGTAGAAGGCCTCTCCCGTGTCACTTTCTCATAAGTGACGTCCAGATGGACAGCGCTCCCACCTCGCAGGTATTTCTCAATCGCCCTCTAGATAGTGAAGCAGCTATGTGTTTAAATTCTATGTTTTCCACTTTTGCCCATAGCTGCATCACAGTCTGTTGAGCAGAGTGGCAGGAGAAATCAATCAGATTAATGACATTACTGCTGAAAAATAAAATCAAATGCAAAGTAGAGTGAAGGCCGCTATTAGATCAGCACACTGAAAATGTAACATTAAATACCTAAACTCAAGGAAATGGTGCATCCACGAAAAAGCCTCCAAAACCTGCTTGAATAAACCTAGGTGACCCCAATAACATCTCGGCTAGGCAATTAGTCCAGCCAGGGTGAAATGCACTTCATTAATTGGGTTTCTGTGGTTATGAGACTGGTGATCAATGCTATAAGATGAACATCCAAAGGCAGTCCTGTGCTGCTGCTTTCACATTATTAAGTTACCTTAAAATTGCAGTTTTAGCATTAATCCATGCATTGCCTTGATATTTTAGCCAAAATCAAAATCGGCCCCTTCCAGAAAAACACAGACAAACTGGGCGAGAACTCTCCTCCTCCCCAGTGGATTTGTGTTGAAACATAGACTCTTGATTTTTGTTCTGCTAAAAGACCCACTAAGAAGCTTTGCTTTGGGAGGTATAATCTCAACTAGCCATGAACAAACACGGTTTCTGTTCTCGCCTGCTGGATTAGATTCAGCTTGTCACCTCAGGGTAGTGTGACCCCTGCTGGCCGAAAAAGAGAATTGCATTGTAACAGAATAACAGGTTTAGATGTGTGGGAATTTTAGTGCTCTCTCTCTCATATATACAATATATATAGAGAGAACGTGTGTGTGTGTATATACACACATACTCTATCTCTGCCTCGTATATATATATATATATATATATATATATGAGAGTATGTATGTATGTATAAAGAGGGAGAGAGACTTTTCTTTTGGTGCTAAGTTGTGAACTGCATTTCTGGGGATGTCACACTGTGGACAGCAGAGAGACATTGTTGGTTGGCATTACAATGTTTGCTCCTCAGTGGAAGACATCAGTGACCCATCTGGACTTAGCACACACACAGAGCTCAAAGCGCACTTCAAACAGCACGCCGTGCTTGCTGCCGGGAGACGCTGGCACGGAGCTTACCATCTCTACGGCTGTCAAGTCCTAGGAACTCCCCATACTTCACTGATTCTTGTGAAGTGAGAGAAAATGGACTGAGAAAGGGGTGCAGAGGAGATAGAGTCAGGACTGTGATGTCATTGGTGTCCAGTTGTGTGGTTTTGCTCTTTTTGCTATAAGACTTGTTTTAACCCCACTGTGGAACCAGCAATCATTGCTGAACCTGCATAGATGACTTAATGGGATGGTATTCTAGTCCCTCAAACATAATTTCCTGTCAGCAACCATAGAGAATGAATTATCTTTCATTTAT
>JAODLC010000002.1:17917562-17930273 GCA_026781145.1 Hippopotamyrus pictus | reverse complement strand
TAGGTCTTTCAGACATTACTTCGCGTGTCATCTTAGTCCGCATGTGCTAGTTATGGAGCGCGGTACCGCTGTTTACTGTCACACTCTGAGGAGGTCTCATTTTAATCACTGCCTTCAAGTGTTAATTACCAAGAAGCTCAACTGGTTCAGAAGCTGAGCCACCTGGTGGCTTCAGGCTGTAATCAGAGGCTAATTGAAAAACCGCTAAGCGGGACTCGAAGGTACATGATGACGCTGGGGAGTTGATGATTCTAATCCAGCCAACCTCACCCCCCCCCCCCATCCTAAATCATCCCACCCTCCCTCTGTCCCCGGGAGATGTCTCCAGTGGCGCTCAGTGGATCTCTGTTGGCTTAGCTTATGGAGTTAAACCAGTAGCGGTGTGAGATAAGACACATTACTCATCGCCATTTATGGCCACCCAGCCAGAAGTAGGAATAACAAGACGAGTCATAATAATAGACAGTGCTGCTTAATAAAGGAATGGAAGGGCTATAAAAAAAATATATGAGCTGGTGGACCCCAGACCAGTCCGCTGTGTGAGGCTGATAGTGCGAAGGTCCCCCTTACCGTCCTCCGGGCCTCGCACACTGTACCTCGGCCCCCTCTCTTCCTCCTCAGCCTTCTTCCATACCAGCCTTTCGCTTTCTGATTTCTTTTCATTACACCTTTTCAGTAGCTTTAATATTACTATAAATAGCAATAACCCTGAAAAATAATGCTCCTTTATTTACATATGAGGATGAGCACAGCCAACCAGATATCGCAGACTGACATTTGGAGTTGCAGCTAATGAATAGGGCTTCTCCAACATTTCTATAGCTGGTAACTCGCATAAATCAAGGGACAATCCCGACGTGAGATTTTGATGAGAGTGGAATTAGAATGGGAAATAGATTTGGGTTAAAGCTTCAGGGTGTGAAGCAGGGAGTGAAGACATGATGTAAGACGTTTTAAATATCATTCATCACTTAGTTGTTCGTTCGTTCTCTTTTTAATGGCAAGCACGCTCCTATGGCCTTGTCACAATGAAATGTGGTGCCAATTTTCCCAGTTTCTAGCTGGAACCTGAAAAATGTTGATACGTTTAACAAAAAAGTAAAAAAGTCTTTACTTCCGAATGTCATGTTTTTATGAGCGTCTGTCTGCTTGTATGCCAGCATGTATGCAAATGTGTGCTTTAAGGGAAAAAAATGTGTAGCCTGGCTTTTTGCTAAGGAGATCCAGCACACCTGTGCTAATGGTATTCGTTGCAATCTCTTTCTTCATGGGCCAAGGGCACCTGGCTACTGCATTGAAATGTATTGGTCCTTTGAGGGATCAGTCTGAATTTAATCTGTGTAACCAGTATGTGTTTGTGATTCGCAGGAACACTTCACGCCAGAGTGCAAGTTCAAAGAATGCGTGTTTGAGAACTACTACGTGACATACTCCTCAATCCTGTACCGGCAGAGCCAGTCGGGTCGGGCTTGGTACATCGGAATCAACCGAGACGGACAGGTCATGAAGGGAAACCGGGTCAAAAAGACCAAAGGGGCAGCCCACTTTCTGCCCAAACTCATTGAAGGTAAGCCTCTTCCCTGGAGCTGCTGCTCCTTCTCTCTTTGCTGCCTCTTTTCTGCAGGTTTCTTCTCCCAATGCCGCCCTTTCATATTTTGAGAAAAAAATCTATGATAAATGGCTCAGTTGTCACATGACGGCTTCAGTGAAACATGGAGTTTCTGTCCGAACCTGTACATGTCGAGAAAGACCTCATTATGCACAAATCCGTGGGGCTCTTTCTGACCGGTCCTGGTCCACCGGTCCAGTTACGCTTGGTAGCTGCTCACCAATGGATTTTAGCCAGCAGTCACAGTTTCGGGTTCTTATAGTCACATGTATTCAGGGAGCACAGATTTAAATGATTTTTTGTTATTTTGCTGGGGGTTGGATGCTTAGTGGTGTTGGGAGGGGGGGGGTAGAGGAGGTTGGACAAATGCCTCTGCAATACAGGGAACTAAGCTGGATGCAGTTGTAATGTAGGTGACAGTTGATTATAAGATGGTCCTGAATGCTCACATCATTGAATCAAGTCTTTTTTTTTACAGCAGCTGTCCATCCTCCAAGCCTGCCGCATTATTAATTCTGTTGTGTATTCTTTCCCTGGTCTCCCATGGTCCCTGCATAGTGGCCATGTACAGAGAACCATCTCTGCATGACATCGCTGAGCAGAGCCCACCAAGGAAGACTGCCAAGACGTCTGACTCACCTGTCTTGCAAAACAGCAAGAAAGATCCCCCCAAGACGAATACCTCCTAGCCCACACAGAATTGGGGGGGGGGGGCTTGGTTCAGGGTCCATGGCAGGGAAAGAATTCTTGAGTTTCTCAGCCATTTAGAGAACTCAGTTCCCCATCATGCCCTGGGGTAAATGGAAGACCTCCAGGAATGCTTTACATAAAGAGTGCCCACACCTTCACATCTAATAAAGTCCACCCAACTTCAGTTGGGATGGCCAAGCAATAAAAAGTAGAACTCAGAGACAGAACTGTGGCACCTTCGAGTAAAATGGTAACAGTAACAACAAGGAGACATGCTGTATGTTGAAAGGATGACCTTTCATCACTCATACCAATGAGCAGTCAGACAGCGCTCACTGCAAGAATCAGCTTTGGTTTTTATCTGTCCCCTTTTGCCTACCTACTCAGTTGCCTCCTCAGAGAGGTCACCAAACTGACGCCCCATCTCTCCTGAGGGAGCTACAACCACAGCAAGCCTGCATTAACCTGATTGTGTTACACGGCAGAACCAATCTGATTCGGCTGCATGCCTGAATTAAAAGGATAAAGTTCTACCCAGTAAATTCGATGAGGCCCTTTGTAATCCCAACCTCACTGAAGAAAGCTACATTAATTTAACGCCTGTGCTAACCCACGTGAACCCTACCCTTTCCAGCCTGCAATAACAGAAAAGAGCTACACGCATTACAAGCCTATGCTATTCTGAGTGGCACTGACTCAGAATAATTAAGCGCGCTGGGCGCCGCACTAATCCGAGGAAGCTACACCTGCTACTGCACACTGCGCTCATCTCCAGCGGTTGTTCGCCTGTGCAAAATCAGGGAAGCCACGTGCTAATGAAAGAAACTACATTCAGTGCAAACTTGAGCAACATGGGTTAGCTTCTCCAGCACAAAGGCTACGCAGAAGATTTCCTGCTATCTTGAATTTGCTCCGGTCAACATGTCCCACGTCTTCCAGAGCCCCATGTTCACCTAAGGGCTCCATCTGTTCGGAAAATAGCCACATCCTCTAAAAGAGTGAATATCTCTGGAGCATTTCCTGGTTCCCAAGCCATGTTATTGCAGTTTACCTGCTTTTGGCAGTTGGTGATACAGTTTATCCCAATACTATTGTCAGAACCATCAGAATCAAAATATAAGGATACCTGACTCGTTGTGTTGTTTGCAAAGGTTTTTAAATCCATTAGCACCCTGCTCTAAATTTGGTTCAGTTTTCCCCTCGAGGCTATATTTTTTTTGCTATCTTGGTAAATTGTGGTCTCACACCAGCGCCATCATAGCTACCATCTTTATCGGCATATCTCTTTATCTTCTTTATCTCGGAATGTCATTGTAAAATTATGAGTCTTTTGTGTGGTCCAGGTCCAGGTTGCTAAGGAGTTTTCTCGTTAATTATCAAAATGAGATTTAAACTGAGGCACACTGACTTATACTGCGCTACTATTTGTACTGTAATTTTGTCATGTGTGTCCAATAGTAATCATTATTAATTATAAATCCACCCTATGAGTCCCATAGCCTAGTTTAAACACGGGTAGCCCAAAATGTATCTGAAGAAATGCAATATACCAAAGTGTTCTAATACGTAGTGGTAAAGACAGCCATAGTTCTCTCTATGTGCATTTCAAAAAATCAATGCAATAACTTGACTCTTTGCTCATGAAAGACACTGTTGAAGGATAAGAAGGTCAGTTCTGAAGTGGAAAGTTACTCCATGAGTGTTTTCCTCAAAGGTGTTTGAGGGCCAATTAAATGCAGGCAGAGTTACTTGCAAAACTTCCCAGAAACAATCGAATACTACAGGAAGCTTAAATCAGCCACTTGACTCACTTCTCAAGAGAGGGAATACAATTACGGAGCCTGTAGGCCTGGGGAGTGGGGTGGAGTGGGTGAGCTGTGGTCTCTGTAGTCACTGCAGGGCAGTAGTGTTCAGGCAGGTCAAGTAAGTTGTGCAAAACACTGGGAGGCCAAGGTCCTTTTGAGGCACATGCGCACTTCAGCGTAAATGACACTCCCACCGTCTCTGCATTTTCTAGCCTCCAGGGTCAGGTTGGCTGTTGAAATTAGCTCAAGACTAAGTCCACTGGGTACAACGTTGCCTAATGGTTACCTGTTTTACTTGACTAATGACTTCAATTAGGCAATTGAGCTGGGCTACTGTTTCCCAAAATGGGATGCCTCGAGGCTAGAAGCAACACAACTCCACATTCAAATTACACAGATTCCAAATTATTGCGTTCCCCCTGACATTAAATCTGCTTCTAAAATACTTCACAGCTACCCCCAAATACTTTGAAATAGGAAACAAAGATTGGAGCAGATTTCCGGAGAGATATGAAAGAGATTAAATGAGGGGAATGTCAGAAGTTTGGTTTGTCTATAGTGTTTATCTACGTCTGCGTCATACGTTCATGTATCTTTCCCAGAAGGACTTTGTGCACGATTCATTGTGCCGACTGAGTGCTACAGTGTGAACCAATCCTTGAGAAACAGATTAGGCATTGTGTATTAAATCATGTCTGGAGAAAAGCATGCTCTAATTCCATTCTCCCTCTACTGTTTCTGCCAATCAATGTAGGCCTGTGTCTCTGCATTTGTAATTATAAATGTATCCATTAGCTCTAAGTGTGAATGGGAAGACTAGACGAGAAAGTACCATTTAGCAGTGTTGACAAGCTGCTGTAAGATCCCTCTTTTGGATTTTATTTGAGCTCCGAAATTCCAGTCTTCAAAGGATTACAGTTGCCTGAATTGTTTATTGCGGAGTTAAATAGATGCACATCTGCATTCATGTCTGTGTGTCTGTGGTTCCCCAGTTTCACGTTGGACAGTGCAGCCATAAATGTGTGTTCCCCTGTTTGGGATGACCTTCATATGTGTGTAGAGGGAGACAGGGGGCACCCTTTAGTCAGGGAAGGCCCACAGATAGGGGAGTGCTTTGGTTTTTTGGGCCTGGCTGGGCTCATAAAGAGACAGTCGGGCTCAGTTCATAATTGTCAAGGTATGGTGGGTTTGGTTTGATTCAGGTACACCCATCAATATCACAATGACGATCTGTCCCTGCAAGGAGATCGCCACTACAGAATGTAACAGGTGCTCAGAGAAGGATATTCTGATTATTGCAGCAAAAATGTGTTTTAATGTATTTAAAGTCAATGTTTTGAATATAAAACCTCCGTATTAGACTTTGATTTTCAGACGAGCTGTATTTTTACTTCATCTTCCCCAAAGAAAATGAAAATCTGATCATGGGAGGAATCATGGTGACGAATGCCGTCGTATTAACTCACAGATTCATCCTGGTTCTGCTCTGGGGATCGTTATTACGATTTAATGTAAGTGTAATTGCCTCATCATTTTCAAATGAGTGCATCTGGGGGTTGCACTGTCGTGGGGGTGTAGGTGATTTGGGACTGCAGAAACTGCCTTAGCATTGTCTACAGAGGATTTTACTCTGGTGGAACAGATAGCATGCTTTGGTTTAATGACCTGTCATCAAAGTAGGAAAAAAAGCCATTTAATTGTCATTTAACTGACATATCTAGCCAGGAACTAATCTTGTGGTTACTGGTCTGCTGTAATATTTGTCCTCAGCCTGAAAGTCGACCTCTCGAGTGAGTGTGGCTTTGCAGGTGATTGTGTGTGGTAGGTAGATGTTGAAGAACTGGTAGTGCATGAAAATGCTGTTGACAGTGAGGATGATGCAGAGGAATACCTGGTCATTCCTGCTGGTTAAAACTCTCTCAGAAAAACGTCTTTTTAAGACCACAGAGATTCTGCTCACTAACTGTATGTGTACGTGTGCATATGTGTGTATATTTTAGGTGTGAGACAAATTAAGGACCTATATAAAGAAATTAACAAGATGGCAATAGTCAATGTTAGTAGGCAATGGTTATATAAGGCTACTGTGACATAAATGATATGAGTGGAAATATTTGCTTAAAAGATGAATGTGTCAGTCCCTCACATTTATCTTCAATGTTCCCACGGCTGCTGATAGGTATTGTGTCTGGTGCTTTGGAGAGCGCACTCCCATTTCTCACATCTGCAATGCAGCAGAATAACAAAAAAAAAAACCTCTCACCGTCACTAAAACCAGGATCCTATCCTCGCATATTTAATCATCCAAAGGGCACCGTACGACCCATCTGAGCCTCTGTTGAATGTTGCCTGTAGGGGGAATATCCATTTTTCCCACATCTGTCCGTGCGATATCAGAGCAGAGAGGAGGGCCCACCTAGAGTGTGCGCTTCCCCTGAGTACCCCAGAAGGTGACCTGTGAGCACTGTATCGCCATGGCCGGCCGCAGTCCTGCCATGTTCGCCGGGATCTTCCATTTCACTTCTGCCTTTGATCTTTTGATCACCGGTAACCCAGATTTCCCTGCCAAGGTCACCCGCCATCCTCTGAACTCACTTGCCCTCGAAGCGTTCTGAAGCCATTCTGCCCTTCCTTAGGACTATGGCCCGGATGTTTGTGCCGCCTGGTCAGTGCAGCAGTTGTACTTGTTTATTTGGAAAGTTTTAACTTTGTTTGTTTTTTTGTCATTATTTTCTTTACGGTGTGTAGTATTTACCTTTTCTGATGTAATGTGCCAATTCTAAACCCCAGCCAAGGGAACAAAACACAATCACTTAAAGAAACTAAAAGAACACAAATCTGCACCTTTAGGATGATGATGTGTCTTTGGAGCCTGAATCCGACGAGCTGTCAATCAAAAACATGCCCAGCCCCTTCATCTGCAGTGAAACCAAACAGCACCCATTGCTCTGAGAAGCATTTTGTCACATACATCTCTATTGCTAACTGCGTGACACGCTCCGTGCTCGACTGGTGGGGTCTACTTGTATAAAATTGCTCTGGAGGATTTGTACTGCAGGGGTGATCTGGGTCATCACCAGGAAGTCTTCCAAAAAATAAAAACCCTTCATGTTCTTCTGGTCTTCCAAAGCATCCAACAAACAAAAATTATACAGTCTTCCATCAAGAGCCAGGGGGACTTATGACAGTATTTTTTAAAGACGGCACAAAGCCAATAAAGAATTAACACAGCCTACCTTTTCCTCTGTTACTAAAAAAATGAACTATGACAAGGAACTGAACTGAATAACAGCAAAATTCGGTCCTCACAGTGAAAAGGACGCAAGTGAGACGAGCTCTTTGTCGCCTTGGAGCAACATTTTTGGCTCTGTGGCGGAAGAAATGAGGAGACACATTTATGCGAAGCATGCATGCACCAACATTTACTGGATACATAACAAAGACAATTTCCTGATATTTAATAACTCAACACCCATACTTATTTCCTCAACCCTTGTCTCTGCATTTGCAATCTTACCTGTAATCATTTCTATAATAACTGACAATGAGAAACATATTATTGAATATTATTGAATAAAACAAATATATTTGTATGATTGTAAATCTTGTCCATTGTATGTTTTTGTGCCACCTCTTGATATCCCTAGATCTCTGTTAGCACTACATAGACCTCATAGGAGTTTGAATCCCGCCCCCGATCTGAATGAAGAGTTTGTTTCATTTTTGCTTTTTTGTTTGTTTGTTCATTTTGTTTCTTTGTTTCTTCAAATTGACCAAAAATGTGATTTTCGGCATCCATTGTGTGTGTGCGTGTGTGTGTGCGCGTGTGTGTGTGTCCCAGTATGTGTGTGTGTCCTGCGATGAACTGGAATCCCAAGCAGCAGGAAATTAGATATCAATCATTTTCATTATGTAATTCACAGGCATCTGGCATCTAACATGTTGGTTACCTAAGAAGAAGAAAAAGAACTTTAATTTAGTAATTAAAGTCCTTTTGAACATTTCCCACAATAGTATGAAATGAAGTGTCAATTGAGATGTTTTGTTCAGTCGACATTTAGGCATTGTGAATGTCTTGCTAAACAGATTTTCGTGGCTGTTTTTTCCACAAATGTCTGAAACACCAGCGGTTTAAATAATGCCTGTATGGACATCAGCTCCGGAAGGACACTAATCACCTTCTATGGTAATTAAATTGGCAGCTTTCCAGATGTTAAAGATGCTGGATTTGGGAGCTGCCAGTGCGTTTCAGCAGCAGGCCAAAGACTTTTCGGAGACTAGGTGCCCTGTAAGTCAAGGTGTAATATGGCCATCTGAGGAGCATTTGCTCACATACATCTCTATAGCTAACAGCGTGGCGCGCTCTGTGATCGACTGGTGGGGTCTACTTGTATAAAATTGCTCTTGAGTATTTGTACTGCTGGTTACAGCGTTTGTGTTAGGTTACAGCACATTCACTTACTGTGCACCTATGCAATACGGTGTGTCCATATCCTAGTTTTGACATTGATCTCTGCTTTTTTGACACTGCTTTTTTCATTCCACATTTGACCTTCAGATAATAACTAGAACCTGTCAGCACGACAACAATGTATTCCCCAGACTGAACTGTCACTCCTGCCCAGCACCTAATCATTCTCCTCTGACACCCACCAACCCATACCTCTAGTCTCCTACACTAAACTTGGGCAGTATCTAATTTTTCATACCAGATCTGCACCCGTTCTTTCACGTGCCACCACTGACTAGGACTAGGGCTATGCAATACGATAAAATTCCTCCACAATAAATTTCAACAAATGTGGGGGTAACCCATGGTAAAGTTCCCCAAACAAAAATACTGCAGTGTGCTGAAAATATTAGCACCCTAACTTAACCTACACACTCTTACCTCTCCAAACCTCTCCAAAGAGTCTTTGTTGAAAGTTCAGCTTTGTGTGACTGATCTCAGTGTAATCAGGTTCACCAGATCTGTGCCTGTATGTTCGTGTGCCAGTACTGACCAGGCCAAGGGCTAAGTGCTAAATTTTGCTGACTTGCTACCAGACTGCTACCAATAAAATTTGCTGAGCGGGGTGGCTGGCGACGAAAAAGAGATGTAAACTTTATTTTAGAATATTCAGAAAATCATCTCATGCCCCACAGTTTGAAAACCACTGAGCTATACAATGTTCCTGGGAAGTTTGAAAAAGATCCAAACCTTCAGAATTCCATTGCTCACAAGATGGCTGCTGTAGCCTCCCTTTCCATTCTCTGCTGCCATCTAGTGCTGTTGCTTCAGTCTTGGGTAATTTGTCTCAGGTGTTCATGTACAGATTTTCAGGTGTATACTTTCATCCATCTAATGTTTTTATGATATAGTAAGATCCATCAAAGAGCAAATAGAGTAAATAGAGTAATAAGATGAAATACAGATATCCTTTTCACAAGGTCAAGCATCTTCTGTAGTCATCCTTCTTTTTGCTGTCACTATGCGGCGGTGCATCAATTTTGGGGTGACCTGTTTCAAAATTTAATCAGTTCCAGTTCATAACCCCTACAATACCTCAGCAAATTTTGAAAAAGATCCATCAAATACATTTTGAGTTATTGCTTTAACAAAAAATTGTCTGGCAGCAATGGTGGAATGGTCTCAAGAAATACAATAAAAAGCCAAGAATGAAAGAAACAGCATTAAAAATGAATGTTAAAATATTTAAATCGTATAGAGAACCATGAGTAATTCATATTACATACATAAAAATCAGAAATGTAATGCATACTTAAGCCAGACATTAAATATGATCATCCTTTACCAAATTGCTTCACCAGGTGATTAATTATCTTCAGTGTTCTTAGTAGTGGATCCAATTTTACTTTATGTTGTAAAGTATTATATTGCCCCTATTAATGTTTTCCTTGCCAATTTGGCTTTATTGTACTCATATTGAAAAGGCAATTTATTCATTTTTTTAATTGGATTTTTCCTCTCGATTTTCATCAGATCGGCTGCTTTGTATTGCTCTCAGTGTCTGGGCTTAGTGTGCTGTATAACTGGTACTGACAAACTCTTGGGGATTACACGTGTCGCAAATGTCTGTCTAGATTTCTGTAAAACTGCAGTGGTCTGTCCATGATGGTGATAAATTTCATTAAGTCTCTTCATCAAAGCCATTAGTGGAAAAACAACCATGCAGAACAGTGACATGTTGGGTGTCCAGACTGTTTAAGAAATGGGAATTTTTCCTCCTCCATTTAATAAACCCCCTTTGTCTAGTAAACTCATAGAGGCAGTTAATTAAGACAGCAGATTTCTTCTAATTTAAAGAGAGCAAAGATATAAATGATCCATTAGTTGCTGCACAGTGCTATAGCTTTGTATTCAGGCTAATTCTCTACATGGGCTTGTCTGAATTAAATCAGTCACACATGTGTTTGCACTTGTAAAATTATTTATTTACTTCCCCATAGGTCCCATAATGCACTCTGTTCTGCTGGTATTGTCCTTCATAAATTAAAGGTACAGGTTATGCATTCCAATACATGAGACCCACTCTCCCTTTACTGAAATATAAACTGATAGCAAATTCATTTTCCAACAGAGATGCTCATTTCATAGATAGCTACCACATTTGTTTTTCTTTCTCAATCAACACAAAACACACACCTGTAAGATCTTTAACACAACCAATCAAATTTTTAAGTTACGGAGCAGCCTCTTCTGGCTTCATGCAAGGTCTTGCAGGATTAATGAACATTTCATGAGTGTTTGTATTCTCAGCATCAGGTTGGGTCATCGTTGCCCCATTGTGTCATACAGGTATCTCTTAATAATGGTTGTGTAGTGGCTATACCGGGCTACCATTGGCTGATTCAACAGCTACCTTGTTTCCACTCTTGACCACTACTGGGATCGAACAGTGTGATGAATTTGTCTGTTTTCTCCTGTCTGGTTGAAACTTTGTTTCCCACAGTCACATGAATATGCTGCTTTGTTGTTGTTCATTTACATAGAGTTTATTTCACCTTTTGTTCTGTATTCTAGTCGGGTAGCTTCCTCTCATCTTTCTATTATACCACAGTTTGGCAGGGTTAATGGCTGAACACCTCTTCTGTGCACCTTGAAATACTTCCTGCATTCCCTCTGACTGGGCAATCCAGTCCCTCTGACTGGGCAATCCAAACGCATTCCATAATTGAAGTGTTCTGATTTATGTGGCCATTTGCTTGAACCCATTTTGGAAATGTCCTCAAGTGTCTGGTACCATTTTCAAAACAGGAATCTCTCATCATTCTCCTCAGAACTTTGTGTGCCTGGAAGTAAAAAATCAGCTAAATATTGACACTAGACTGTCAGTTAGTTTTGTTGTGGTTCTCAAAGTGAGCATGTAATACTCATAGTAGGTACTGTAATAATCTATCACTAGAATTGAGTACTTTGAGGGTAGTGATCCCAGTAATTCCACTGCTAAATCTTGCCATAGTGTATCTGGTACTTGTGTTAATCGCAACACCATTACACAAGCTGGCAACTATAACAGGCTTCTTTCTTTCTTTTCTTGTCCATGCCAGGCCACTGTAGTTTGTTGTTTAAATGTTGCTTAGTTCCCTCTTTTCCTAGATTTGCCTTATGAGATAGCATGAATGCTCTTTCCTATTGTGCTCTCTGTAACACTGAGTTTTCCCCACAGGGCCAGGAATCCCCCTACACATAATTCACTGGCTATGGGGGCATATGCCATATATTTTTCAAAGTGTCCTCTCTCAATTGCGTTTCTCACTTGGGTTACTTGGCTTTCGTGCTTCATCTACCTCCCTTGTCATTAGAAATTTGGAAAGAAACGTACCTCTAGGTGCCTGTCAGAGCTGCAAAGAATGCTTTTCTTTATTCTAGTCCTAAAATGAAGTTTGTCTCTTATCTATTAGACATCCCAGAGGCTCTGAGAAAATCACAATCTGTGGAATAAATGCACTGCTGTGTGATTCTCTGGATTCAGACCCACGTCCTTGCAAATGCTTCAGGACAGTATACAAGTGTTTGTTATATCTCTCTTGATTTGGTTCACAGTATACACACAATGACATTATCGGGCATTTTCTCAACTCTTTGAGGGGAGGTTATTTGGGAATTAGCTCACTGGCAGAGGACACACCAAACGTACACTGCCAAAAGAATGTGGACATCCCTATTAATCGATGACTTTCAACTTAGCATCATCGACCACCGATGCGTCGGTGGTTCTCGATGTCCGGGGCTGGATGCTCTGGTGTGTGCTGGCTCACTCTCGGCGGTTGCCTGGCGGGGCCTGGTTCTCCCGACTCTGTCGGGTCCCGGCTGGGGGGTGGGGTGGCCCTTGGATCTCTGGACCCGGGGTCCGGTCTGCCCTGGTGTGGCTGGCTGCCGGTGGAGCCTGCGTGGTCGCCGCCATGGCCCCCTGGGGCTCCTGCGATGTGGTTGCTGGATGGCCCCCCTCCGGAGCGCTCCTCTGCCCTTTTATGGGTGGGGGCTGCAATTGTCCCTGCGGTGGTCGTCCTGGGGTTCCCGTGCCCTGGGGGCCTCTGGATGTCTGGGGCCCGGGTCTCCTCCATGTCGGCTTCATGTCCTGGGTGGGCGGGGCTGTGGCTCCC
>JAODLC010000002.1:17839179-17860178 GCA_026781145.1 Hippopotamyrus pictus | reverse complement strand
GGGCGCCCCCTAATATAATGGTAGGGGAAACACTGATACTAAAAGGCTCCTGATAACTGACATGCCACTTTATGTTATTCTTCACTTTTCATTTTACATTTTCCAGATTGTTGCCTTTAGTAGGTAAGACAGTTACTAATATAACTTTTTAATAATTTTGTTAGTCTTTTTTAGTTTTCTTTTTCTTTTTCTTATAATTTTATTTATCTTTTTGTACAATTTATTTTGTATTGTGTATTTTTTTCTCAGCACAATCCAGGGAGCAGGTGAAAAAAGATTTTCACTACATGAACACTATGAGTGTTTTTTTGTCCATGTGCCAAATAAAATTTGAAAACAAGGAACTGTGTGGAGTCCAGAAGAGGCTCAGCTCAAACACTGATAAGAAATCATTAGTTAATAAATCTGAGTTACAACAGGGCAGTATCTCATGTAGTATCTCTCTCTGGCTAAAGTGCTAAAAGTGATAGGACTAATGCTTTGGTTGAGTCTTCAGTAGATGAAGCAGCCCGAATCATGAGAAGTTGTTGGTCCTCACTAAATCATTTTTCTGAATGAAAATATTCAGTCAGGAAAAGTAAAGCTGTTCTTTAACTCAGAAAGAGAGGCCTCAACAGCAGAGCAAATGGAGAAACCACCGTTTGTACAACATGGTGCACAGGGGAACTTCATTAGTGTCTCCTAAGTTCTTCGAGGTCCAGGTTTCCTGTGTTTACGTATCCTGTAAAGCAAATGGCCTTTGCTGACAGAACTACGTATAGTTGCCAAGTTCTGAAAGTGCTCCCCTCCCCAGTATTTCGCCTGGTCTTTGAGTTGTGTGCTCCCACAAACAAAATTCCCCTTTGCATAAAATGCCTTCCTCTGTGGTATGTGTCCCTCACCTTTTCTCTTCAGTGGAGGCCAGCCTTTCAGCAGTAGCTCCCAGGAGGTTAAGCTTGGCTGCGTGCTCTTCGAAGAACCTGTTAATTTAGGGTAGCTTCCCCCCATCGGCTGCCAGAGTTTCGCTTGTGTACCATGTGACAATATGCAGTCACACAGAATTAGGTGAGAGTTGCTGCTTCAGGTGCAGTTAATTATGTGGTTAGCTGAGGGAAATGTCACGCCCAAGGACGTCATCTTCATTTTGCCGTCCGTCTTGTCCACAGAATGAGAAGAATGAGGAGATGACGACCAATGTGTTTATGAATCTGGTGAGCACATTTATCTTCAGCACACACTGTATCTTCTTTGGAATTGCCTTGTCACTTCCTCTAACAGACTTTGCTTCATCTTTGCCTCCCTTATGAGCTCCCCCCCCCCCCCCCCCCCATATCCTCCATTCCAGTTTTCTCAAATGCTGATAAAATTCAAATGTGCCTGCCTACAACTACATTATACTGGGAACATGATGGGGGTTATTGGTCACAAGACAGACTGGAACCAACCTTCACTTGCCTCATTTGCACTCCCTGTCCAGGCCTGGAAGGATTACAGACTTTCCTGGAATCCTGAGGAATATGACAACATTCAGGTTCTGAGAATCCCTCCAAACAATGTGTGGCGTCCAGACATCTACCTCATCAACAAGTAAGTTTGCCTTATTAACAGCTGAAGGGCAACATCAAGCAAGTGATTGCTAGTAACTTCTGTCAATTTCTTGTCAGTTGCTCAGCTTCTGTGAGTATTTGTGAATATTCAGCCCATGTTTGTCTCCTATCACTGAATGTTCATATAGACACGTCTGTAATACAAGACTGACATGTTCACACTTTAGTCTTATCTCATGGTTTTCCTGCAGGATGATGTGATCCGTCTTGTTTCATAGGTCCAAACAAAACTGACAAACATCAATATGAGCCAGGCAGCACTATCATCTTTATTTGATAGTAATCATTATTTGTCCTGCAGCAACGACGGTCACTTTGATGTGGCCCTCTATGTCAACGTGTTGGTGTACAGTGACGGCACTGTGTCCTGGCTCCCCCCAGCCATCTACCGCAGCTCCTGCTCCATAGAGGTACCAGGGGCTCCCCATGTGCCCCCCATCCAAATTTCTGTCTTTCCTCTACTGTGGCCTCTCAGCTTTCCGAGTATGTATTTGTCCTTCTCCATGGCTTAGGAATAACCCGGACTCGTAGTGTGACCTGATCGCAGATAACACACATTTTTCAGGAGAAAAATAAAAATAGAGAAACTTTTATAAAAAAAAATCATATAAACTCTTCCATATTAGCTGGAATAAAACCGGTGTGTTCTTAATTCATTATATTGTGTTTTTAATGCTTAATATGATGTGTTCTTACAACAATAGAATACAAATCGATACAGCCAGACCCCAGGTTATGAAAAAGATCCGTTCCCTAAATTTGTTTTTAAGTTGAATTTGTAGGTAAGACAGAAAATTAATAATATACTGCATAATAAAAATAACAACAAAAATTATATTATCAATAATAATAATGATAATAATAATTATTATTATATTATCAATAATAATAATAATGATAATAATTATTATTATATTATTAATGATAATTAGTATTATTATTATTATTATTATTATTATTAATAATAATAATCATAATAATGATAATGATAATAATAGTAGCAGTAGTAGTAATTACCTACGATACTGTACAGTGCTTTGAGCTGAAGAACCCGCTGGTAACCAATGTTTTCATGAGCATCACAAAGTAATGCACACATGCGAACCATTGAATTTAATCCAGTTTTTTTATATAATAGGCATTATGACAGTCTATGACACAAGTACTAGCTTTCCGTAAGACAGATGTTCTTAACCTGGGGACTGCCTGTAGTTGATTGCTCATCGGGATGTATAGGAACAGAACTCCCCCCAGTACTACACTGGTTCAGGGCCGTCTATGCCTAGGAGGCCCAGGGAGATGCAGAATTGTTCTTTGTTTTAATTGGACATGTCAGGGTTCTCCTCCCGCGTGACTCTCCGCCTCTACAGCAGAGTGACAAGGAACAGGTGGGTGACAGCACACATATAGCTGGTCTTCTTTCCTTGAAAGATAGGATGGACATCATGTGTTAAGACCCTTTTATGAAAACAAATGCAGTAACACTCCTGTAACATAATACATTGATACCGGCAACAGCCAACTGCTACTGTGACTGCAGACTGCTGTAAAAGTCACCCTCCCTCCATCTTCCAGGTGGCGTACTTCCCCTTTGACTGGCAAAATTGCTCCATGGTTTTCCGCTCATATACCTATGACTCTTCTGAGGTGGATCTTCAGTATGCTGTGGATGAGAATGGCCAGGAGATTCATGAAATTATAATCGATGAGAATGCCTTTACTGGTCAGTACATTGAAAATCACGATCTTCACCATTGCCCTCTCTGCGTTTTTCTGGCTTCTTCTTCTGTGCTTTTTGTTTATACGGTTCAATGACTTAAATGTGGATATTCCATCAAAAATACATACATATTGTCATGGCAAGGCATGGTGTGAGGATGGTCCACAGTGCGGTTTACACACAAAAGGGGATTTTATTAACAGAACTCACAGAACCTGAAAGCAAAAGGGATCACGACGGGTCTGAACAAAAGAGCAGGAAGGCAGAACGAGAATTAACAAAGACTCAAATAAACAAGGAAATGCTGAGGGGACACAGATTCAGAACAGGGTACTAATCAGGGAACATCCAACAGCATCAAATACAGGAAACAAAGGCACTGGCTAGTAACAAGCAACCACATATAAACTCCACAATGAGGATGGACAAGAAACAAGTATTAACCAAACATTAAAAAGTAGAGGCAACAAGGCACAGGTGCGGGTCATTAACAACTCTAATCTCACTAGGGCTTGGCCTAACCGACTGGGCAAGGACTGATCCTGGCACATATATAATCTTATATTGAGATCATCAGACATTATTCTGTTTCTTAGCAGAATCTCTATTCAAAAACATTCACATAACTTACTCATTTGCATGCTATCTATTTACATGCAGGTATTCTGGAGAGGTATTTCAGGGTAATTACATCTGACAAAAGTGGACCCCATGTAAATTAATCATGCAGACCTTTTGGTTATGAACTGTGCTCCGTCTCCTCTTTCTGCCCAATGAAACATCATAAATTACGCATTTCGAGACCTAATGACGTGTTGGTTGCTGTGATCCTATCAGAGAACGGGGAATGGCAGATCTGTCACAAACCGTCCAGGAAGAATGTTCGGGAGGACCTGTATGAGGACATCACCTTCTACCTTATTATTGAAAGGAAGCCGCTCTTCTACATCGTGAACATTATTGTGCCCTGCATTCTTACCAGCGTTTTGGCCATCTTTGTCTTCTATCTACCTCCCGATGCAGGTGAAACCAGATCTCCTTGGTCTGGACTTTACTGAACCATAATGGTGTACTCTGGTGCCCAGATCATCTCTCACTGCTCACAGTCATGTCTAATGGGGGACCTGAGTCCTGGATGAGACTCTTGCTTATAACGGCATATTATTCCCTAAGAAAATAAATAATTTTAAACAATGGTTCTTTTATTCATGTTGAATGCTAGAAGTGCAATATGACAGACTAGCTAAGATGAGATAATATTGTCGACCAGTGGCTGCACCAACAATACTCTGAGCATGGTGCTCCAATTGTCGCACAGATTGAATGCTGGTGGTCAGTGCTTAGTGAGATGGACAGGGTGCAGGTTCTCTGCAGCTCTTGATGACAGTTGCATTATCCACATGGACAGAGAGTTACTCAGCTGGATAAGGTGTCAGCAGCGATGTTAAGCATCTCCACTGTGTTGGCTATGCCTGTTTGAGGGGAAAACGTAGCTGAGGATGCTTGTGATATACCATATGGGACGTGGGCAGCTCAGGCTTTAAACCTTTATTGGCAGGTTTGAAAGTCATTGTGCAAAGTTATCTTAGAGGTCACTATTTGAACCAAAGTAAGTAAACTCTTAGCTTACTTTTAGCTGATGAAGACACCTTCTAGAGCAGGGTTCGGGAACCTGATCCATAGGGAGCCGGTGTGGGTGCAGGTTTATGGGATGGCCTGTCAGTCAGCCAATAATAACGTAGTGGTTCTCAACTCATCCCAAATACCTGCACTCACACGGATCTACGTGGATCAGGTTCCCTACCCCTGTTCAAGAGTGAGAAGAAAGCGAACGATGGAAACTGGTGGGTAGTTCTGAGAAGAATCACATTCCGGTTAAGTTTTTATATGAGACTCGTGCTTGCTAGAAACCTTTAGGGGAGTCAGCAGATATGGCGAATTTAGAGGATAGAAGAAAAAAAGTGAAGGGGGTTCAAGAAATATTAGGTACAGATGGAGAGGACACATGGTGGGAAGAGGGATGAGAAATCTGGGTGGGAGGTTTCAGTGAGAAGAGATTTTGTGTGATGTGTGTAGAGTGCATGTATAAACATGTATATCTATGTCTGTTGTACTAGGGGAGAAGATGACCCTGTCCATATCTGTCCTCATCGCTCTAACCGTCTTCATGCTCCTGCTGGCCGACAAGGTCCCTGAGACCTCTCTAGGCATCCCTATCATCGTCAACTATGTCATGTTCACCATGATCCTGGTCACCTTCTCGGTCATCCTCAGCGTGGTGGTGCTCAACCTCCACCACCGCTCGCCCAGCACTCACCACATGCCCTTGTGGGTGCGCAAGGTTGGTGCTTCCTCTCAGCCAGACTCTGCTATTTGACTGACGCTCACACCTGTCATGCTGGGCTCCTGGAGTAGCTGATACAACACTATGTTTTCACTCGCAAGCTCCAGGAACCACAGATCCCCCCTATATGACCCGTTGAAGTATCCTTACACAGTAATGAGCATGTATAATAAGCATAAGGTCTATGTTTGGTGTGGCGAATCACTGGGTGGCAATGTGGCCTCATACCGACAGGATTTGATCCCGGCCCCTGGTCCGAGGGGTGGAGTTTGCATGTTTCCCCATGTTTGTGAGGTTTTCTCTGGGTACTCCATTTTCATCCAGTTTGTCCTTGGAATTCGATGCCCCTAGCATGTGTGTCCTATGATAGAATGGTCTATAGAAGCCGATAATGTAGTAACTGCCAATAACGTAATAATGTTTACATACTTACTGCATTAAAAGTCAATAATGTAATAACCGGTCCATACCATAATATATTTTCTGAACCAATAATGTAATAACATTATTGGCGTGTTATTACATTATTGACTGCTACAGCCCTTATCCAGGGTTTCCTCTGTCTTGTGGTTCCAGGCTAACTCCACAACCCATTACTGGTTATTCAGAATGGGAAATGGATGAATTTTTGTGAAACTATTAGATGTGATATTCTTGTCTGTCACCCTATAAGCTGTTGATGCTTTAATTACCAACCCAGGTGTTCATCCAGTTCCTGCCCCCATACCTGGGGATGAAGCGGCCCCATGCAGAGGAACCCATTGAGGAGGAGTGCAGGCAAGACACGCCCCTGTCCTGCCTGGATAGCCGGAGACCCGGCGGCGAGTACTTTCCCCGAAACATCAACCCAGAGCTCGTGCGCCCATGGAGAAGAAGGTAATGTCAAAGCTGGTTATGGCACACATCACAGCCATCGCTGGCAGCCGGGTGACAGAGCTACACAGTGCTTCACGATACAGTGATCCCCCATTATCCATGGGTGATACATTCCAAGACCTACTACGGATGGTCGAAACCACAGATAATGATGGTCTGCCGGCTCCATAAACAGCTTGAATTTCATGTACCTACATATGGAAAAGTTTAACTGATAGTGAGGGTTGGTTTATACTCTATGCATGCAATGTGTGCATTTATTGTTGCTCCACAAGCGGTGCTGCTCATACTTGCACACGTAGTTTGTCAGTCTGGAGGATTAAAGGTCATGTCCACCAGGGGGCAGTGCAAGAAAACTCTCTTGGTCAGGTCCTTCATTTCCAGTCACACTTCTTTGTATGAGGTTGTGGCATGAAATGAGCGGAGAGTATAAACCAACCCTAAGACATTACCAGCACAAAATACAGCAATAATAAAGTACACCGAACATTATTAAACCATACTGTTCTCTCTCAAGTGAAAGGGATTCTGACTTTATAACCTAACTCTCAAGAAATGATCAAGCAATGAAAAAAGATATGTCAAGGGATGAGAGAGCAATGTAAATCATGCTTTTTATATAATTTCATGGCAATAAATGCAATCAGCAGGAACGCTAGAGGCAGACAGGATGAGATTCCTGCAGGGAAGCGTGGGTGTGGGGACAAAGGGAGATGAGTTATACTGGGCACAACTGGGCTGGCGGATTTCACCATCTCACAGCCTGTACTCACTTGGTTGGAAACTTATCAATCATTTATTTTTTAATTCAAAATGCAGTGAACTGCGGATAACTGAACCCCCAAATACTGGGGGTCCCAATGTATTAAAGTGCTCCTCCAAAGGAATGGGTGGGTGAAAGAAAATCTAAACAAAGCATTTAGAGATCGTGAGGTTAGTAGAAGCCTGTGGAGAGAAGCCATGATTGGGATTATATGAAAAAAAGAAATGTTTTGGGCTCCTTAATAATAATAATAATAATAAGTTTTATTTATATAGTGCCTTTCATATACTCAAGGACGCTTTATAATTCAACTAACACATTTAACAAGACCATACTAGTTACATTTAAGAAGATGAATAATATCCATTGTAGAGATGTGTTCTATCCTAGAGGACAGTAGATGTTTCCTCATGAAGATTGAGAGGAAGAGAGTTCCAGGTTTTATGGGCTCTTACACTAAAAGCTCTGTCACCCATAGTTGATAACCTATGCTTAGGTACAGTGAGTAAGTTAGCATCAGATGACCTTAGTATGTGGGCTGGAGTGTAAGGAAGCAGAGGCTCTGACAGATAATGAGGAGTAAAGCATGAGTATCATCTTATGTTTGATTCTTGAAGAAACTGGCCAAAATCATAGAGGACAGGAGTGATGTGAGCAAATTTTTTAGTGTGTGTAAGTAAATGAGCAACAGAATTCTGAACATACTGTAATCTATTCATGTATTTTGTAGGGATCCCATATAATAATGCATTACAATAGTCCCGACGGGTAGTGATGAAAGCATGAATTAGTGTTTCAGTATCTTTCACACTGAGGAAAGGGCACAGAGGAGCAAATGTTACGGAGATGAAAAATGCTGTCTGTACTATTGAGCTGATGCGTGTTTGGAAGGTAAGCTGATGGCAGAGTAACAAACAGGATCAAAACAGAAAACAGTGAGAAGCGGCAGCTGAATCGCACACAGCACTGTCACGCGGAACTGGAAATGCAAATGGGGCGGGGGGTGCTATGACACGCACTACTGACAGTTCTATTTGCTGCCTCCTAATCCGTGGTGCCAGGGGGCTTCCCCTCCCACGGTGCGTGTGTAAATGCGGCCCGGCCGTCTCCACCGCAGGCATGTTCGGGCGGGGGCAACCCCGCCAGCACGGTCCAAGGGCGTCCCTTTCAGCGTGCCGTACTCCAGCGTGCTTCTCACAGTCGCCAGCCATTAAGCCTTTGTTTTGATTGGGTGTTAGAGAGTAAGCCGGCGCCTGGCAGGTGACTCCAGCGTTGCCCTGACGACGGACACGGCCTGGGCTGCGCTTCAGATTAAGCACCACAAAGTCTCCGCGCCTCCGCCACGGACGAGTCTTCTTGACGGGAAGCGTGTTCCTTTCCCTGGCGTGTCTCGCAATACACAGTCGTCACAGTGCTCAGTCGTGAAAGGAGACAGTTATGGTCCCCTTCCAGCTACAGCACCCCCCACCCTTCCTGTCGGCATGGAGACGCCGGGTGCCTGCTGGCGTTAGTCTGTCCAAGCAAACATGCAGATAAAAACGTGCTGTCGATTTTAATCCCGCTTGGAAACTGGATGCTTTGAATCGTTCCCTTTGATCTTCCCTGCAGACACATCTATATGGTTGGGGGGGGGTTACTGTCCACCTCTACTTAGAGAAATCCGGAGATGCTAATTCTTTTGTTTATTTTGCTTGCACCTGTGCCTCATCCCTGGTGTTTGTCTGGTGTTTGTCTGGTGTTTGTCTGGTGTTTGTCTGGTGTTTGTCTGGTGTTTGTCTGCGTGTGCTGCTTTCTTGTGCAGTATTTGTTTTCTCTATTCGTCTTGCTGAAATATTACATTTGCTTGCCCTGAAGACCTTTTGTTATCCTTCCGTAAATAAGTCAGAATAAAGCTCTGGGTTTGTCAGAAATCCCTGTGTTATATTTTTCTGCCTCTTTTCCACATCAGCCTTCAACAAGCAGGGCCCCCCTGTGGAGTCCCGGTATGGCTAGACAGTCCCTATTTGTCTGATTTAACAGTACAGAAGCATGCAGAGGACAATAGGGTTACGGGGAGGATACGGACTGCAGAAGGCTTTGTATGAATGCAGAGAGAGTCAGTGGGTTGGGAATCTGCAGCTAACTCATAAATGTTTGGCAGAAGCAAAATGTTACTGTAACAAGTACAGGGAAAATATAAAGGACTTCTTAAAAATACAATAGGGATCCTGCAGCTAACGCTACTTGGACCCCTAATAATAAAAATATGGAGGCTGAGGCATGTTGGTTTTATACTGTGCTGCCCGAAATCATCCCAGTGCCATGATACCTCCTTCCCAAGATACAGCAGTCATGCCAATGTGTCCTCTGCCTGTCTGCCTGCCTGTTCCATCCAGGGTGTCTCCTGCTTGTTCCGTCCAGGGTGTCCCCTGCCTGTCCCATCTAGGGTGTCCCCTGTCTGTCCCAATCAGGGTGTCCTCTGCCTTTTCCCCAATGGATAGGTTTCTTATACTATGAATAAGCTATATTATAAAGATGGACGGATATTTACAAGATGTCTTGCTGTGTGTAAGGATTTTCCTGATTTCTTTCACTTCTTCACTGTCATCGTGAGCGTGCTTCAGCGGAAGCATATGACACAGTGTTCAAAAGCATTTTTCCTCTGTCTGTGGCTCTCCAGCTGGCCGTTTTTAAATCAGGGAGTGCCGGTAAACCGTGGTGACGTCTGCCTCTGGGAGGGGCATTACCATGGTGGTATGACCACCGCTCCATTATTAGTATCCTGCAAACTGGTTTCATGTCTGAATGTCCTTGCAAGTGGCTGTTTTAGAAACGGTGTTGCTGCAGGTCTCATGGCAGTGCTAAGTACCTCACTCAGGGGTCGTGCATATGTGTCTGCATGTGTCCCCAGGGGTGACAGTACTGTCCAGCTGCAGAGACACTTTGACAGTGATAACTACTGCCTGATCCTGCCCCCTGATCTCAAGTCAGCCATCGCCGCTGTCACCTACATGGCCGAACAACTAAAGAGGCAGGACACTGATGACACAGTAGGTCCCCTTTACCTGGTCTGAAGAACCAGCCTCTCATCTGGCCCTAAACCTAACCCCCCACTGTCCACTGTACTCTGCTCTTACAATCTCCCTCTTATTACTCTCCTACCGCCCCCCCCCCCCCCCCCCCCCCCCCATTTCCCTCGTAGTGTGTTAAACAGTTGGTACAATATCCAGCTACATATGAATAACTGGAATTTAGAGTGTATAACCATGTCACTGGTAAGAGTGGATATATAGATGAATCTGAAGGTCCATGTGTGTACATGTGTAGTTAATAACTCAGGTACGGTGGGAATTTATTGCAAAGTAAACTAATAACTATGTTCTGAACACATTCAGAATGCCATGTTAGGCATGGTGGTGCTATGGGAACAATGCCATGTATGTTTCCCAGCATGCCTCAGTTACTTCCATATATCTGTCGGGAATGCTTCACTGAAGCTTCAGAAATGTGTCCACAGCATGGTGGATCTCAGCCTTCCTTCACTGACGGTCCTGTCTGTGTCCTCAGCTGAAAGGAGACTGGCAGTATATCGCCATCGTGGTGGACCGGCTTTTTCTCTGGCTCTTTGTCGTTATCACCACCCTGGGAACCTTGACCATGTTCCTGGACGCCAGCTTCAACTACACCCCCGACCAGCCTTTCGTCTGAGGCACCTGGATCCTAGACTGCCAGTCTCATTTTCACCGATGGAGAAGAGAGAACTACACTTCCCATGATTCCAGTCTGGAGTGACACCAGCTTTGGTCTGTAGCTAAAAATGCATTCCAAACCACCCCATTAACAGTTTGTAATTTTTCAGTAAGCGTAATGGGTGTGGGCTGGCTAAGTATATATGCACAATTAACAATACATATATAAACGTCCACGACACATAGGATTCTCATTTCAGGTAAAAAGGTGTAATGCAAACTATGATACAAGACAAGCATATATGGGCAATTCCAGCATTACTGGGAGCGTGGATAGGCTTAGTATCAATGAATACATTTGCATATCTTTGATGTAACCTCTTGGACTGAATACAGACAAATCTTGAAAATTCATGTTTTTATTTACATGTTGGAAATATATATCATGTTGTCAGTGGATGCGACATCAAAAGGGCCATGCCTGTAATTTCCCATTAACAGACCAGCAAACCAATTACACACTGATGAGCCAAAACATTATGACCACACCCACCTGAAGTGAATAACCTTGTTGTAAAATCTTGTAAAAACGGTGCGTGGGATATATCTGCCATATATTACACAGTAAGCTGTCATTCAGCACTTGTAGTTGAGTGCAGAATAAATAGGCAGAGATAAAGAGCCGACTTTGGCAAGGGCCAGACGACTGGGTCAGAGCATCTCTGAAAAGGCGAAACTCGTGGAGTGCTCTTGGTCTGCTGTGGTGAGTGCCTACTGCAAGAGGTCCAAGGAGGGAAAATCTACGATGCACACAACAGGGTGTTGGGCGGCCAAGACTTGTCAATGCGAAATGGGAATGAAGGTTGTTTTGTGTGGTACAATCCAACAGTAAGTAACGTCGCACAGATGGCATCGAGCCTTGCTGCATATGGGACTGGGTAACCTCGGGTCGGACTTGCTGGTCCAACGCATCCCACAGATTCTTGACACGTACTTGGCCGATCACGTGATGCAACAAAAAACAAGATTCATCGGACCAGGTGGCCTTCTTCCGTCGCTCCAAGGTCCAGTTCTGATGCTCGCCCATCATAGGAGCTTTCGATGATGGATGGGATTATCGTGGTCACTCTGACTGGCCTGCGGCTATGTAGCCCCATAAGCAATAGGACTTGATGCCCTGTGTGTCACTACACAGGTTTCTCATCATCATCATCAGCGTTATCTGACATTTCTGCCACAGTAGCCCTTCTCTTGGTTTGCCTTCATTCACACCTCGATGCATCGATAAGTTTGAGTCGCCCAACACCTACTTATCAGTTAATGATTTTTCCCTCTCAGTAGCTACTCACCATGGCTGACTCTGATTACCCCACAAGCCTTGTCATTTTAGAGGTGCTCTGGCCCAGTAGTCTGGCCATAATGATTTCCTCCTTGTCAGTCACTCGTATTTTTTATCCCTGCCCATTTTTTCTGCACTCAGCATGTCAACCACGAGTATTGAACGTAAGCTTACCATATAATACATACCAGACCTTGACACAGACCATTTTGACGTGATAGTTGATGTTATCTGGATTATGTGGAGGTGGTCATAAGGTTTTGGCTTATCAATGTGACTTATAGGTTCTCGAATTTTTCAGGCCACGACCCCCAAGATAACACTTTTGATCCCCATTTGGCAAAACCTGTAGTCAACAAGTAGTCAAATACAAAGTCCAAAGAATGGTAAATTGAAGGGTTACCTGGAATGTAATGGAACACTAGAATTGTTATAGTCCAAAATGTTCTGTTAAAAAAAGTTACATTGTGATGTAACAAAAAGATCACCCGATACTAGAAATATACTGTGAGCCATAGTAACAATATGTTATATTTTGAAGACCCCTATTTTCACTCAGAAATATACATTTTAATTTGGTACTACAGAACATACAGGAATAATAGAAGCGAGTGGAATTTAAAAATGTATTATTTATATAATAAATATGTAATTATAATTTAATAAAAATGGTTTTAATGTGCGTAAATGAACTTATTTGTCCTGGAAAATCATTGTTTGCAGGCATATGCAGTGGGGGGTGAGGGTGCTGGGAGTGCCTGTGCACCTGCACCCTTCACCCGAATCAATGAAATTGCCCCTCTTTGATGTTCTAAGTGCCCTTTTCCAATAAACGATGATCAGACCAAATCTTAGTTTATAGGAACTGCATGTTTTTGGACTGTAGGATTAAACTGCTCATAAACAGTGGAACCGTTAATATAGCTCAGTGATATTTTCAATACAAGTCTCACAGCAGACACCAGGGGGCACTGTTGGTTGGTGTTTTTGTGCCAGCTGTCAGGCATTCGGTATGTGGATGATGGCTGTGGGAACACTGGCACAGCACTAGGTGGCGCCACAGCAAAGTGAAATCACTTTTCAACCGCCTACATCATGTCAACACTGTTTCTCACGACAAACTTCATGACTTCCCTTCAGAAGCAGAGAACAGGACATTTGGAAAATTCGTGCTACACCGGATATAAAAAATATGGGTACAAGTATAAATAAATTTTATGGAAAGCTAGACGTTTATACCATACTAATGTCTCTGTTTTTGGAATTGTCATGACTAGATTCCTAGCCATGTTTTTTTATTATTTTATCTCCTTATCCCTGATACGGAGTGTTGTTGATTACCACAAAGATATTCATACAATGGGACAAACTTCAAATGACTCCATATGAATCCTGTTTTTCCCCCCTCCCTCTCTCTCTCTCTCTCTCTCTCTCTCTCTCTCCAGAAAGCTGGATGGATGTTATTTACATTTACATTTATGGCCTTTGGTAGACACCATTAGCGAGAGCGACTTACATAAGTGCTTAGAAGTCTCCATCAGTGAACAGCACCACATTACAGTAATTGCGCAATTCCTTTTCGTGATGAGTTTCATTTGCAGTTACAAACAGGTCGCGAGGCCAATGACAGCAAAGTGTGGTTTCCTGACCAAAGCTATAGGAAGGGGCCATACGTACTTTGCATGCCAAAGTGGCATAAAGCATCATCTGCGATTTAACCCACCCACTTTCTGCAAACAGCCAATTACAGCCCTCCAGTTGGCTGTGCTACATTTCCATTTGATGCTGTGGCACATGCAAATGCTCTACTCATGCGAAAGGTATCCCATAGGCATGCTTTATCACAGTAAGTAAACAACCCCGTCTCTGGGGAGGAACCCCATGCACCAGTTTCGGGTTTGTAGGAACACAGTGACATTCTTCCTCAGAATTTCCACCTCCTTCAATTCCACTTAAAATAGTTAGAAGTATGCACCTAACCATGACGTTTTAGTCCTAGTTCTCCATCACCTATCTGAAACCTTCCCATTTATTATCCATTGTTTTTTTTCCCCACAATTCCCACTGGCACTCTTTCTGACACAGTAAACGACACTGCGATGCAGATTTCCGCTGGCCTCTCCTTGCTTCTCCTCTACTGTCAGGGGGTTAGAAATATGATCGTACCCCACAGAAAAGCAGCAAGATTCCTGCATCATTGTGCCATGCCACACTGCATTTAAACAAAAGCGCCAATCACAGTTTAAGCCTTGTGTTTAAGCTAAATAGCAGAATGAATCATCAACTTTTTGGTAAGCTTATCTACCCATCTTTCATCGGGCAATAGTGATTTTTTTTTTTTTTCCAATGTCCCTTGCTTGGCTTTTTCTTGTGTTATGAATTCCTCTTGTGCTGGTTGCCAGGGGCGTGGCTCCCTTGTAACCACCTGACAGGCCTGGCCTGGCAGTGTGCTCTGCGGCGAAAAGGCTGCAGCTGCCTGCTTACAGTTTTCCCGCTGCACAGGTGCTGCTGTCTACCCACACAACCTGAGGTGGTTCAGCCGTTTAAGGCAAATAGCCATCAGTGGGAAGGTGGTTTTGCATGACAGCTAGGGAGCTGCTGACCAGTACTGTGAGAGTATAGGAATGCAGGACTTGAATGATCAAGCTGGTAAAGTTCAGGAAAAAAATACTGTTAAAATGGCTAAACACTAGTGTACTACGAACTAGCCTTAGGGCTTGATTGGCTGATACTGGGCCGTTGTCCTGTCTAACAGTGATGCTGGCTGCCTCTGTCACGTCACATTCAGTTTGCTACTTGTGCTCTTTTCCTTTGTTCACTGATTTTACTCTAATATATCAGTAATGATCCATCTGTCCACAATCTTCACAACATAACTTTTCCTGGTTAGGGTTGTGGGTATCTCTGAGAATAACAAGCAAAACAGGATCACGGTGTATTTTTTTAAAAATTATCCATCCATGAATCTTTCATAACTGCTTATTCAGAACAGGCTTATAGAGAGCCTGAACCCTATCTCAGGGAGCACTGCATGGTCAGGACACACCCTGAATGGGATGCCAGTCCATCGCAGGGCACACGTTGTAACTCTTAGTCACACATTACAGTAGTTTGCGACACCTAGTCACCGATCTGCATGTCTTCAGACTGGGGCTGCTCATTGCTGCTCCTGGACATTTACCAGCCTGCAGCGCTTACTGGTAACCAGGTCCAGCGGCATCTCAGTATTAGAGCCAGCTCTGTTAACATTAGGGCTGCACCTCAGCTCTGCAGAGTGGTAGATTCTCCAGGAGAAGGAAGGAGCAGCCCAGCTTTGCAGTATGGGAGGAAATCAACGTTGTACAAGGCAGGGAGAACATGCAGAGTCCACACACAAACAAACCATACCAGCCAACATTTACGGTTCTAAATGTGTTTTTTTTTTTTCAGTGGGGGGGGATAAGTACGCAAATAAGTTAATAAATAAATAACCAGGTTTATTTATACAACCTTGCGTCCGCTTCCGTTCACATTTGGGACCTCGACCACCAGACATAAGTCAGTTTGGGCGTATCTCAATATTATCCATGACATACACATCACTGCATGCATACTGTATTACAAGTTACAAGTATGACATCAAGCTAAATATGATCATTATAGAGCTAGCAAGGCTGCCCATTGTCCTGCACCTGTTACACTAAGCGATACACCTGCTAACATCCCACTATGTCCGTTTCAGGCGTCTCTCAAATAGTGTATATTATATACTATGGACCTTGGATGTTACTGTGAGCAGACGTGACTCGATCCAGTGTAAGTCGATGTAAGACTGTATTTTTATTTCTATTTTTCTTATAATGCTAGCTAGCTAATTCATTCAGCATTCAATTGCCCTGCTGATCCGGGCAGAGAGCAGCTGCACACACCCCTTTAGTTAGCTTGTGGGTTGCCAAGTTGTGGTGACAGATGGATTGAAATTGTATGTAGTGTGTGGACTGTGTGTCCGGAATGTATTTTATGGACAATCTGGCAACTTGAGTACCATCAGAGAAGCATACGAAACTTATGGATCCGTGCACGGCGATTATTCAGCGTAAAGTTTGAGGGCCATGCAAATCACGAGTTTCCCAGGAGAAACAACAAAACGAAAGGGCACTGGGAGATGGCCTTGGAATACAAGAGAAACCTGGGAAAAATTGGCGTGTTGGCAGGTCTGTCACAGAGAGGGGCACGACTGAATCATCAGCCCTATGAGCCACTGTGATGCACCACTGGTTTACATCTTTTACGGTCTGAAGACTGAGTTTTGGAAACCCACACATCACAGCGTGTTTCTGTACTATCCTCCATTTAAGATGAGGGGAAGCAGGAGTCAGACTGGATGTGGTGGGAAGGCTCTGAGGGGGCGGCTGCACCATGGGGCGTCGAGCGCTTTCTCAAAGGGACGCCGCTGCTGAGATGTTTTATTGGTAACAGTTCGGCAGCTTTCCAAGCACTTCCCAGAAGTCCAGTCTTCACAAGGGGCCTGTTGGTTCAAAAGCGACGAGCACTGCAGAGGACCCTGGAGGTGTCTGAGAGGTTTCGGTGAATTTAACAGCCCCCACTCCCACCCCGACCCCTTAAGCATTGTGCGATTGCTCGTGAGAAGATAAATGCATGTTTATGAACAGAAGCGAAAAGAGGAAGGCCTTTCTTTCGATTCAGCAGCTTGGCCCGTGTCTTGGTGCCGG
The DNA here is from genome assembly GCA_026781145.1 of Hippopotamyrus pictus. Lineage (NCBI taxonomy): Eukaryota > Metazoa > Chordata > Actinopteri > Osteoglossiformes > Mormyridae > Hippopotamyrus > Hippopotamyrus pictus. The sequence continues at coordinate 17,843,170 of JAODLC010000002.1, read as the reverse complement.
CAGAGAGAGCGAGCGATAAATCGCGTAACCCGCAGTGACCTGGGCGGTGAGCAGGAACATTCTTGAAACAAAATCTCCCAGTGGCTCGGTGCGTTTGAAATTCCTTGTGTCTCCGAGACATTATCCTGGGCTACAATGGAACCTTTGTTATGCTCCGGTCCAGGGGGGCCCTCAGTCTCCAGTTTTTCGGGGGTTCTGGGAGATCGCCCCTGCCAGCATGGTGCTGGAGCATGGTGTCTCACAGACCCAACATGATAAACCCAAATGATGTCCTGAAACTCGTGCCATGCTGCTCCCAGGAATTCAAACGCATTATTCAAAAAATCCCGGAACAACTGTGGGTGGCATAAAGAACAGGGTTAATTGGGTCTCTGTTCACAGTGTAACAATGTGCATAAACATACCCCCCCACAACAGACTTGTCAACACAATGTGAATAGTCATAACACAGTAGAATGAAGGATATGCGCATGTAAGCCAGTTCGTATACCACATGAAGATCTGTGGACTCCTGCTGGCTAGGATTCAGTAAGGCTTAGTGCAGGATGTGGACCATAATGAAAGTTATAGGAAGGAATTGTGATTAAATTTGTTACAATTAATTTCCATGCAGTTTCCTTATATGTTACGGAAATAGTTTCATAATCTTTACCTTCATCATAGCCGTTCTGCATGTTAAAGGAACATCTGTAAACATATATCTAGTTCATCTGCCCCGTTTCCGTTTAAAATATTGAGATGATATAACACTCCGTTTTTGAATGTCCTGTTTTTTTAGGGATGGGAAGGGAGAAAAATAAAAACATGATACTCTGATTGTACTGGGATGCGTGAAAAAATAACATTGGTGATGTAGCGTGATGGGAATAAAACAGATTAGTAACTAGACACACCACTTCTCCAGAGGCAAACCGCTTCAGGCAGTGTAATTGGTAACAAATTCGTCCTCGGCCAGTGAAACGGACCAGAACTCATAGCAACGAACTGGAAAACGAGAGAAAGTCAGCAGTGAAAGACTGACAGTTCAATCTGTGGCAGAGGTGGCCTGGGAAAGTAAAGTAGCCGCGTAGGCGTTTTGTTCCCGAACAAATAGACACGAATTGTCCTTTTCGAAAATGAAAAGGAAAAAAAATACATATCACGTACTTTAAGATGAGAGGTACCACATCTATTCCTGCGATGTAACACATGACGTCAGGGACCTGTGAATGTACTGGGAAGAAGGTAGACCCCCCTCCCCTCCCCTCCACTCCACATGGGCACTTAAAACGTCCGTCCCAAACAGCATCTCATTGTCCATTCAAGGTGCGACGTAGGTGATTCTGCGCATCGTATCCTTGGAAAAGGAGGCAATATAGCACCTTCTCATTACATTATTAGGAGATACGTGTATAATTCGCACAAATTTATGGGGCAAAAGTAAAAGACAAAGAAAAAAAACTGATTTTGAAGCAACAGGTGCATAAAGAAGTTCGGCGATATATAATCGTCTGTGAGCTCCTCTGAAGCAACGAAAGAATTTTCTGTTTCTAAGCCAAAAATAAAATCCAGCCGAATTTGATTTTATACACATTGATTTAACGCGCGACGTACGGCTACGATTAAACATGGCCAACTCGGGCATTCAGCTCTTGGGCTTCTCGTTGTCCCTGATCGGCGTCGTAGGACTGATAGTGGGCACCATCCTCCCGCAGTGGAAGATGTCCGCCTATGTCGGAGATAACATTATCACGGCTGTGGCTATGTACCAGGGGCTGTGGATGTCCTGCGCCTTCCAGAGCACCGGACAGATGCAGTGCAAAGTTTACGACTCCATTCTGCAGCTTGACAGTAAGTCTGATTTATTTTGTCACACTTAAGTGTGCCTGTACATGGCTTTGGTAGTTATACACACTTAGGCTACATACTTTTATTTCCAACTTGAACTTTTATTTGCATTTTTTTCATTATTGTATTTTATTTTACTTTATTTAATGTGTCCCTTGTAGCGACTTCACATAACAGTTTAAGGTTCGATTTATTGAGCATAATTCACCATACTATCAAGTCTATGTTGTTCACGAATGCTTGATATCTAATCTGTAATTGGCTATCTATACCTTAAGCCGGGTTGTGATTGACCAATTGGAATTGGTGCTCATCTTCACGTGATGGGATTGTTCTTGTAAAATAATTCCATTCTTTGCTATACGCGCAGTTGTTATAAGTTAATAATGGAGTGTGCCGTGCGTCACTGCTAGTGAGAAATTGTCCGAGTTTTAATTCCAATTTCCACACCCTCTACAATAATTCGCTGTAGGCTATATAATTTTTGGCTATGAGGAAAATATGATGTATCGTCATGAGGGTGCTGGTGACCTGTATAGTCAACGCCCTAGATTATTGTCTGCCAGCATGAATCCCGTATGTACGGCTAGGGATTCAGAAAGGGGCGTATTGTTGGGTTGCCCTGATCTATATACAGCCCCAAGCCTATTATCACTCGATCTGATTATATTTACCCTTAGAAACGCTTTGTATTTCCATACACTGCGTCCATTGTCGATCGTAGTCTATTTTCGTTTCGATCTCTGAATGGCGATTAACTCCAGCGAACTCATGTTTGATTTACTTAGGATTAATTTCGCCTATCAACTGGTGTTCTCTGAGATTTTTTTTCCAAGTCTTTTTGCACTCTTTGCACCGCCCCACTCACTTTCAAGGAAACGCAGTTTAACGCTCCAGAGACCCTAGGCAGTATAAGAGGTTATAAGATGGATGTGTGAGTGCATAGGTATTATAAATGCCATCCATCTATCCGTATTACACATCCACTTGTCTTAAATACGTACATGCAGCGTTTATCCGTACTGATGCTCAGGCTCGTGCAGAGACTTTTCATGGGGTTGGGGCATAGGCGGAGTTTGATATTTGGATTCCGAGAGACAAAAAAACCCTGCATCTTCTTTACCTTGTGTGTTAAAGCACGTATCTGATGCTCACATAACCCATTAGTCACTAATGGCATGCCCCTTGATGCCCCCCAAAAAGTTCCTTTGGTAAATTTTGAGGACTGCGGGGTCCCCTCTGATAAAATTTGCGTTATTGTTGGTGATGGAAAAGGGGCACTCAGAACCTCAATAGAGGGCTCCTTTCAGTTGTTCGGGCAAAGGGGGCAGTTGCTAAGGCGACCCCCGCCATCGCATGTTCCTGCTGATACAGTGAATCATGTGCTCATAACAGAGATTGACTTTAAAGGCGACCTGATGCAGAACACAGAGTCCCCACAAACCTAATGTTTTCCTTCAGCTGTAAGTTCCCACTACCTGACTATGTGACAATGACAATCTCTGTTGACACGTTTGTTTTTATGGTTTTTTTAAAAAAAAGAGTTTCAAAAGAAATTGATTAATAGCAATAAAAATGTATATTCTCTGTGAAATTTCACAGTTGTTTCTCAAAATCACTGAGAAATCACTTTCTTTCTCTGATGCCAGCACTGACATTAAGTGTTGTTATTTCTATTCACTGCATCCATGCACCCTTGCGTCTTTGGAAATGGGATTTAGCTTTATATATAACCATTGTCTCAGCCAATCAAATGAAATGCAAATTTGTGTGTCTCTGACAGATATTTTTGTAGGCATGGTTCACCTCCACCGTATCTTGCTGTAGCAATGCTGTCCATGTGGATGTTTACACACCCAGCTCAGTGGCACCCTAATACCCGTTAGTTTCCTCTGTGCTTCCAGTTCAAACTCCCGCCACCCCCCAGTAGTTGTTGGCTCTCAGGAGTGTTGATGGAAGCAGTGCCTTGTGAACAGTCTATCTATGTGTGGTCATATCTAAAGCTCGACAAACTATGACTGATGAATTGACACAACAGGGTGATACCTTTGTTTCCTAAATTATAATTGATAATTAAGAATGTGCCTGATTTAACACTAGAAAGACTGACTGGGTCAATTGACCCAAATCAAACAAAATCACTGCTATTTCTCATTGAAGTTCT
>JAODLC010000002.1:17822641-17839079 GCA_026781145.1 Hippopotamyrus pictus | reverse complement strand
TTCATTTGTGTTACCATGTTCTGTTCAAGAATGATAAAAAAATAAAAGTCAGATTTTTTCAGATTTTTGTAGCAAGACCTTCAATGAGAAATAGCAGTGATTTTGTTTGATTTGGGTCAATTGACCCAGTCAGTCTTTCTAGTGTTAATCTGCCCTGTTTGTTGATGAACGTACATTTTATGCACTAAGTCACTTTGTACAAGCTGTTGTGCTGAAAATAAAGGTACCTGGAATCCTAATTAAAAACCATATGTGAATATTAATGACCTGATCACTTTTCTATCTACTGTCGCTGCGTCCTTCTGTGGAACTATCTCTATGCCTCCCACCCTCATGTCTGCGCACCTTCTCAGCTCGCCCCGACTGTACTTGTGGCTGTAGATGTCCATAAAACGTTGTTCTTTCTACTCATTGCAGCAGTATGTAGAGCATCTGATTTTTGATAGACCAGCTGGTGCATTCTTATTTTGTTTTGTCTTTGTTTGAAATCAACTTAGCTTTCTTTTATTTGCAAAGCACATTTATCTTTCCATAACCGCTTCTGCAATCCTGGGTTACAGTGAGCCTACTGATGATTGATTTCACATTCTCATATCATGTTGGTATTTTCTGCAGTCTGGTGTTATTGGATTATCATTTGGCATCTGTCTGAAATAAACACAACAGACTATATTTAGCAACAATAATCTGTTTGAATCAGACTTCTATCTCCCAACTGGTGCTGTATGCTCTACCCACTGTTTCTGTGTAAACAAAATGTGTGAAAGAGATAAAGAAGGAAAAAACAAATAAACAAACCAGAAATAAAATTCTTGAAATAATGTGTATGCAGATGGATACGATTAGACACTTGAACATTGTTAAACCCAGAAAGGAGCATTACTTCAACGAGCGCATTACAGTCCACATTGTGTTTTAACTTGAAGGGTCTTGGGTGTCTGCAGCCTAAACCACCACCCCCCACACCCACCTCGCCCGCCACCATGAGGCTGTAAAGAAAATCACATGGCTGTGGCCACTTCCTCTTAGAGGCTGGAACTGGTTTAATCTGCACCTGACTGCAGGTGAAAGAATGAAGAATGTTTGCAGAAAGGAAAAAAAGCGAGTGATTCTGGACAGGATCCATGTAGCTTGTGTACTTAAAGAACTTTTTGTGTTCCATGAATGCAGAAAGGAGGCTGGTAATCATTTCCCCTTTCCTCCTCCTTTTTTCCGCCTCTTCTTCGTCCTGACTCAGAGGACTTATTTGTGAGTGCTGGGACATACTGGTACAAACTGGTTTTGCGACTGCTGTGCTCACAATGAAACGAGGAGACTTCCTGAGAGCCCCAGCTTTGCCAGACAGAGGCGAAATGGCATTCCCAACTGAGCCTCATTCACAGAGGGACAGATGGAGAATCCCTGCTCCTTTTATTGCAGCACAGCACTAAAATATCTTGACAGTTTCACAGAAGAGACCTTTATGACTGTTGGGTGAACTTCCAGTAAAGCTGTCTCCTCATTTGAATTCGAGCTGATTTATGTACACCGCTAAGTCTAAAGCAGGTAATGATATAATGAATAATCACATAGTTTAAAAACTAGGTGAAACTTGCTTTTGAAAAGAGCCAGTAAGCAGTGTGTGTGTGGAGCCACAGGGAGTCAGAGCGCTGGGCAGGATGGTGAGGTGGGTGCCGTTGTGTTGCCATGGTGATTGATCACCAACCGTGTTCCTCAGGTAAGGAAAGCAAGCTGCTTCATTGGACTGATAACCTCATAAGGTAGAGGTGTGTGTGTGTATGTGTGTGTGGTGGGGGGGGGGTCTAGGTATACGTTACATTGTGGGGACCAAATGTAATATATGAAACGTGCTATTTTGATATTGTGGGGACAATTTTTTTCAATTTTATAAAACACTAAAAATCAAAAAACTAAAAATGCCAAAAATGACTTTTGTTTGGGTAAGGTTATGGTTGTCATCAGTGGAATTAGGGTTTTGCCCATAGAAATGACTGGGCAGTCCCCACAAAGATATGAATACAGGTCTGTGTGTGTGTGGGGGGGTGGGGGGCATAGATCACATGTGGTGTTTGGACTTTTTTTTGCCACCATTATGTATGCAGTGTTTTAATTATATATGCAGTGTTTTAGTGTTTTATTTTAGTCTATAATTTCTGTTGGTTAAAGGAACCTCAGTCTCATTTTATGTTTAATTTTATTAATATAATCTTGGTTTTCCTGAATCACACGTGGTGCTCTGCCACAAAGCCTGTGACAATGTCCAAAGCAATACTTTTATCATCTTCAAATTTGAGGTGTCATCTTTCAATAAAGTGTTAAACCCGTACCCTTTAAGGATAAACCACAGCTCAGCCTAAACATGAAACATTTGCTCGTCTGTTCTGCATCGTTCCACCAGCTGTACTCATTACAGCCTTTTCACTTATGCTGTGTAATTCATGTTTTCACAGTACAGAGTTTTTTCAAATCTTTATGGACCTTTTATTGGGGGATGGTGTGTAGTTCAGCAGGTTAGACTACCATGCCTGTAATCCAAAAATTACTGGTTTAATTCCTGTTTGTGTCTAAAGGTTATGGACTCTCAAGCAAGGGTCTTAAACCAAAGTGCTCTAAGAACTAGATGACACCGTTTTTCTAAATGCATGTCATTTGGATGTACTGTATTCCTTCTAAATGTCCTAAAAGAACTTTCAGGCTTGTGATTACATTGATCTGTCTGTGTGTTTGTATCTTATAGACGCTCTACAAGCAACTCGTGCCCTGATGATTGCGGGCATCATCGTCTCCATCGCCGGCTTGGGCGTGGCCTGCGTGGGAATGAAGTGTACCAACTGCGGTGGGGACGACAAAGTCAGGAAATCACGTGTGGCCATGATGGGGGGCATTATCCTGCTGGTGGGGGGTAAGTGCACAGTGGGACCCCAAGCGGGGGGCAGGTCATGCTGAGCAAACACATAGAGCAAGTACTATATGAAGGTCTGTGTAATAAGCCAAGTTATTAGAGCTGGCATATTGCCAGCCGAGTCCTGTAGGGGTCAGTGAAGGGACACCGACTGTTTCAAAGTTGCATCTTTTGATCAGAAGATGACAAAAACAGGTCAGCATGCATGCTGAGTAATGGCTGCTCCTCTTTGCACCTCTTCTTCAGGTCTGTGTGCGATAGTCGCGTGCTCCTGGTTTGCCCACAACGTCATCCGTGCCTTTTACAACCCCTTCACTCCCGTCAACACAAAGTAGGTTTGCAATTCTGCGTATTCTGCACCTCTACACATAAAGGCACATTTTTGTTTAAGATGGTTCTTATCTATCTTTGTTATAGGGAATAGTGATTAAGGAATTATAATTGATAAATTCAAGTCTCATTAGGGTTCCAGAGGTGTGTCTTTTTTCAAAGAATTAAATGGCTAGTTATAATAATTGCTGAGCTGTATAAAACCTCCTGAATTAACATGTCAGTGATACAGCTAGATTAAAATAAAATCACATATCCATCCATCCATCCATCCATCCATCCATCCACTTGTACTAAGCACTCTCTGGGGATCTGTGGCCTATCCTTGGAAGTATATGTGTGGTAGGATGAACACTGGACTGTATCCTAGCTAAGTGCAATGTTGTTATTTGAGTTTTTCAGGGATGGTATGAATAATGAGCATGACGGGGAATCGTATGTTAGATTTCACTGCAGCTCGTCTATGCCCCATATTAATTGTTATACAGAGGGCCTTGTGTATATTTTAATGCGTCGTACATGTTGTAATATGTATAATACATACATTCTCTCTCCCCCCCGGAGGTTTGAGTTTGGAGCAGCCATCTTCATCGCCTGGGCAGGCTCCTTTCTGGACATCCTGGGGGGGGCTATGCTGGCCGCATCATGTCCCAGGAGCAAGCAGGTGTCCAAATACCCCTCCAAAGCCTCCCCCCATCCACCTAGCAGCACCAAGGAGTATGTGTGAGCGCCCCCTGATGGCCTCTTCATTTCCTTCCCTCAGCCCCCCCTTGGTACCACATGAAAAGCTACCTTGCCAATACAAAGGAACAAAAAAAAAAGAAAGTTTACCTTACCTCTGAATATTAACTGTATTTTGGACATGCTTCAGTTTTCTCATAATCAATATTTAGGTTTTGCTTACCTGAAGTTTTTTTCCCCCTTTGCTCTATTGTGTTGTTCTGAATAAAGAAAGAAGACCCCTTAGAGAAATACCCTCAGCTCTGTCTACTGCATGCTTTCCTTTTCCTGTCTCTGTCTGTGTGACACTCTGAATTACACTGACACAGGCATTGTATATGGGGTCTTTCATTCAAGAGAACAAAAACAAGTGCCTTTCTAGAAGAATTTCAATTTTGGCCACAGAGTTGTGGGATGCACCTCCTTAAATATGATCTGGCAGGCTCCCCCTCCGTGCCCCCCCCACTTCGAGTACCCTGCGTAGGTACCATACAGAGGGGACACCTAATCCATCAGAAATATAGTGCCATCCCTTGTCTGATCTTCACCATCGTCGTCGTTGTTGTTCCCAGTGGCTTATTCTTCAAATGCAGCTTATTCTTCAGACGCTCCACTGGACATCATATACCTAATCTTTTTATGGTATTTGACAGTCTGGTCATTTTCATCATGCTGATTTTTGTCCAAGACTCAGAAAACGTGTTTACCTGCCTGACCAGGTTACAAGTCCAACCTTATCTCACTTGGTGGTCAGATTCTGTTTTTTTGAGTACACTATGTGTGTTTCGTTTCAGTCTCATGCTGTGAACCTTTTCTTACTCTTTTCTTGTGAAGCTCAACTGGAAATTCCCTGGGTCGGATTTTTTTGTTTCTGATAAATTTACACTGAGAAACTCCTACCTAGCTGCATGTGTCATTTTTTGCATTTTCTTCTAGTTGATATAACTTGTAAACAATTTTAATAAAGTATTGTTTTTCTTTAAAAAATGTGGAGTTGCTATTATTAATATGAACATTTTCTTAAGTGCAATTAATTGTAATAATGTTTATACACTAACTGGATCATTATTACAGCTGAACAACTTTATGCAACAATAAAGTGAAGTCGGCTGAGTACCTAAATCTACTGAATGGCCAGTGTGTGGCTCAGTGGGCTAAGCCTGTGTGCCTACAGTCACAAGGTTGTCGGTTCAAACCCAGCCACAGCATGTCTCTGGGTCCTTCAGCAAAGCCCTTAACCCCCAGCTCCCTGGGTGCCCCAACAGGTGGCTGCCCTTCACGGACATCTTGCGCTAAAAGAGCAAGTTGACAGAGGAATAGAAGGAATTTCCCCATGGGGACAATAAAGGATCAACTACTATTATTATTGTTATACCTCCATCCATCATGAATGGATTTTTGCTTCTCTAATGGCATGGACATATTCCAGAAAGAGAATACCAAGATTTATCAGGGTCAAACTGTGAAAGAGTGGTTCGGGGGCATGAGGAATCATTTTCACACCTGATTTGGCCACCACAGACTCTTGACCTTAACCCTATTGAAAGTCTTTGGGATTTGCTGAAGAAGACTTTGCAGAGTGGTTCAACCCCTGTCGTTAGTACAAGATCTCCATGAGAAATGGATGTAAATCTGGATGAAAATACACTAAGTTACAAAAAAAAAATGCACCCAGAAATAATGGCCCGATTTGGTTATGATTTGGTACACATGCAACATATCGTGCAACTGCCCAGCATGTGGGGCATGCGGATGTAACAGTCAGACCAATGGACACATGAGGGCACCCACACACGTCGTGAAGGTTCTGGTTGTCCAAGACAGACCACACCAAGGGAGGATTTGTCATATTGGGCGCCAAGCATTACAGCACCCCATGACATCTGCGCCTGCCATCTGGACATTAATATTTCAACAAGACGACACCCGTCCACACAAGGCTCGTGAGTCTATGAACTGCCTGCATCATGTTAAGGTCCTACTGCAGCCAGCCAGGTTCCCCCGATCTTTCCCCAATCAAACGTGTGGGATGAGCTCGGATGTCAATCTGCCAATCTGCAGGATCTCGAGGGCCAGTTACTACAGCTCTGGGCTGACTTGCCGCAGGAGAGGATGCGACTTTATGACTCTCTTCCGCAACATATTACTGCATGTATCCAGGCCCACACCCTATTGACATGGGACCAGCAGTGTGCCCATCCCGCTAACTCTGCTGTTTTTTTCATCTGATATAATAATCATTGCGATACAGTCACATGACCTTTCACCACATGCAGATTTGTGAGATAAATGTTGAGACGTTACAAAAGCTTGTGAAAACAGTGCCATGCCAAATGTGTGCCATAAACAAAGCTAAAAGCAGTCCAACAAAAGATTTATGTGTGACGGTTTTTTGGCCGAACAGTGTATTATTTGTATTATTGTAATATTATAACAATGTTTTATTATAATTATTATTATAACATAATGAATTAAAAAAGACCAACTCGTCTTGTTACGTCTATGCTACGAGTTTGGGTGCTTGTCCCCAAAGGATTCCATTATTTTTAAAATAATGTCCGAGAACATAGGTTACCATGACAATGAGGGTACAGTTACCCAAATTCTGGGGAAAAACATAACCCTGCATTTGGGTCAGGTCAGTAACGGAAATGCTCGGTCAGAACTGGGTGCTTGGACTGAAAATAACCCAGCAAAATTACCCTGTAGACTCAACTCATACTTTGGGTATAAAAAAAATTAACCCAGCATTTTTTAAGTGTTCTCCCAATGTAATCAGGTTCACCAGATCTGTATTGGAGACTTCATTTGCCAACACTATGAGGCAGTTTTGTTGTGATTTGTCTCAAAAAGAAATAGGCTCCAAATCAGCACCTACACAATGTTCCTGTGAAGTTTTAAAAATAATCTTCAAAGACTTAGAGTGAACTGTGTTCCCAAGTCCAAGTTTCTCTTGCAGCGCCCCCCCCCCCCCCCTTCCTTTACTTCCACCTAGCGCTGCTCCTATAATTTTGGTGTGATTTGTCTTCATCCATATAATTGGTTTGTGAAGTGGTAATAAGATCCATCAAAGACTTTTTGAGTTACCACATTCACACTGTCAAGTGTCTTCTGCAGTCACACTTCCCTTTGCTGCTACTTAGCAGCATTGCTTCTATTTTGGTGCGATTAGACTGTGAGCACTTCCACATCTTCACCTATACAATGAGCCTGCAAAGCTTGAAAAGGATTTCTCAAAAATTTTTTAAATTATCATCCTACCAGCATAATCGCCTGATCCAACAGACTAAACCCAAAGCCAAATGTATTCCCCATCCGAAGAATACAAATATAATCTAATATGACATGATATGTCGTTCATTCCTCTAACATATTTTCCTTTCATTTCATCCACTAAAAGCTATCAAACTGGGGTATAAATGCAACATTTGATATATATTTTGATATTCCTATTAAATTAACTAAACAGAGGACAACAATCACTAGTTACACATTACAGATCTGACCCAAAGTGGTTGAATTGTAAGTCATGAAGAATTTAACATTATGGTATCTTGTAACATTTGTTTGGTCAAAAGTAATGCAAACAAATGTTACACTAAACAAACACATGGCAAGTTTTATTTTATATTTACATGTTTATTATCCTAAGTAACTCACAATATTTCAGGCTGAAGAAAAAAGTCTGAAAAGTTTTAAGTTTTAAAACAGGATTATACTTTGAGTCAATTTGACCCCAACATTAATATAAGGTAATAAATAACCTGCAACCCCCCAAAAAAGCAGCTGGAGCAGGGCAACACATTCCTCATATGTGACCCCAGAACCAAATTTATTCAGCCCAATGTACCAGTAGCAAAACATTTACTTCTGATTCACAAAGATCCAGCAAATATCTGCAGCTGTGCAATTTGTGTAAAAACAAGCTATGAAAATGTAAGATGTCCTTATAAAACAACATAGATATTTTTAAATTTGGCATTTTTAGCTTTGGCACAGATGGCTACGTTTAGGCAACAGGTGAGACCGGCACTGGGAAGTGGCAACTGGCATTCAGGATGTTGTCCAAATTTTCATCTTCAATATCCACTGTGGGAAGAGATGTAACGGACATCGATTATATACTTAATACTTACAATAGACTTGGGAATGGCTTATATGAATAATAGTTACACAATAAACCAGTAAAAACACAATGCAAGTTAACTGTCAGCCATATGACATTTAGCTACTAGCCTACTGATTTCAGCTAAGGAAACAGTAGGCGTATGTGTTGTTCAGTGCCGGAAGTAAGAGCTTTTTTACTCAAACGAGGTGATAAATATCACCAAAGGTGCAAAATGGAAAAAGCTATCTAAACGCACTAAATGAAATTATCTGTTGAGCGTGTTGCGCACAGTCACTCACCTTTCTTGGAGCGTCCGATCTGACCCAGTTTCGGAGCACGACGGTGAAGCCCGACCGGAGGGGAGTCGTGTCTAAAAGGGTTCCCACTGTAGTTATCTCCCATATCCTGGGCGTACCGGGCCGGTCCATCATGGAATGGACCAGCCGGTTGCAGGAGGTCGGGTATTCCGGGAACTCCGTACATCTTCCGTGGGCGCCCGAATGCTGGCCGACGCGTTCCCGCAAAAGCAGCGTGCGCAGCGCACTTTTACGAAACCTGAAAGGGCATTTCCATCAAAACACGAACTTCTGCCAAAAATCGAGCTATTCCTTAATTCACTACTAATTCATATAATCCAGTAGTTAATATACAACGAAAGACCACAGAGTAAAAGTCGGAGAATGATCGACGCACTTCTGGTTATTATTAAAGTTTAATTAACCATTTCTAAAGCTAGAGCTAAAATGGATATACACATTAATTTTTACTATTTCGTGATCCTAGAACGAGATAATATCGTTCGTTATGAGCTCTAAATGTAACAAACTATAATTAGCCCGAGCAGCGCGAGACCCACACGCTGTTTCCTGTTTCCGGGAAGGTCGTTATAATTAAACATAATATTTTTTAATCCTAAATAGTTTTTTCCTTTACCTGTAACGTGATCTGTCGTTCGTGGGAAAGGGTCTGTTGTGTCGCTTTTCTGACTCGCTGCGCTTCTGTTTTGACTCGGACCTCTTAAAGGAAAGGAAGCGGCTGCGGCACCAGTAGGCGGGGGGGAGGAGGGGAATTCCGGCGCTTCTCCGCGTCTGAGTCACAGGCGGAGACATTTCACGACATTGTGTAGTGTAAGTGTCACTCCCCTGTGACGCCATTCTTCAATGTAAACCGGTGAAACTGGAGAGGATCCAAAACAGAAATAGACTGAAAATATATGGTAACTCATTCCACACGTTATAGCCAGTGGTTGCATAATTATATAAGTCTTCCGCGATGTCTAATATTATTATATAAATTACTTCCTTGTTCCTTGCATATCGTATCATGTAGTTTCACTGTGCATCCAGAGTGGGGCATACCTTGACTCATTCCCACCCTTTCCCGCACCGCGTGTACCGGAGATGGAAAAAAAAATTATGAAAGTAATTGTAAAAGTAAAACTGTATAATCAACAACAACAACAACAATAATGCAATATCTGTGAAGATAAAATACAAATGTAGTGCAAAGATATTGGAAAAACTGCATTGAAACCTTGAAATAGAACTGCTCCTTTGCAACAAGTGGAGGTTGGTCAGGCTTCTTATACAATACCTGCCACTTAGACAGCTCTCATGGAAGCTGTTCGGAGCACATCTGACATGGGAAAAGCCCTCTGGGAGACCCCGGGCATGCGGGGGGATTAGGCCTCCCACCTGGGGTGGAAATATCTATGGATGCCCGATAAGGAGCTGGAGTCCGTAGACGTGGAAAAGATGTCTGATGTGGTTTGCTTGGCAGACTGTGAGCCTCAGCAGGAGGAATGCTGGGAAAATGAGATGTGTCTATTAAACATTTGAAGTTATATAACATACAATAATGATTAACATGATTAATACCTACAATTAAATTAAAGATGACAAGTTTTTTTCCCAGTTTGTCTCCATCGTTGTGTTTTGAATGGATGACTGCCTGTATTTGTATTTGGGTTGGATGCAGCAATCAGCGAGAGTAAATCAATTTTCTCAGCATTAATTGTTTACACTACATTGCATGTACAAACACAGCTCTTAAAATGTGCTTGAACTCTGGACAAAAATGAATTAGAGAAGTTAGTGTGGTCACGTCAAAAGCACACACACATTCCATTGCTCTGATGAAAAAGCATAATTAGAAATAACCTATTAAAGAAAACATTTTATTGGCTGACTGAGCCCACCTGATAGTCTCATTGTCTATCTTTTGATCATTTATGGAATGTGTGATCAGGGTCTCTCTCCCAAAGACAACAAGGTAGCAGTTCACTTGTGAACTTCCTGTAGTCTCTGGTGTCGATCTGGTTGTACAGTGATCTTCTGATGTTTACATCTTGCAAAAAAATAGATAACAAACCCAACCATAACAGTACCAATAACAAATCAATAGAAATAAGGATGCATATCATCATAATAGATATTTTATTGATCCCTGTGGAAAAATTCTCTTTACGTCTCCCCCAACTTCCTCTCTGTAGGTGAGAGCAAGCTGACCGCAAAGGCCAGCAACCCAGAGAGCTGGGGGTTAAGGGCCTTGCTCAAGGACCCGCAGATGTGATGAAGGCAGGTTTGAACCAAAAACCTTCCGATCACAGTCGCAGAGGCTTAACCCACTGAGCCGCACACTGCATCCAGTCTATCTGTTTATCTTTTTTGCCGCAATGATTTGTAAAGGAAATGTTATGTTGCGCATATAGTAACAGAACTCCGTTACTTGCTGCCACATGAATAAGGTAAATTGAGTAATATTTCCAATTTGACAAATTTTTGAATCATTGTCAGATCAGACACCAGACCATCAATGGTCTCCACCTCACTAAGCTTAGAGAATTGTGTGGCTGGAAAAAGCAAATAAAGTCACAGGTCACTGAGCTCTGCTGGTAGATATCAAGACTGACCTTTATTTGTTTTGTGTGAGATTTTACTCTGCTTCCCAAAGGAATCAAACCCGTGACCTTCCGGGCATATGCACAGATGGCTTATTGACTGAGATACATACTGCTTGTAACACAATGATGCCATGCATTTCTCTCAGAAAACAGAATGATATGCCTCTGATGTGCTGCTATTTGCATTAGTACTGAATCCAGTCAAGGATAAGAAACACTGATTCTCTTTCTACCTTAGTCACAGTCAAATGAAAGATTATGATTCAGTGGGAAAGTCTTAGGCCTCCAGAGCTCAGCACGTCTCCTCCCAGCCATGCAGTGTGACCTCTGCCACTTGCAGCGTGTGGTGTTTCTCAGCCAGCTGGGCCGCCAAGTCGCCACACGCCTACTTCTGGCCGAGCAGCACCGTCTCGCGGCCACACAGCGCCGCCTCCACTGCCTCTTCCAGGTGTTCCTGGCAGTCGTGCTCCTTCTCCCAGCTGGTCAAGTCACCGCGCAGCTGCTCCAGCTTCTGCCGCTCCTGCTCCACGGCCTCCCGCTGCCGCTCCCAGTCTTGACGGTCCCGCTCCCGCTGCTCGTCAAGCTCACGGCGCTCTTCAGCAAGCTGGGGCTCCCGGCTGCGGCACGCCTTTTAAACGCTCCAACCAAGCTGCCTCCGCCCGCTGCCTCTGCTTGTTGTGCTCGCAGCCGGAGTCACATCGTGGCTTCTCATCGCTGACAAATGGGGAGCCCTTGGCAGCTGGTGAGCGGCTGGATTCCGTTGTGGTGCCCGGCCCTTCTCGTGTCCTGGATGGAGCGGAGGGTGCCTCCTTTTCCCCGGCGTCCCCTGCTCGTCTGCCAGAGGCTCTGATGTTATCTTCTGGGCAGTGGCGAGCCCGGTGCCCTCTTCTCCCTTCGTGTCTCCTGTGGGGTGCCGTCGCTTCTCTGCCGCCTCAAGATCCACCAAGCTGGAGCAAGCTTGCCAGATGATGGTGATCAGTGCCCGCTCCAGCTGCACCAATGTGATTGTTTCCAGGATCCCAATTCTGACACCAGTGTGGCACCAGGCGGACCGAGGCATTGCAAGAGCAGAGAGAGACACGGAGACTTGTTTGCCAGAGAAAACATGCTCTTTATTAGCATTCCTTAAATGGACTGCAACAGGCCAACAACAAGCACCGAACCAATCACACAGAGCAGAAACACAAGGTTAGAAAGACTAACAGGGAAGCACTTAAATGCAGGAACTTAATCAGACAGGACTAGGAATAGCAGGTAACTGGGGATTCCACGCGTCGTTAACGAGGGGGCGTGCCACACAGGAGGAGCGGTATGATCGGGACGTGACACATTAACAACAACAATACAACATGGGCTATTTACAACTGCACGCGGGCCATGCTGGGACATGCTTGTCATTTATATAAGAATTTTATGTCTGACTGTAATGAAAATAGTGGAATCGCTCAGGCATAATGTGATATTTCTTTCATAACGGTAAAGTGGTCGCGTGACACTTTCAGCAATTGTACACTTTGATATTAATAAGAAGCCACATTTCCAAGTGGAATGTGGAAGTCATATTGAAATGCATAGCACACAACAGGCACACCACTAGGACACTGAAATTAGCCTGGGCGAGATAGCTTTTATAGGCTACCTAGCTGGAAAGACGGCAGTCTGGGGCATTTTTCCATACAATGGCATATCTGTATAACCTTCCTATGGTGTTGGGGTCGGCGCCAACCCGTTTGTAAGTTTAAAAGCATCGCATACATTTGTTTACTGCATCAAGGCTTTTTGACTTTGTTAGGAATCTCCATTTAAACAAAATAAAAAAAATCACTAAATTATAAATGCTCCGGTCAAGATTATAACAGCTCCGGTGTTGGGGTCAGCACCGACCCGTTTGTAAGTTTAAAATGTATAAAAGCACCACAAAAATTTGTGTACTGTATCAGGAACCGCTATTTAAACTAAAAATAAATAAATAAATCAAATAAAAAATCCCTAGGCAAGGCATGTCCATACATGTAAGCCAAGATAAGTCCAATTCAGTTTATTTATATAATTCTCTTGAGGTTTATTTTACCATTTTTTTTAATTGAAAACGAGTGGTATGCTGTCAAAAGAAAGGTCCACAAAGCCACACCAAAAATATTAAAACCAATCTGTTCATGGATAAGGAAGCTTAACAAGGCAACCAAGAGGTAAGAAACAAATTGGATGATAAATTATTGCTTTGAGGGTGATGATTATGGCTGATTTAATACACCGACCCATCTAGGATAAGAAATAGGAACTGAAAACTAACACAGGACAAAGGATAAATATATGTGCTACTGCTTAATCGGAAGCTGCAAATAAGTAATTAAGCCGTGTGTGACTTTGGCATTAGTTTGGGCGACATGGTCACGTGACCATGTACAAGAAACATAAGACCAACGAAATCCACAACCTGACTGAGAAAACACAGCTGTGATCCATAGCTCTGCCCACTTCCCGCTCCAATTAACATATACTTGCATGTTGTGAACTTGAAAATGAATGATTTTATTTTTAATTTTTTCACAAATGATGCATAGACTTTGAAAACTAAATGGCAAAGTGGAGACTGTATTTTCATTTTATCATTTTCATTTATATTTTTTGCAGAAAATACCTCTCATAGAATCTACATTTGCTCAGAAAAAATATATTTAACTTTCTAAAAATAAACCTCTCCCTGAGGCATCTCAGCAATTCCAAGTATTTGTTAATTTTCACCATCAACTCACTTAATTAACTTTATTTAAATAACAATGAGGTATTGATGACTGAAACAAGGTGTTCTAGTGGTTAAATTCAACAAATGCATGGTTATATAAGGTGCTAAGTACAAATACTGGGTCAGAAACATCATTGTTTTAAACCAATATAATTTAAACATAATTTCTTACAATGCACACAGTACCATACAGTACATCCAAGTAAAAACATGTTTGTTTCAGAATCTAAACAGTTGATTTATTGTTTAATCTGTAGAGAAGACACTCCTGGGAGTGTTCTTTGTACGTGGATTAACAAATTATCTGAATTTAATTGGCTTGCCACCCCATGCTGGGTTGTACCCTGCTTTGTGCCCGTAGGCTCTGGGATAAGCTCCGGGCCCCCATGACCCTGAGCAGGACAAGTGGTTTCAGAAAATGGATGGATGGATTAATTCAATTGTTGAGGATTTGACTAGATCCCAGATTTCTTGGGCCCCTGTTTGAAATGTCCACTTGCCCACTATATAGTGAGTCAGCCATTCTGTTGTTCTGTTCCAATTCTCAACTGTTCATTTCATTAGAAGCTGTACCCTACATTGCTTGACCTAGACCATTATGCATTACGGTCTGTCACATGAGTTAACTAGCTTGCTTATTATATACTTGCACGCAGGGGTACTGTAAAGCGGGGGAAAATTACCCAGGGACCCCTGAGTGACCGTGGCCCTAAAAAATCTGACGGATTTAGGTTAGGGACCCGATATGCTTTCATGGGGCCAAAATTCTTTCGTGGCACCCCTGTTTGCATGTGAGCTATAACAGTAACAGGGCTACTGATGCTTTAAAAACAAACTGCGATTTTAATGTATTTCACTGCTTTATGTGGGTAATTTTAATTTACAACTAATACAGTATATTGAAGATCAGTATAAAACATCATGCAGCTGCACTCCCCATCATACTTGCATAGGTGGATACAGTAGAGTAAAGTATGTTGTAATTAAAGTTACATGTGCACAGAATATTGTTTTATTTTAATGTTGTGAAGATGTACATATATCAGTTACAATGTGTACTATTCCAAAAATAGCAATGTTGGCATCCATGTTCTGGAATATTTTTTTTATTTATTACAATAATGGACATGTACATTGACACAAAATATGAAATTAAGAAAATAGTACATTTTTAACATTATAGTTTAATGCTAGGAGGGATGCTCTGGTATTTGTTTATGCAACAGAAATAACAATTATGAATATCAGGCGTATGATTGTAGCAGCGGTACACCGGCCAGCATCTGAAATGTATCAATCGCTGTTTGCCTTTATCTACGGTGTACCTGAAAACCAAGTCACGTCATCATTAACACAGCACAAAAACATTTGAACACAGACGTCGATTCCTGACACTCCCCTTTGGTCTCACGGACACCAAATAATCTGGAGCTCCTTGAAACAGGAAGAATGATCTGGAAAAGGACAATGGGTGAATCCCAATGCCAAAAGCGCAAAGTCCATACTTGCGGTTTTGGCAAGACCAGTCTTGCTAATTTGCCTTCCAAGAATGAACGCAGGGCACAAAGATTCATGAGATTGATGTATCCTTGATATCTGGGGAAGAGCAAGACCAACATCTGGGGATTTTTACAGTCCTTGTGTACTTGTGTTCTTAGAATTGGAACTGGTTTTGGTACACATACACATGTACACAAGAACACAAGTAGTTCAGTGACATACTGTATCACAAGCACCACCTTATTTTAAAGCTATGCTTCATGCTACCGTGGGAAATGCGGACCAAACGCCACGGTTGCGAAATTAATCCAGATAAGATTTGTATCGATTCTTTCCATGGGTCAGAGCTCACAAAACAAGTTGTTTGACTCTGTGCAGAAGTCTCCAAAATGCTTATAATACCAAGAGAAATGCGGGGTAGTATGTCTCTGAGTTTTAAGCATTTTATTTCAGGAAAGTCCAATCCCTTGAAAATTGAAATATTTTCAGATAGGAGGCATAGAGGTACCACTTTACAATAAGGCTCCCTTTTGCCGCTTGTAAATGGTGCTAATTCATTAATAAAAAGAAAACTGTGTTATAACTTGTTTAAATTAAATGTATTAATAATTTACAAAGTGTTACAACCTAATTAATAACCAGATTGTAAACCATTCATAAGCTCTTTATATGGGAAGCCTTATTGTAAAACGGCACCAGCGCAGGCTGAAGGGATACAGCCTGAATTCACAGAAACTGGGGATTTTACATCCCAGGAACTGAAGTCAAAGTCTTTCTCAGTTATTATGGCAAATTGCTCTGTGAAGCTGAACTGCTCGGGGACGTTTACTTGAAAAAATACATATTTATTTGTCAGAACTCGGACAGAACTTGCACTTATTGATAAGTTGCCCAACATGGGATGTTCTTTCCTTGTGGGTTTGACATGGAAGCTTAAATCATCTGCAGAATTTTCTAGCAGGAGTGGGTGATTATACCCCTGAATTATATGTTGTCAGTCCTTGATGGTAATAAACATTACTGTTTTTCAATGCAGTGAATTATTATTTGAATAACATGCTTCAGTGTCAAATTTCAAAAACGATGTATTATGTATCACTGGGGGCCCCCCCTGGAGCCAGGTCTGGGGGTGGGGCTCGATGGCAAGCGCCTAGTGGCCAGGCCTATACCCATGGGGCCTGGCCGGGCACAGCCCGAACAAGGCACGTGGGTCCCCCTTCCAATGGGCTC
>JAODLC010000002.1:17756214-17768219 GCA_026781145.1 Hippopotamyrus pictus | reverse complement strand
TTGCTACTTCTGTGGCAAATGGAACGCATCCGACTCGGTTTTTCCGAGTTTTTACCGGATGTGACGTAATCTCGGATCCAGAGGCAAATGGAATGCACGAGTACTGTGTGAAAGTGGGGAGAGTGACATTCAGGGAGACATGATTAAAGTCTCCAGAGATAAAAAAAAAAAAAAGAGGGCTTGGGGGTGCAATGTCTGCAACTGTGACACTATAGTGTGAAGAAGCTCGCAGGCTACGGCAGCATTGGCTGACGGGGGAACATACACAGTTATCCCGATGACATGTGAGAACTCCCTTGGGAGGTAAAATGGCCGAATGCTAACTGCTAGCAGCTCTATGTCAGGAGTGCAGCGTTGCTCTTTCACACAAATGTGACAAAGGTTGCACCAACTGCTATTTATAAACACTGCAATTCTCCCACCCTCTCCCTTACCACTTTCTTAAGCCTGGGAGATGGGAGAAAGACCTTGGGGTATAACTTGACAGTCTTACGGGAGCAATGAATATATTTAGCACATTGAGGATGTGTTATTACTGTGTGGAGCAATGCAAACCTGGCCAGTGCAATAATGATGAATGATACGAATATAATCATTTATTCATTTGGCAGATGCTTTTATCCAAAGTGATTTACAACAAGGGAATGGAAACCCTGCCTCCCCTGTGGCTGGCAGGAATTGGCCCATTGAACAAGTAAAGGAACTATTAACTACAATATTATTATAATTATTATTATTATTAACTAATTTTATATTTTGATTTATCAGTATTCATTCACCTTACTGGGAGACATCAACTCAAACTATTTCCAAACATTTGAGGATTGCCTCTTGCCTTTTTCTAGAGCTACTTTCCATAGTGAATCAAAAGGTCTAGTATGTAATGTAAACTGTGTAGCAACCAATCCTTCCAACCACAAAAGAACCCCATGATGCTCAAAGTTTTAATCTCGCTTTTCTAAAAGTTTTGACGAGCAGACAGGTTTTGAAACCTCTGACACCTCAGGATGAATCAGATGGCATCAGTCACATGATATTGTAGAAACGAAGAAAGCCCCAACTCCCAGCTTCGAGTTGCTGGGCTTCAATTTGAAGAGGCGAGATCCAAAGTCTTGGTATTATATGTCCCATCACTACCAGTCTTTTTTGCCAGAGGTGCTGCATTACATTAAATTAGATTACTTACCTGTATTAACTTCCTTCAGCCACAGGGTTTCTCAGTTGCCTGTATTGG
This sequence comes from Hippopotamyrus pictus, assembly GCA_026781145.1. Lineage (NCBI taxonomy): Eukaryota > Metazoa > Chordata > Actinopteri > Osteoglossiformes > Mormyridae > Hippopotamyrus > Hippopotamyrus pictus. The sequence continues at coordinate 17,766,985 of JAODLC010000002.1, read as the reverse complement.
ATTGTAATACACAAAACTACACTCCATGGTGTTCCATCATGAAAGTCATCAATAAGTCATCCATAGGAAAATTATCACAAAATATTAATTGTGGTGATTTTTTCCCCGCAGATCGATGACAAAGAGTTTGACATTCCTCAAGTGGATACTCCCCCCACTCTGGAGAGCATCCTTAATGAGGTAAGTGATGCTTCGCGAATAATAATCACTATTTGAGATGATGCATTGCATTTTTAACTGTGTTTTTCCGAGGCCAAGCTGATCCCCCTGCCAATGCTGACATTTAAATCTGTGCCCATAATCATAGTTCCAAACATGTCTTTTAGCCTGAGGATGAAGATGAATCGTTTGTCCTGGAGGACACATGTCTGCTCACCACAGAGAACATTGATGCACACTCCTGTGAAACCACATCCCTGGCCAGCTCTGACAGTGGTGACCGCTCACACCACCGACGGTATAGAACCATTCAGGCCGCAGAGTCAGGAGCAACTTGGGTTGCTGTGCTGATGAGCCCCGCTGTCTGTGTTGCAGGAGAAGACGGGCCCTGGACAGCAGTACACCCATTCATGGTTCTGTGCTCCGACACAACATCCTGAAGGGGATCTCCGCCCAGATGGTGTCTGCTGCCGTAAGCATGACATATACAGACCACATGGCTTAAATCTACAACTCTTGTGTTTGTTAATGTGTCTTTTATTTTCTCATTCATAGGACAAAGTTGATGCTGGACTGCCAACAGCCATAGTAAGAAATCAGTGTTTGTTTCCCAAGGCTTGTGTGTTATTGTGGTATTAAAATTATTTTGAGCCTGGTATTTTAAATATGGTTCATGTGTGTGTTTTTCTAGACAGTTTCCAATGTCATTGCTGTAGGGACTTCACATGGTTTAGCCCTTGTTTATGGTAAGTACAACTTTAGTCTTGGGTTGTTTAAAATAATTTATTTATTTATTTAATATTTAATTTAATTTATTTAACATGGATTTGTCTTCTGGAAAATCAGTTTCACTGGTTGAAAGTGGACTGTCTGTATTGAGATTCTTGCCCAAATTCACCTCATGCCTAGCCAGTTGGCTTGTTCTTTTGTTTGAAAACATGGTGGGGATCCATGTCTTGGTATTTTACTGTCCACTCTTCTTGGCCTGTTTGTTTCTGCACAACCCTGGCTTGCTATGGACAGGCAAAGGTACAGTGAGCCACACCTGTTGTCGGTTGTTGCCCCCTGCTGTCCATTTGTGGGAGTGCTTGAGGTGCAAGCATTTTGGTCTTGTCTGTTCCCATGTGCATGCCTCTCCTCCACCCAGCACCATGCACTCTCATTTACAGATTTCAAACTTAGCCTTTGAGCGTGAAAAATTAAGTTTTAAAAACGCCTCATGTGTTGACTTTAACATTGCAATTAAATATTTAAATATTTTATGATAGACAGCAGAATGGATTAAACAATACAACTTATTACTTATAGTGTGGAAAATTCTATAGAAGCTTAAAGAAGTAAAATAATTAGAGTGTGTGTGACATGCGCATTGGCAGAGAAAAGCTCACTCCCACCACTCAACATCTGTATCATGTGGAAGCCATGCTTTTGTGGGGCTGTAGTCAGGGGGGTGTGTGAGTGCCTGGGAGTGATACTCAGTACTCTTTGTTCCCCAGATATGACTCAGGCACTGAGGCTCTGCCTCGGCAGTGTGGCAGCTGGGGTGGAGTATGGCGCTGTGTCAGCCCTCAGCATTAACTACGACTGTACGCGGCTGCTCTGCGGATTCGCCAAAGGACAGGTGAAGATGCCACCTGGAGAGCGCCACAGCATGGCATAGCCATGTTTGCATTTGCTCTGTGTTTACGTGTGTGCTGTTTCATATAAACTGCCAGCATATGTGACTACCACACCTTCAGAAATTTGGTTCATTTTATGTCTTTATAGTACCAGAGTACTTGATAAACATTAGACTTTAAACCGCAGTGTGGTCTGAGTGTGATATCAGTGCCCCCTGCAGCAGATAGTAGAGTCTGCTGTAACTCTGACCTGCAGTTTTGTTAAGGGAATCTGTTTGCAGTTGTGAGGCAGCCTTTTTTCATGTAGTCTGGTCCCATACAGACTGCTTTCCGCTTTACTTGGTAAATTCAAGATGTTTATCTTTAATCATGTAATACTTTAAATCTGATTTTGTAGTGTTTACACTGCCTGGCCTGCTGTTCCACCTGTTGCTCATGATGAATGTCTGTTACCTGGTAGATCACCATGTGGGATCTGGCCAATGGCAAGCTGCTGAGGACTATAAGCGATGCCCACCCCCCTGGCACCGCCATCCTGCATGTGAAGGTAACACTCCCTCCCCACCAGACACACAGTGCAATGTACAAGTGGCCATCTCTCATGATGCCCTGTTTTTCCTCAGTTTACAGATGATCCGACACTGGCTGTGTGTAACGACAGCGGTGGCTCTGTGTTTGAGCTCACCTTCAGGTCAGGCCAGCTCTACAGATGTTGTGCAGCGTCTCTTTCACAGGGATCTTTTTTGTGTCTACCTAGCCTCCCTGTTACTATAGAATTTATCCTCACAGAGGATGCTTTTGCTCTGTTCTTTTCCTCACTCTTCTTGGGGCTGCAGGCGAGTCATGGGACTGCGTAGCTGTAATTCACGCTGCCTCTTCAGTGGCTCCAAGGGTGAGGTGTGCTGTGTGGAGCCTCTCCATGCCAGCCCTGAGCTGAAAGACCACCCCATTACCCAGCATGCACTGCTGGCCATGGCGTCCCTCACCAAGGTGTGCCCTTGATTCCCATGAAAGTACTGTACCCATACGCCCATATTGCTGCTCTCCTACACGAGTGCATAAGCATATTTGTTAATTCACTAATCACATTCTTTGTCAGGATATACACTCAACATGTCCTTGTTTATCTAAGTTTTGATTAAATTGTCTCTTTCAGATTTTAGTAATTGGATTGAAGCCATCTCTAAAAGTGTGGATGACTTTTCCTTATGGGAAGGTATGTATAGGCCAGGGTTGTGTGTCTGTGATTGTATGTGTTGTATGTGCCCTTCAGCAGAGTGATCCCTCCAACCTTTGTTTGTGCGATTGCATGTGGTTGCATGTGCTGTGTGTGTGTGTGTGATAGCTTGTGGTTGAGGGAGCAGGAGGGAATACCTGAGAAGGCAGGTAGGAGGGGGAAGCCGCGGCAGGCGACGGCGCCATCCGACGCCCCGCCACAGCAGGGGGGCCCGGAGGCGACCTACAAGGAGCCGGAGGCGACGCCGAGGACCAGCACCGAGGCACCGGGGGGGGACCCGGAGGCGACCGCCGACCCCGAGGAACCTCAGGCGGCCCCGGAGCCCCAGCCAAGGCGAGCGAGGGCGAGCAAGGGGGCAGGGCGGGCGGGAACCGGGCCCGACGCCTGTGACCTCATCCCTTATGGGACACTGACAGGCAGGCTCCTAGCCGGCGTGGCCCATGCCAGGGCGAGGGACCAGGAGTCAGTAGGGAGGACCCCGAGGGGTCCTACTCGAGCTCCACCTCCTCTCCGGAGGAAAGACGTACAAGTCCGAACTGGACGAAAGTGGAATGTAGCACAAGCAGTAGATATGGCCACAGAGAGGCTGAAACACCAGGAGATCGTGGGCTTTACGCAGCCTGGCAGAGCTGGATTAGGATGGGGAGCACCAGCGCTAAGATGGTCTAAAGCCAACAAGAAGGAGAGGAAAGATCTCATCATCTCCGAGGTGACCAAAATGGATGAGGAGCAACACAAAGTTACAGCAGTGAGCCAGCAACAGCAAGGCAAATGATCCAGCTATGTGAAGCACACCCCAGGCAAGGCTGAGCTTCCTTATCAGGGCCACTTATGATACACTCCCCAACCCCCGCAATCATTACACCTGGTATGGCTCAGAAGAACCCTGCTACCTCTGCAGCTCCCCAAACACAGGCCTCAAGCACATCCTATGCAGCTGCAAGGCAGCACTGGCACAGGGCAGATATAGATGGCGGCACGACAAAGTCCTGTGCAAGCTGGCTGAGCTGCTGGAGACACGGAGGCTGGAGGTAAACCGTGCCAGAATCCCATCATCCCAGGGATGGATTCAATTCGTTAAGTGAGGGGGAGTAGCACAGCGCAGCACCAACTCAGGGTTCACCCTCTTGTCTCCGGGGGGAGAGTGGCAGCTGGCAGCTGATCTAGGTCGCCAATTGAAATTTCCGGCTATGATCACCAGTTCACCCCTTCGCCCTGACATAGTGCTCTGGTCAACACCCGCCAAAGTGGTCATTCTGGTGGAGCTGACCGTCCCATGGGAGAAGGAGATGGAGGCTGCCTATGAGAGGAAGAAAGAGAGGCATGCAGCGGCTCTTACATTCCCGGTGGAAGTCGCATACTTGCATACTTGGCTGCTGCTTGCTCTCAAGCTGGCTGGAGGGCTCTTACATTCCCGGTGGAAGTCGGGTGCAGGGGCTTTGTTGGAACATCCATGCAGCGGCTCCTGAAAACCTTTGGTCTCTCAGGCCACAGGAAGAGGAGAGCAATGCAAGATCTAGCTCACGAGGCAGAGCAAGGGAGCTTCTGGCTCTGGCTGCGAAGGAAGGATAAGGTGTGGGGGAGAGAGGCATCTTAGGGCAGGCTGCAGGGAGCGTTAGGGAGATGTCCCTTTCGCTGCTCCACCACCCTGAGATGTTCCGGGATTAAAGGAGTGAAACATCTGTGAAGAGTGGCTCCCGGCTGACGACCCTGCAGCCAGCCAAGCGGCACTGTCGGAGGTGCGTCAGGCAGAAATGACGAGCAGGTAGTTTTACCTGTGCTTGCATCTAGCAGCAAGTAATGAGAATGTACTGAAGAGTGTGAAGAGAATACTCACAGACAAGTTCAAAATGAAAGACACGGGAAAGTTAAAATATTTCCTAGGTATAGATTTTGAACAAACCAAAGGTGAAGTTAAAATGTCACAGAGGAAATATGTGAACAAAGTATTGCAGAAGTTTAGAATGCAGGATTGTAAGCCTAGAGAAACCCCATGTCAGCCAAAACTAGAGTAAACAGAAAATGATGGAAAACTGAAAGAGCTTCGAGAATACAGAGAAGCAGTGGGGAGTTTAATTTACTTGTCCACATGTACACGACAAGATATTAATTTTGTGGTCAGTAAACTGTCTCAGCATTTTGCTGAACCTACTCTACAGTGGAACATTGGAACACAGTGAAACACGTGTTGCAATACCAGAAAGGTACAGCTGAACAGCAGTTACACCAGAGGAAATGACACTGAAAAAATGGCTCTGAGAATGTATTGTGATGCTGACTGGGCATTGGACACAAAAGACAGACGCAGTACAACAGGATATTGAGCCAGTCTAAGTAAAGGAAGTTCTTCAATTTCCTGGAAAATGAGGAAACAACCAACAGTAGCGTTATCCACTTGTGAAACAGAATACATTGCCTTAGCATCAGGGATACAAGAATGTATTTACTTGGAACAGCTACTGAGAGGTATGGACAGTGACCAATATGCACAAACAAAAGTGTATGAAGACAACCAGGGTACTGTGGCAATAGCCAGAAATCCAGTGAACAGGCAACGCTGCAAGCACATTGACATCAAGGACCACTTCATCAGAGAAGCTGTCAATAGTGGAAAATTAATCTTGGACTATTGTCTTACAGATCGAATGATTGCTGATGTGATGACAAAGCCATCTACAAAGTTAAAGTTAAAAGTGTTTGTTAAAGACGTGTTTGTATTTTAAATGCATAGACTGTGATTTGTATAATTAAAGTAAAAGATAGAATTTACTTTATTCATTTGTTTAGATGCCATAGAAGTCATAGAGCCAAGAGCGAGTGGGGGTGTTAAATGTTGCCAATAGATGGCGTCCTTGCTCTTTATACTATATAAGTTTCATGTATGGCTCTTTTTTTGTGAGTTGTACTATGAAAAAGGAGAGAGACACGGTTGATCGTGGTGCGGCATGTTAAAAGCGAATACTACAGAATTATCAGAAAATAATAGAGACATTGTTTGAGAAGTTTAAGTTGCTCTAAATAAAACACACCCGGGAAAAGGATTAAAGAAATTGTGGACTAATTCATCCTTTGAAAGCTTGAAAGAGCTGCGCGCTTAATTGCTTTAACAGATTACATTATTTAAAGGAGATTCACTGACCTTTTCAAGGGACTACTCACCCAAAATCTCTAAGGAAAATGCTGTTTTTGGACTGACATTAGGTCAACAAGAAGTCCCAGAGTGGAATCCTAGGTACAGCTATTTTTACAGAGACAGCTACATATGATGAATCTGCAGAGATAAGAATTGGCAAATTATCATGTTTTGGTAATAACATTTTGATGTTTATATAGTAATAATCCTGATTATATATTTGCAGATTATTAGTAATATTTTCAGAGTCTCCTGCTAATTATTGAACGTCATTTATGATTTACTACATATACTATAAATTCTTTGTATTCTAAGTATGTCCTGAAAATATGCCGATTATGTGTACGTGAATAGAAAAGGTGTTTGGTGCTTATATGAGCATGAACGTTTCATTGTATGTAGAAGTGTTGCAGCAGAATGTGTCCCATATAATATATTGTAGCGCCGGCGAGTTTCCTCTCACTAGCGGAGGTAATTTACATGTTCCCAGTGCATTCTGGGTGTTATGCTGTAAATAGCCCCTGTATGGTGTCGCTGTTAATGACTGTGCCATGTTCCTTGTGCCGTGTGTTCTCCGCTGGTAATGTCATATGTAGTACAGATGTTTATAATGCTAGTGTAGCGAATAGTGTACCTACCATGCTGTGTTGCGGTTGAAGGAGTCAGTCTGGTGGGCTGTGTATTTAGAGGAGAAAAAGTGATGGGGTATTGCTGTATGTTTTACTGTGTGAATCTTTCAAGGTCTATAAGTAAAAGACCCTTTTGTGTGAAGATGCTGCTTCTTTTCTCACTCTTTCTTTGTAGATCCTATGTGCCCTGGAAGCCACACTATCCTGTATAACACATTTTGTGGGGGTGTGGAGGACCCAAGAGTGGATATGAGAGTGTTGATATTTATGAGGTCTGAGAGGTAAGGTGGAGCATTATCTCAATCGTTTCGTTTGTTGCCTTCACTGTCTTCCATGGTGTATCTAATGCCATGAAACTTTTTTTGTACCCTTCTCCTGACTTGTACCTTTCAAGAACGAGATTCCTGTGATGCTTTGTAAGCTTTCTGCAAACTATGGCTTTTGTTGTCGGATACAACTGAGTAAATGTCAGGAAAAACACCGCTGAACCTTTTTGGGGTTAGTCAAAGTCACTTTAATTGACGGCAAAAAGATTGAATGCGGTAATTAAATCAAAAGCTGTTTCAATGAATGAGCAACCAGCTCATTGTACATTTTTTATTTTTAAATATTTTTTCCTCCTAATAGTTTTGCTTGATTTTCAGTTGAATTGTACAGGTTATAGGTCACATTAAAGTGGGAAAAGTTTTGAAATGATTTATTGTGGTCTCTTTTTTTACATCAAAAAAATCCTGGTATTTTAAGAGGGGTGTTTACATTTTTTATATCCACTGCCTTTGACCAGCCTTTAAAACGCCACCCTTCTTAGTCTTCTTACATTCCTGTCTCTTGTGGTGTTCCTTCACACCTTCATGGTTCATCTATAAAAGGCATTTCAGCATTTGTCATGGCTGAGATAGCTCTGCATAGTGGTTTGATTTTGATCACTGTTCATCATCAACTTTGATTTCTATCGTTCTTTATCTTCAAGTTCAGTCCTGCTAGTGATGTTATGACTTAAAAACACAATCCTGTCCTGCCAGGAAGTTTGAACTGAACTTCATGCTTTCAGAACTTTAAAATGTTTTGCTTGTTGGTGTAGAACGTATTTTTGCGATACGGTGTTTTTTGTGCCTGGATGATTGACTGGTAGTCAGGCATGGGCCTCATATATACAGTATAGCGTAACTTAGGAATGCTTCACAGCTTTATACTGGGCATCTGAACACGCTACATGCTTTGAAACATGCATAATATTAGTGAAGACACTAAAGTATCTTTGTGATTATTATACATTTATTCCAACAGTATTTAAAATGGCCCCCAAAGTCTTCTTACATTACTGTCTCCTGTGGTTGTCATTTGCACTTTCATGGTTAATCTGTGAAACACACTTCAGAATATGTTCTGTCTGAGCAAGCGCTGCTTAATGGTTCAAGCTGTGCATAATGGTTCAAGCTCTGCATAATGGTTCAAGCTCTGCATAGTGGCTCAAGCTCTGCATAGTGGTTCATTTTCTGTCTACGCACCATTTTGTTTTGATCTCACTACCTTCCAGAATTTCCTGTTGAGGGAGACATTCATGGAAGAGGAAGGATCTCAGATTAGCTACCAAGAAGCCATATTTCTGCATCAGCTGTTCTGTATCTGATGTGGTGCAACACTTGGGTGGGGGAGGAGGGGGTGAAAGAAGGGCCCTGCTACCATTCGCTCTTCAGAATTACTCTGAGGATTCTATGATAGTTGGATGTGGAATAGTGGAAGGAAGCATTGTGTCCAAAATGCCCTCCATTCTGAATGATGGAGCCCATCCTCCCATCAGAGAGCTGGCCCAGCTTTGGAGCATGGAGCACCTTCAGCTACAGACCCATTTCCATCAGTTGCCAGTTATCCTACCAGCAGACTTTAGACTGCAGCTTTTTTGGGACATTGCTGCTGACACCAAGACACCCCATTTTGCCATAAAATAAAGAACCCCTCCCCCAATTTCGCTTGAAAAGTGTAGTGAATTCCACCACTCCCCCCCTGCCAACCAGGAAATGCCAAACCCTGTCTGTGTCACAGATCAAGATTTAGATAGTTAATTGGAAGTTATTAAAGTACAATTAGTAGTGAGGAATTTTAGATTTTGGGATTTTTTTTATTGACAAACCATTATTTATACTAATAGGTCATTCTGCAGTTTCTAGACTGGGCCTTGAGCCCAGATCACTGAAACAGGGTTGCCATCTTTGGTCAGCTGGCTGCCATGAGATATTCAAGACAAGTCTGCATACACATGCACACATATTTCCATGTACGTAATGGTTTTATTACCTTGTAAATAGTCTGTAGGGTTTGCAAACTACCCCAAGGCTTTTGAGTTAATTTTGGTTTAAAATGGAATAATATAGATTTGCCGTAAGATTTCTTGCTTGAGTGTGAGTGTCTGAAAGCGTACGTGTCACACCAGAAGTATGACATCACCCTGTTGACATGACATCACATCTTTCTGCTCCATTTTACTCCTTATCTTACTTAGGCTTTTCAGTCTTAATGTATAAGATTTAAACTTTTGGGAGTTTCTAAGTCTGAGAACTGAGAAACCCACGTGTTTTTAACATTTCGGTGTTTTTAACATTACGACACCATACATTTTCATAATAGCGCAAATTCTGACAATTCTGATGGGGGGGGGCAGTTTCCGGGTGGGACTCTGCACCTCTGCTTTGCATTTTATTTTACTGTTTCTTTTTCATTTGATTCTGTCAATACATCCTTAGAGCGTTAGATACCTGTGTGTGAATTCTTCAGCGAGACCAGGATGGAAACCCTCTGGGTTACCTCAGGCAACAAGGTGAGCAGCACCACATGAAGATGAGAACGGCAAGATAAGATGGGAACTTTATTAGGGGGTGGGACGTGTTTGAAAATCAGTCAGGGGGAGAGGGGGAAAAACAGTGATTCTGGAGTCACAGGGAACAGATACAGAAGAAAATTAAAGAGAATTTGGGTAAAAAGAAGGGCTACAGCTGGTAGTGGGTGGCATGACTTGAGGAATGAAGGACTTGAGGATAGGCGTGGTGGTGAAACAAAAGGGGGTTCATTGAACTAAACAGGCAGAGACTAGAAATGAACAGGACTGTGAGGGATCACAATCAGTAGGACTGGCAACCAGGAAGGGCAAAGGCAACAGGTAGGTCCAACGTCAATGGCCGGACTGAGGAGGATGAGACAAGCAGGGACTTATATACAAGGATTAACAAGGGGCACCAAGCATCATGTTCTGACAACACCACAAACTCATGCTGTTTGGCTGCTGTTTCTAATCTGGGATTGAGCGTGAGAGTGGGTGCGTGCACACAACTTGTGTCAGACTAATGCTTGACCAGGGTGGTTGACAGCTGTGTGCACTGTGCAGCCCCCTCATGACCCTGCAATGAGTATGTGATGGATGGACGGACAGGTGAGCTCCCCATAATCGGCTCGTGGCAAATATATATATATATATATATTTGGCTTGACCATACAAGAGTTTGTTTATTGCACTGCACATGGGCATTAATGCTGCATTCAAAATTTTTGTACTTCCTGACACTGTGCTTATCTCTTTTTGTAAGTGCAAAAACACCCACACAGATAAAGGGGAACTTCCACATTTCTCAGTGTTGCTCCTGCGCAGCATATCAGCAGACTATGGGATGCCCAAACAAACACATGCAATTTCACCACCCGACATATTTAAATTTTTTGTTAGGTGATTTAAAAAAAAAAAAAACAAGTGCATGTTCTACAGTTTTTCATGTAGTTTCAGAAAATGGCTTCCAATTTGCCGCTACACATCTGGTTTTCTCACAATTTACAATTAAAGTTCAACATTATAAATTATAGCAAATGTTACATTAAAAAAACAGTTCATCATGTCTTTGCTCGTCACTTAACACTGCGAAACTGTTTCCGGTATGATTTTCTTTTGTATGAAGCATCAGGATTTTGTCTGTACATACTCCAACAATAATCAGCCATCATATTTACA
>JAODLC010000002.1:17738791-17752465 GCA_026781145.1 Hippopotamyrus pictus | reverse complement strand
TCTTAATAAACCCCGTTATTCTTGCAACCTGGCTGCTCTCGCCTCCCCTTCCTGTTCGCCGCTCACGCAACGTGACATTAGGTACTAAATAAGCAGCTTGTGAGACACATCCAGTCCATGACACTTTATTTTGTGGCCCCTAACATGCCTGGCATGGAATATATTATTAACCTAGAGCCTATTAATTGTTGTCCAGTTGTGTGAAAATTTGTTGCGGACCTTGAATTTTGTGCCTCGTCCAATATCATGAGAACAGTAAAATTATTGACAGTATGCTGTCCTCACAACGCATCTCGGTGCAAAGCTGGGCAGCTACTGAACAGCTGATCAATCTTCCTTAAAAAGCAAGGCATGACTTTTTTAAAATTTTTATTGAAAAATCAATTTTGTTGTAAAACTGAAAATATAAACAGATAATGTACATCAACAAACACAGATTATTATTATTTACATATAACCTATTTACAGTGCATATAACGCTAACATTCTGTACAGCTTCCGACACAACTGATAATTTCACTACACATGCTTTAGCATACCCCGACATTAGTTTGTTCTCATAAATGTATTTCTTGGCCAAAATTAAGCCTGCCACAAATTCAAACAGGCACTATAGATATAATTCTGTAAGTAAGAAACATTGACACAATGGAAATATGAACTTAAGATGCAATGTTTACAGTGATAGCTTCTACGTTTTCAAATGCAGCCATACCACTTCTGTGATAGTGGTGTGAGACAGATACTTAAAATAGCTACCCTGAAAAAAATCCCCGTGGCATGAATTGAGTGTGTCTTTCTACTTTTTGCGCTGTGGCACTTGCATAGTGAGAGTGATTCATATTGACAAGGGGTTAGAATTTCATCCCCAGACGTTTACTTGGGGTTGGGCTGGCATTTTATCCAGTCAGTACCCTGATATGAGCTTTCTGCTTACTATGCAGTGTAAACCTGAGAGCAGTACAAAACAGTAAAGCTGTAGTATCCTAGACTAAAGATACTTTAATCTATGTTTGTGCATCTGTAAAATGATATTTGCTGGTGTTACGCAATTTAAGGGAAAAGATTTCGAATTCTGTCATATAACAAAAATAAAACTTTTTAATATATTTCTTTTATATGTTTTCTACTTTTTTCCATTTATTTGTTCTCCCTTGGATACAGGGTCATTGGAGGGCCATGGACACCCTGGAAGATTCAGGGGGCCCAGTATTTGACAGAGGTCCTTGACTATGTGTGTCATTTTTGAGAAACTATTGCAATGGCTCAGGAAACATGTAACCGGTTGTGAGCAAGCGGGTTCTTAAGTAATAAGGAAGCTGGAGTGAAGGTTCATGGGAGACGGGTGCAGACCAAGCAATGAGCGGACAGACGGAAGAGGAACAACAGGTCAATCGTATGTCTTGGAGAAACAAGCAAAGGCACATCCGCTTGTCTTCAGAAAAGTGCATCTAAATGTACAGACAATCATCTACTGTATTACTGCTGTATGACAACATCGACAGCACATGTTTGTTACTAAGACAAAAAGGATATTTTTGTGCACTTCAGCTTTTATCTTGCCAGAAGCTTATTAAATTGGGAATTTTGAAAACATGAAGCTTGAAAATATGATACAGGTGAAGTAAAATGTGAAATGATTTGATAATAAAAGCTATCCAGCTGCATGCATCAGTCAGCTGTCGCCGTAGAATGATGATACTTTAGGTGTTATACCAAAACTCTGATCTTATTTCCTGTCTTCTATCAAAATATACATTGTGGACTCTTGACAAAATTAGAAATAAGTAAATGAATCTGCCATACTAAGACTGACAGCTTTGATATTCTCTTCATACATTCTTCCTGTAGTTAAGTGATATTAACACATTCTGTGACATTGCTGAAGTATTTCTTTGTAGCTGCCCCCAGACTTTGGAAATATTCTCCCATTATGTCCTGCTTTACTATTGATGAGTTTAAATCTAAATGAAAGACCCACCTTTTTTCTTTTGCTTTCAACTCACTTTGAGGTTTGAGGTTTTTGACAAGTCCCCTATTAATTACTTTTTTATTTTAATAACACTTTTCATTTATTTTAATTACCCTCTTATTTTTAAGCTGTTGCGGATTGTATTATATTTCCTTTAATTCTTGTCTTTATTGTCTTATTTTCTTATTTCTTGCATTGCAAGTTTTCATGTTATGTATGTATTGTACTATGTTATTCATGTTATTTTACTTATATACTGTATTTTACTATGTATGTAATATTTATTAATCAATTCTTAATAGATTGGAAAGCACTTTGGAGCAACTCCTGTTTTTTTAATTGTGCTATACAAATAAATGACTTGACATTTAAAAATATAAATGTGCTTTAATTACATATCTGGCACCATTTTATTTGGGAATATTTCAGACAGAATTGCTGCTCGATGACCCTTCTCTCTCGCTCTCTCTCTCTCTCTCTCTCTCTCTCTCTCTCTCCTTATCATTTGCATAGTTTTGTCCAGGATTCCTCCCATAATTACAAGCAACTAGGCAAAATTACATCTTTTAATAGCACATCCTCCCAGACAGTCCGCGATTTATGGGGAGGGAGAAAAAATGTGGACCGTCTAGGGGTCCACGAGGACTGGGTTGGGACTGGGTTTACTGCCAACATCTCCAACCTTATTTGCACCACGGACTGGTTTCATGTAAGACAATTTTCCAAAGACCGGCCATTGTGTGCACATATAAAGCATAATAAAGTGCATAATAACTACAACTTATCATAATGAACAATCAATCGGAGCCCTGAGCTTGTTTCCCTGCAACAAAATGGTCCCACCTAGAGGTGATCGGAAGTAATGACACCTTAAGTGTGTTCCTTACATTACTGTTAAGTAAATATCTTGTTTATTCATAGGTAATAGTTTAACAATTATTCATAACATTGTTTTGCTTAGGTAGCTATTATCACAATAGTGCCAGGTCGTTTTCAGGATAGTTTGTTCACAAACTTACTTAACAGTGAAATACATTAAAATTGCCACTTATTTGTGAAAAGTTATCCTGCAATGCTTGTTTTCAAGATTTCATCTCTTTGTACATCCAACTTCTTCAAATGCCTGTGGCATTTTTCCAAGCAGTCTGTTTTCAGTGACTCAAGTGTTGACCACCCCAAATATGGCGACCGCACAGACACACGTGCAGTCACAAACGCGATAAGGTGCTTGTTAAATGGATTCACCTTGTCTTTACCTTGTTTATCCACAGGGATCTTAATGATATGAGGCCCCAACATTAATACATCCCTGATATATTTAGAAGAGCTTTGTGTCGATTTACACAAAATCTCAGTGCAAAGGTCATTTTAAAATTGTGTGTGGTCCTTCACCAGTAGAGAGAGCAGATGTAACTGAAATTAAGCTATATTCCCTAGTGTGTCTCCAGAATCACATCCTGTGCAAACAACTAGGGTGACTTCTGGGAAATGGCAGGATTTTACAGAGCTGATCTGAACACTAATTGGATGGGATCATTAGTATTATCACATAAAATGGCAAACAAATTTCCCTCCTGATTACTCACAGCCCCCCAGCCCTGCAAGCTTGAATTATAAACAAAATATTCTCTATCCTCATTGTGCCTGGTTCCAGGAATCTATGCATTGTGGAACCTTGTAAATTCCACAATCATACAGAAGTAAATATAGAAAATAATGCAGAAATGACCACAACTAGACCTAAATTAGAATGCAGGCACTAGGCATCCTTGGGTTACTAATTTGATTTCATAGAATTAAAATCAAATTCAAAGACACCTGAGGTTATATAACCCACACACAGAAAGATGAGGCTGACCCACAGATACCAAATGTTTCACCAGCCACTCCAATTGGTTGTGCTATTTGTATATCTTTACTTTAACACCTGAATAACACATCCGTACTCTTAGTCTACACACCCCTATATTATAGCTGATCTTGGGCACTATTTAAGCGGTAATATTGGCTGTGAAACTATCATTTACAGGCGGTCCCTGGGTTAAGAACATCTGACTTATGGACCATTCGTACTTATGGACTGCCATAAAACCTATTATATTAAAAATTTGGGTCAAATACATTGGTCCGTTGTTATATTCTCAGGGCTCTCAAGTTTTGAAGACAGGCAACAGTAGCATTCCACAGGATGCCTTTTCATTGGTTGTTGTGTTGCATTTTACCCAGATACAATACTACTATTTTCTGATTGGCTATTGTGGAGGCCCTTTCTTTTTTTTTGATTGGCTCCAGCGGAGACACGTTTGTTTCATAGTGAGGCGCTACTGTGTGTAAGAAATATTGGGCGCTGTGGCATATTAGCGTAGAAATTATTTTTCCATGTGAGAAATACAATGTGTGGCGGGAGTGCGTGACAAAAGACTGAAAAGAGTGACTGTCACTTGAGAGCCCGGTATTCTGTCTGTCACATATCTATCTGCCCCTCTCCAGTTTGTTAAGTCCTCGTTAGTATGTGTTTAAAGTACCCACTTGTCTTGTGCTCCCCATTCCAGTCATTGTCCTCCTCCAGGCTGTGGCTGATGCTTCGTCCACCTGTTGCTGCGTTGCTGATCTTATTCCCTGCCCCGGTCTCCCTTTTGTTTCACCCCTTGAGTTCATTTAGTTTTTGTTATTTTGCAGATTATCAATAAACCTCCAATGGTTTCACTTAGCTTCCGGGATAGGCTCCGGACCCCCCGAGACCCAGTCGGATAAGCGGGTTGGACAATGGATGGAGGGATGGATGGTTTCACTTACGGCTGTATCTTTGACATCATAATGATGAATGCATGCACTGCTTTGTGACGCTCACGAAAGCATTGTGGTTTGTCGACTTGAGGTACAGTACCGTATGTACTGCTTTTATTATTATTATTATTATTATTATTATTATTATTATTATTATTATTATTATTTATTACTGTTCTGACTTACCTACAAATTTGACTTGAAGACAGACTTAGAGAACAAATCTCATTCGTAGCCTGGTGGCTACTTGTAAATAAAACTCAACGATACAAGCAGTTTCTTGTTGCTCTTTGAATTTGTAAGGTTCTACAAACCTGGCTGGTCCATCATATCCCAGGTTTATTGTACCAGGACATTTGACATGTTATTGCTTTTCTTACATATACAATAAATAGACAAAAGTATTGAGACACACCTCTTAATCATTGAATTCAGATGTTCCATTCAGACCCAATGCCACAGGTGTATAAAATCAAGCACCTAACCATGCAGTCAGGTTTGCAAACATTTGTGAAAGAATGGGTCGTTCTGAAGAGCTTAATGAATTCAAGTGTGGTACTGTCATACTGTAGGATGCCATCTTTGCAATACGTCAGTTCCTGAAATTTCTTCCATGCTAGATATATCATGCTCAGCTGTAAGTGGTATTATTGCAAATTGGAAGTGTTTAGTAATAACCTAAACTTGGCTATGAAGTGGTAGACCACGTAAAGTAACAGAGAGGGGTTGCCAAATGCTGAGGTGCATGAGGTGCGAACAAGTCACTGACGCTGTGTTAACTGAATACCTGCAGAGTTCCAAACTTCCTCTGGCATTAACTCTAGCACAAAAACTGTTCTGGGAGCTTCATGGAATGGGCTTCCTGGGCCGAGCAGCTGCATGCAAGCCTCACATCAGCAACGCAGTGCCAAGCCTCAGATGGAGTGGTGTAAAGCCATTGGAGTCTGGAGCCAGTAAAAATATGTTCCGTGGAGTGACGAATCACGCTTCTCTGTCTCGAAGCCTGATGGACGAGTCTGGGTTTAGCGGATGTCAGGAGAACGATTCCTGCCTGACTGCATTTTGCCAACTGTAAAATTTGGTGGAGGAGGGACAATGCTATGGGGTTGTTCTTCAGGGGTTGAGCTAGACCCCTTAGTTCTAGTGAAGGAAACACTTACTGCTTAATGCTTTGGGGTAGGCCCCAACAGTTTAGTGTAGGCCCTTTTCTGTTGCAGCATTATTGTGCCCCAATGCACAAAGCAAGGTCCATAAAGACATGGTTGGGAGAGTTTGTTGTGGAAGAACTTGACTGGCCCACACAGCCCTGACCTCAACCCCATTAAACATCTTTGGGTATTATGGTGGGGCATGACAAAGGAGGGACATCCCAAGTAGTGGCTCTTATTACATATAACAGAACACAAAGGAAGAACAAGAAAACACAGGGATTGCCAAGGGTCAAAAACAAATCTGGTAAAACAAGAACTAACTATAATTAAACACAATGAATAAAACTAACAGTAAAAGTACAACAAAAATGACAGGTGGCACAAGCAAGGAGCAGAACACTAAAAATGCAGGAACTAACACACAGTAACAACCACACAATGGCCAACTAAGCAAACAGAGGAAGGAGAGGAATATGTATACACATAAATAATGTGGGCTAACAAGAGGCAGGTGTGGGCTGTTACAAACAGACTAGGGACAATGAAGAGCAGGTGGGGTCAATAAACAGATATATAAAGGTCCAAATATCTAGAAAATCTAAAACAAGGAAAACTGAACATAGTACAAAGAGGAAACATGAAGCAAAAACAAAGGACTGTAACTGAAATACAGAAACACAGGATAAACCAAGAAAAACACAAAATAAATGGTAAATAATTGCCTCAAACCCACAATAAAAGGGGAGCCTGGACTGTAATCAACTGTTTAGCCCATTATGCCAGTGGCCAGAGGAACAGAGAAACACTAGGAGTGAAGGACATGGGATGGCCAGCGACACCTGCTGGCCAAACAGGGAACAAACATAACGAAGGGGAAGGACAGGAGAAGGAAGGAGATTAAGAGCATCAGTGTCTGACCTCACAATGCTCTTCTGGATGACTGGGCAAAAATTCACACAGACACAACCCAAAATCTTGTGAAATGCTCTGCCAGAAGAGTGGCAGCCGTTATGGCTACAAAGGGTGCAGCTACTCCATATTGATTCCTATGGATTTTGAATGGGATGTGATAAAAGTTTCTGTATGTGTAATGACCATGTGTACCAATACTTTTGTCCACATATTATACAATTGGGAAAGCAGGGTTAGCCAGTCCCTGGAGCAATTGGGGTTAAGGGTCTTGCTCAATGACCCGACGCAGAAACCACTTCACCAACCATGGGATTTTGAACTGGAAATAGCCAACTGGAAACCTTTTAGTCACAGGCTCAGCCTCTTAACTCAGAGCCACGCACTGCCCCAGCAAGGTAAGTGGCTACTTGTCTAACAGAAAGACTTGTTAGTGGGTCAGTTTTTACCATTCATCCCTTTCCAGTTGAGTTTTGGTTAAATTATTTACTGATATAATTTATTTTCAGCGAGATGAAAAAAATGGGGACCCACAGAATTAAACACTGAACTCTGGCTAAGCACGAATAACAGCAGAAAACAGTGGACCATACAGGGACCTGATGGCCCGCAACAACAGGCCTCGTACCTCATACTCCAGGAGTACCCCCCACAGGACATGGTCATATGCCTTTTCCAAGTCCACAAAACACATGTTTACTGGTTGGGCAAACTGATGAACCATCCAGTATCCTTGTGAGGATGAAGAGTTGGTCCAGGGTTCTGCAACCAGGATGGAATCGCATTGTGGCCTTTGTGTTTCCTGTATTATAAGTTATTTGTCGTTATAGAAACTGCTGATATAAACAACATTTGAAAGGAACAAGGTATTTGTAATTAATGTGGATTACTTTGGAACCAATACATGTTCATCCCTGACCATATGCTAATGGAAATTCCAGCTTTCCCAGCTCTTAGAGTACTTGTCTGTTTTCATTCCACAGTCTTATATAAATTAGAGCCCGATCTGGGAAATACCAATACAGCAATATTTTCCAGCTATACAGATGACCAGCATAAATCAACAATCAGTTAATCAATCTGTTGCACACTCCCTGGTCTAGGGCAGGGAGGCGAACATGAGTGCGTGGGACCAATTTACCAAATGTGCAAAGGCAGCAATTAAGCTCAAACACCTCACAGGATACGAAAGGTAGTATACATACAATATTATTTTATTCTGTTTACAGAGTAAAACTGAAATCAATTGCTTCCTATAACCATCAACAAGCTTGTTACACCTCTCAACTGGAATTTTTACCACTCTTCTTTTGCAAAGGTCTCTCAGATTTGAAGGGTGCCTTCTCCCATAAGCAATTTTGAGATCTCTCCATAATTGTTCAATCGGATTTAGATCCGAACTCATTGCTGGCCACTTCTGAACTCTCCAGCGCTTTATCGTCAACCATTTTCGGGCGCTTTGAGAGCTATGTTTGGGGTCATTGTCCTGTTGGAACACCAATGACCTCTGACGCAGACCCAGCTTTCTGACACTGGGCCCTATATTGCGCCCCAAAATCTTTTGGTAGTCTTCATATTTCATGATTCCTTGCATGCAGTCAAGGCATCCACTGCCAGAGGCAGCAAAACATCCCCAAAACATCTTAGAACTTCCACCATGTTTGACTGTAGGTACTGCGCTCTTTTCTTTGTAGGCCTCATTCCATTTTCTGTAAACAGTAGAATGATGAGCTTTACCAAAAAGCTCTACCTTGGTCTCATCTGTCCACAAGACGTTCTCCCAGAATGATTTTGGCTTCCTCAAGTACATTTTGGCAAACTTCAGTCTATCTTTTTATGTTTTTGTGTCAGCAGTGGGGTTTCATTTTGTTCAGATGTCGACGGATAGTTTGAGTTGATACTGTTGCACCTTGAGTCTGCAGAACAGCTTGAATTTGTTTAGAAGTTCATTGGGGCTGTTTATCCTTCATTCAAACTATCCTTTGTTGCAGTCTCATCAATTTTTCTTTTCTATCCACGTCCAGGGAGATTAGCCACAGTGCCATGTGCTGTGAATTTCTTGATTATGTTGCGCACAGTGGACAAAGGAACATGAAGATCTCTGGAAATGGACTTGGATTTTTCCAGAATATTTGTTCTCAAGTCCTCAGACAATTCTCTGCTCTTCTTTCTGTTCCCCATGCTTAGTGTGGCACACACGGACACAACAGAAAGGTTGAATCAACTTTTCTCCATTTTAACTGTCTTCAGGTGTGATTGCTATATTGCCAGCACCTGTTTCTTGCCACAGGCGAGTTCAAATGAGCATCATATGCTTGAAATAAAAAGATTTATCCACAAATTTGAAAAGGTGCCAATAAGTTTGTACGGCGAATAATTTCTGTGTGAAATTATGGCAAATTTGGCTTTTTTTCTGTTTTTTTTGTGTTGATCCAATACACATGAAGGAAATAAACATGTGTATACAAAAACATTCTAATTGCAACAATTTTCTGGGAGAAATGGTGCATTTTCTGAAAAAAATCTAGGGGTGCTGATAATTTCGACCATGACTGTAAATCCACCACAAGTACAAAAGAACAATCTCAACCCAAACAAATACATATATCTTGCTGAAGGGCAACAGCATGGAAACTGATCACCCCATCTTGCCACTCCAGTGCAGTCATACCTGCTAAGCGACGCCCAGTACAATTTTTGGTTTGACAAGGAGGGTGTCAATCCTTATTCTCCTGACATCACCAAAGACACGTGCTCTCCAGAGGCACGGAACAAAACAATCAGTCAATTGTTAATTTTTATAAATTAAAATATTGGGACCCCAAACTAATATTTTGTGGCTCATGATGGCAATAACAGCAATCAATTGCTTTCTCTAGCTCTGAATGAGACTTCTCAGCTGGTAGTTTGCCCCACTTGTCCTGAGTAAACTGCTTCAGTTCTCTTAGTTTCATGGGCTCCTTCTACCAACTGTGACTTTCAGCTCTTTCTGTAGATATTCAATTGGATTCAGAACAGGATACTTCACACCAGTCCAATGTTTCCTTTTCAACCATTCTTGGGTGCTCTTAGATGTTTTTGGTCATTAGCCTGCTGGAGGACCAATGACCTGTGACAGAGACAGAGCTTTCTAACCCTGGGTAGTATTTTTAAATCCAGAATGCCTTGACAATTTTTTGATTTCATTGTGGCACCCAATGCCAAAGGCAACACAGCAGCCCCATAACATTACTGAGCCTCCATCCAGTTTCACATGGATGGTACTGTTATCTTTGAAAGCTTTGTTACATCTTCTGTGAACAAACAAAAGATCTGCTTGTGAGTTACCATAAAGCTCAAATTTTGTTTCATCTGTCCAAAGGACATTTCCCCAGGACTATGTCTTATCAGTATACATTTTAAGAAATACCTGTTGGGTCTTTCTAGGTCTTCTACCATGGAACCCACATTGAAACAGATGGATAATGTGACATTATAACCTTCATCTTAACTATGCTTGGCTATTACCATCTTCCTTTCCTCCTCAGACAGCTCTCTGCATTTCCTTCTCTTGTCCATGTTCAGTATGATGCACACCATAACAGAAATTGTCATAATGCCAGGACAAAGGATGCAGGAACAGGCAAGGTTATAAAGCAAAGGGGGTTTTTATTAAACTCAAAAGGACAACAGCTAGAAACGAACACAATCTCAGGGGATTAAAATAGGAGGAAAAGAGGAAGACTGGGCATAGGAAACACAAGAATACAACCTCAATGACAGAACTGGAAAATACAGCACTGGGAAGCACTTTTATACAAGACTGGTGAGGGAGCAAACGAGAGGCAGCTGGAGTGATTAACACAAGGGTAGGAAGGAGAGGAAAGACAAATGAGGAACACGTGTGGCTCATTGGGGCCATACTAGGGGGGAAACAGGAGCGTCAAATGGCCAGGAAACAGGAGCGTCAGATGGACAGTGTGTGACCAACAGCTGAGTAAGCGCTTTTCTCCATTCAGATAGGCTGAATCACTAATTGTAAGGTTGAAGACAACCTGGCCTGCTAATGAAAGTGATTATACACACACAGACACACACACACACACACGTAAACAGGTAACAGGGCACATATGTATGTGTGTGTATATATGTATGTATGTGTGTGTAAAAAAAAAAAATCTGTTTTTTGGTCTGCAGTTTGATTATTTCCTTGTGTGGTTTCCTCTTGCAGTTCAAAAACATATAGTTAGCTGGATCTGTATTTCAAAAGTGCCCATGGTGTCTGTGAATGTGTGTCCTGTAATGGACTGACAATTGTCCTTTGGAAATATGTTATTTATATACATAAATGAATACACACACACTCACACAAACACACACACACACACACTCATGTTCGTTAAGTTTAAGTGAGAAATTTCATACCAAAGTCCTGTTTAGGGTATCCCTTTTATATTTAATTTTATACTAGTTGTAAATACAGTATATTCATGAGATGTATAAAATCAATGTGTAAAAACCATTTGGGAAAGTACTAGACACATTAAGAAACACATCACATGAAGTTGAAGTACAAAAGTGTGATGTAGTTCACCTTGGTTGTGCACCTGAAAAGATTACTTGGCTTTTTTATTTGATTATTATTCTACAAGTAGTTGACAGACGCACAGAGCACAGCCCGGTAACCTAAACATGGAACGCAAACTGCATAATACTATAATCTTTAATACTATTACTTCAACTGCTATCACACTAGACTCCTTCAGCACAACCATGGAGGCACTAGCGTAATCATCAGAGAGGAACTGTATGTAAACAGGCATAGAGGCAAGGCAAGTGTGAAACAGGTAAGGCCTAAGCAAAGTGAAGAGGAGAACATCACAGCATCAGCACAGGTGTCTTCCTAGACCAGTCAGTTCATTAATGGGTGGCAAACCCTGATAACAGTCTCTCCTAAACTAGTTCCCCCATACAGTCCATGCTTTTGCTTACTGGGAGCTGGGAGAGAGCAAAAATGTGGACTGTCTGAAAGGGAGCAAAAATGTGTACTATCTGGGGGTCCTTGAGCACTGGGTTGGGAAACACTGCCTTAGAAAACAGAGGGATCCTCATCTTGCCCAACGCTGTTGTTGTGGCTGGGGGCTGAGCATAACCGTTGTCCTCGCTGCAGGAGCTCGCTGACAGAGGAGCGGGTGGTGCTACGCCGGCGACACACGTCATCCAGGTCCTCCACCAGCACAGATTCCATCACCTTGCTCAGAGACTGCCGGATCTTGGCCAGGAAGTCGGGGCAGCTGAACACATAGAGCACGGGATTGAGCACGCTGTTGATGAAGGCTAGGCTGGCCGCGACGGGCATCCCCCGGGCCACGAATTGCCGCAGCTCAGGCCGGTAATGTGCTATTGCCTCCAACAGGCAGAAAAGGTGGTAGGGTGCCCAGCAGAGCACGAAGCTCACCACTACTGCCACCACTAGGCGGAAGAAGCGGTAGGTCCGGCGCCGGCCACGCCGAGTGATACTGGAACTGACAGCCACATAACTCCCCACAATGGCCACCAAAGGAAGCAGGAAGGCAATGAGGAATTTGCTGCTGGCTGTGGCATCCTGCCAGATTCCACAATCTTCCGTGGAATTTTCTTCCCTTGCGAACTGCATGAAGTTGTAATAACACATGGTTCGGTTATCCTTCCGTTGAACGGTATCTCGGAACAGGTAATAGGGCACAGTGTTGAGGAATGCAAAGATCCAGAGGCTAATGCATACCACCACTGCCATCCGCACATCCCGGAAATTCTGAGCCCAGACAGGTCGCAGACACACCAGGCAGCGGTCCAGGCTGATGGTGGCCAGCAGAAAGCCGCTGACAAACATGTTCAGGAAGAAGATGGCAGAATGGATTTTGCAGAAGATGGGTCCCATATTCCAGGTGCTGCCCTGGGATAAGTAGTAGGTGAAGATGGGCAGAGAGGCAGTGGCGAGCAGGTCAGACACAGCCAAGTTGAGGATCCAGATGCTAAGGACTGAATATGGAACATGGAAGCCGATGACCCATAGAATGAGAAGGTTCTCAAAAATTCCGAATGCTGAGACCAGGCCATGGATACTCACTGTAACCATGTTAACCTGCTTCACTGTTTCATTGGACTTCACCATATCTTGGATGAGTGGACAATATGTGCCTGACATTTTTTGCTTCTATAATATCCTTGGCACTGCTGGCACTTCAGCCTTTAACCTGGAGGAATAGGGAGAAATCAACAGTAATCAGAAATTATGAAATACACACACACACAGCTCTGGAAAACATTAAGTTATGTGCACAAATTTCAGTTTCTTTCTACCAAAATTAATTCTTACTAACATGTTATAAGATGTATGAATAAGAGCTGACTTGAGGCATTGGGAAGAAGACGTCAGTGTGAAGAGAGCCTCCATCAAGAGAAACTTGCCTAGTGCTAAAATTGAAGTTAAAAAAACACCCGGGAAATCTTCACCAGAGTCCTTCCCCACCACGACAACGCTTTTGCTCACTCCTCTCGTCAAATTAGGATAGTTTTGTGAGAGTTCTGATGGGAAATCATTAGGCATCCACCTTACAGGGTGAGCTTTACTTGACAGGGTACAAATAATGGTATTACTCATGTATAAAATTCACCACAAACTAAGTCTTAGTTAAATACTGGTCTCATGTTAATTCCTTGTTAATGAATCATGATGCATGCTTTATCTTAAGCAGTTATATTTGTTACTATATCTGTTAATATCGTAAACCTTTGTGAACTACCGAAGGAACTACTGAAGCAGGGTTCCAAATAAGATTTTCAACTTGATTAGCAGTTTTGCTAATCAAAATTTTCAAAAGTTGCAATTTGATT
>JAODLC010000002.1:17721260-17734707 GCA_026781145.1 Hippopotamyrus pictus | reverse complement strand
AGTTCTGTGGATGCAGAATGAAACGTATCTACATTAAAGAAAGAAGTCCAGTTGCCATGACTCAACTTTCAGACTATACCGTCCAACTTATCTGTGGAAGTGTTACTACG
This sequence comes from Hippopotamyrus pictus, assembly GCA_026781145.1. Taxonomy (NCBI): domain Eukaryota; kingdom Metazoa; phylum Chordata; class Actinopteri; order Osteoglossiformes; family Mormyridae; genus Hippopotamyrus; species Hippopotamyrus pictus. The sequence goes on along the minus strand of JAODLC010000002.1, from coordinate 17,734,597 downwards.
GAGTTTTATACGTAAAGCACCGCGCGTAATGTAAGTGATATTGTTAACAATGGCAATTAACCAGGGTAGAATTGGATTTCATGATTAGTCGGATTATTTGTCAAATTTACGGTACTTTGGGCTCATTGTAAGTGAACGAAGATAAAGACCATTTAAACTGAGGTACCTTAAATCCGACAAATTGTCCGGCTTCCACTTCTGTGGCAGATGGAATGCATCCGACTTGTGTTCAAGATGTTCAATAAACATGTTAAGTGTATATATATTTCCTTTTTTCTTGAGTCTGTTTGCTCATGCAAAATGAAATGCGAATAATATAAATTAAAAATGAATGCAACCCTGTGATTAACCTGATTAAAAATGTATATATTCTTATATACACTTACATATTCTGCTGTGACCCACCTAGGGGACTTTGACACATGAGCTAAGAGCGGTTTGAACCTGTCAATCCCATAATGCACCTGGCCTTTCTATTCTGTGTGACATTCTTATGAACTGATGCATGGATGGTTTCAAACAGCAGCACTGTTCATCATTTGTGAATACATATTTTTTGTGGGAAGCGAGTCACAAGCAGAAAGTGTCTATGCACAGAGTATCAATGCCCATACAGTGTTATGTCCAGGGGAAATGTTTGAGGAGCGTCCAGTAACACAGCCGCCACACAGATTCACTTGAACACAACTCTGCTTCCTTTAATGAAGTATTACTGTTCTCTTTACACTCACTTGAACAGATGTGACATTGCCATCTATTGACACGTTGTAAAAACAGCAACTTAAGATTAATACGTAACACACGTACAGATCGAGTATCTTAGGGTGGCAGGATGGTTAAAATGTGTGGGACAGAAAAATAAAGAACTATGACAAACGAGAAAAAAAAAATGACTTGCGAAAATGACCAGTCCCCTCCAAAGAGATCTATTCACAGATCAGTGAGAAGAGGCATTTGGAGGGAGCTCGACACTTTTGAGTTCTGTCATTTGTCTTGTTAAATACAAGGTTATTAGTCTCCTGCACTGCTGAAACTGCCATGCTAAGATAGTTGTCAAAACAAGTTTCCTGTGAGTTTTCTGTATACTCAGTACGCTTCTGAGGCGTTTATCTCTAGTGTTTTATCATTATCTCGTGTGGTGATTCAGAAGAGAACAGCCCCTTATCTTTCAACTTCCTCGCAGACTGCTGAAGTCCTTTCTGCAAGCTGACAAAACTCCCTAGATGCGTCAAAAGCGGAAATTACCAGAAAAACAGATACAGAAAAGAACAAAGAAGAAGAAAACTGCACAATTCTTCCTGCCAGCAATGATTTTACAAGAATACAATGGGCTAACGTTTTTACTGTAGAAAAGGGCATAAGTGCTTCTTCTGTCATGAATAAGACCGGCTTCACTTAAAATACTAAACACTTTAAAAACTAGTTCAGATTGTAGTGACATGCCAGGGTATGTGAATGTAATGGTTGAGGGCTATGCATGAGGTATAAAAGCCGGTCAGTTAACTAATTAACACACGAGATAGTTACCATCACTTAAGATAAGTCTATGTATCCTGTATTAGTATCCTGGGTCGGCGATTAAAAGCGATACGTGCGGCGATCGATTAATGTAACAGCGCAAATACGTACGTATTTTATGTGCATTTGCGCCGATATGACAAGGAATTATCGTGCATTTTAACCTATGCTTATTCGTAGTTTTGTGGTATAAAGGTTAAAATGTACGGTAATTCCTTGTCATATCGGCACAAATGCACATAAAATGGCTACATACGTATTTGCGCTGTTACATTAATCGACTGTCGCACGTATCGCTTTTAAAGGTCAATGCGTATACTGCATACCAGTGATGTCAATCCCTGTTTATAAGAATAATTATACAAAATGAAGAAAATAAAAATTATGTAGTGGTGCCTGCGGTTCACAAGCACAATCCGTTCCAGGAAAGTGGTCATGAACCAATTTTTACGCGAACCAAGGCAATTGTCCACATAAGAATACATTGAAATTTGATTCATTCGTTCACAAGACTACCAAATATTTTTTGTTAATTCATTTTCTGGTTTATATAGTAAAAACTTTAAGGAAAACACAATATAGTGTGGCGACAGGTGGTCCGAGGCATCGCGGGAGCAGAGAGAGACATGGAGACTGGCTTGCCAGGGAAATCCCGCTCTTTATTAACAGTCCTTAACCCTTGTATTGTTGTTGTTAATGTTAATGGCTGCATTTCCCTATTGTCGTGCGTGTGTTTGCCCGTGTCTTGTGTGTACCCGGCACGTCCGATCCTCGCATGTATTTAGCGTGTGTAAATCTTCCACCGTGTGTGCATCTTACAGTTCGGCGTCTGACAACCTTCTGTTTCCTATCTGTATATTTGGGGTTGGTGCTTCCTGGGTTCCTGTTGTGGTCCTTCTATTTACAATTGCACGCGGGGGATGCTGGGATGTGCCCCCCCCGCCTGCCCCAGTGCTGAACTAGTATAAAGAAAAGGAATCTGTTCGTCAACCAAATTTTGTAGGTGAACCAATGCATTTTTTCATGAAATTTTTGGTCGAGAACCAAATTGTTCGCAGACCACAGCGTTCGTGAACTGCAGGCACCACTGTACTTCAAATGAAAATGTTTATTTGCAAGCAGAAACATGGCCAGCTCTAGCTATAGACAGAATAGCTGAGGGCCCCTGATTACCTGCATTGCGGAGGAAGTGATATGATCATCAAGTTCCTTGATAGGGGGGGGGTCTGCCCAGTAAAGCTTTGCCTAAGGCCCCTGAAAGGGTACATCCGACCTTCGTAATATTTATATGTCATTGTGCAGGTCGATGGACCACAGGGAGGGGAACGCCTTTAGCACAATGGGTGACAAAAGACATGCTGAGGAAGAGGATCCCCAGCAGGCTGAGGGTCTGCCTCTGCAGAGGGCGAAAACAAAGCAGGAATGGAATTCAAGGGAGGAAACATACGACGCCAGCAGGTGGAAAACATCTTGTAACAATTATGGGGAGCTTAGCTCATTCTGAAAGCATTAAAAAAATAATTACAATTGCTTGAAGTTAATAATGAATTGGCTATGTTCTCTATGTCTTTGAATGATATAAAGCATGTTGAAAAACAAGGAAGTAAAACAAAAGCGATGGACAAAAATACAAGACTGAGCGTTTATATGACAGGTCACCTGCACCATCCCAGAGAGTCCCCTGCAGTTCCAGCACATTCTACTGAAAATACAGGAGAATACATGGTGTGCGCCGTAAGCTGCGTCTGCCAGTGCAAGAGATGTCACAAACAGACTTAAATGAAGATGGATTTTAAGCAACTGAGGACCCAGAAAAACCCAAACCTTTGGATGGTAAGGACATTATAGTAAACAGATTTGGTATGGTGCTCAAAGACTTGGATAAAATTAACCACCTTTTAAAGCAGGGATCTGTGTCAGAGATTGGAAGTTTGGAATCCTGTGAATGCCAGGAGTGATCCTACTCTGATGAGCACTTCAGGAAGGCCCTTACCCTGCAATTGCTTCATCCTGGTATATGACATTAATCTGACAGCAGCACATACACTGGTAATACATACATTGGCAGGCGCATGCAAGACACTCATTCAATGACACAGAGAAACAGATCAATGGCAGACATATATATACACAAGTAACAAGGTTAGATGGGGGGGCAGGTGTAAATCATTACTAATTATGTGCAAATTAATTAGTCAGTTTTTTAAAATTGATTCACAGCCCCAATATAAATGAATAGTTCTCATGCATTATTCTGACTTAACGAAATGTGGCATCACAAGTGCAGCCTTCATTCTGCTGACTCACACAGACCAACACAGAACCAGCTCAGGCGATAGATTTCGGCTTTGACCATGACCAAAGTTTGCACCTGCTTTTAGCACACAAGCCCACTCTATAAAATGCTAGCGGTTTCTTGTTCCTCTCCTCTGTTGTCTCCTGACTGTCCTTCAGTATTCCCTTTCCCAATTAAATGTATTATTCTTTTAGGCGACTCACCTGTGAAAGTGAATATAATTTGAAGTCTTATTTAATATTTATGAATTCCTTAAATGATTGCTGGTAAATATGAATTGCACTTCCTGGGTGGTATGTTTTTATCAACACAAATAAAATATACTTGACCTCACTTATCTAACATTTAATCAAAAGATGGTTGTATTCCCTGGACAGTAAACAATTTATTTCCCACAAATCCCCATAGGCAACATTGACTATCAAAGTTTAATACTCATCTAACACGTAAAAAATGTGCCTGTTTTCCATACATAAACATGTCTTCAGAATGTCCCTGACCACTGGGTGAACGTGTGTGGTCTGCCTTCACTTACTCATTCTCTCTCTCGCTCTCTCTCTCTCTCTCTCTCTCACACACACATACACACACACACCAAATCCCCAAAGATGAGGTCACACTTCTAATCACAATTCTGTTTGTTCTTTTCATAATGCAGATGTTCTTTCCTATTCCTCTGAGATTGAACTGCAATAACTTAAATCCTTCATCTCTTGTCCTTCACGCTATTGTCCATCACAAATATGTATCTTTCTGCAAGTCTTACAGCCTAGACAGCGGGAAAACAGTAACCTTTGCTATATGATTTGAATAAAACTACCCTTTAAGCAAATGAATGATGCAAATCAAGACGGAAAAAGAAAATAACTACATGTGAATTATTGCTTTGATACTCGACCTTCACTGGGTACGGTGTTAAGGTTTATGGTTAAAACCTTATTTCCAGTAAAGTGAGACAATCACTTTTGCCCTTTACCGTATTTCTCTTTTGCTGTACAACATATATAGTCCTCTTAACGTATATAATTATTATATTTACATAGAATGAATAGCCAAGATATCAATTGTTTAGCAATTTATCACATTTAATTTCGCACAGTGCAACTTACCAGACTTTGTGTTCCCCATCAGTCGTACAGATTTTAAAATTTAGTTATCAGTTACCAGTTCTAAATTGGTGAAAGACACTTGTATAAACAATGTTCGCTTTTCCCATACTTTCATATCACACATCCAAGCAATTATTTCGACACGAATATAATCACTAGCCATGCGTCAGTTATTAGATGTACTGCCATTTGTCTCGACTGCACCTTCTACCAGACAACCGTAACTTTGACAATAAAGAGCGCGTTTTCCGCGTAAATTCTGAAAAAGAAAAGTGGTGCGACCCCGGGACTTATCGGATTATCAGAAAAGCAGACATTACCTTTGAAAAATGCTGTTCCACAACAGAAAAGTTCAGCCCGAGCTACACAGGGGTCTCCCCTCCGAGTATCCGATCGCGATGTGTGCAAGCATCAAGACTTCATGAGTACTGCTCAATGGGCGTGTGCTCCGCGGTACATTACGAAACCAGTGCACCACCGCGCTAGTGTGACCACTGAAGTTCATTAAGTCTTATTTTAATATACGCGTTTGCTTCTGTGGTCTGGACCTAAGGGGAGCTCGGCTCCCCTGAAAGCCTCCCCTCAGACGTTTAAGGGGAGCAATAAAAATTGTGTTACAGGTTATAATTTTATTTTCCGTACATTAAGGATCCTGAAATAAAAATGATAAATATGGCAATGTTGTGTGTTTATTCGCTCATTACATTCTATTTTCCGAACATTCGTCTCCATCTACTCAATATATAATTCTGTATCTATTCCTGCTGTGGCCATCCACGTAGCGGGGCTGCAGCCGATATACATCGCCACTGAACTCCGCATCATTGAGTGGGTGCGGTATTTGAATGGACGTCGTTTAGAAAACAGTGCTTATATTTCTTATGTTGTTATTGTGCCTATATGAAATATTACTGGCGGTATTAACTGCCTGCAGTAGTAACCCTGTTATTGACAGCGATGCCATGCACATAGATGTGGACAAATTTGTTGATACCCTTTATCAAGGAAAGGAAAGAGTGTTACCATCTCTGAAAACTTGAAACTAACAAAAGTTTAATGGCATCCCTTATTGTTTATTCCATATTTAACACAAATCAGGCTTCGCTTTCGATTTATTCAGCTGAATCAAATGGCAGACAAATTTCCTCTTGTGTCCATGTCCTGGGAGGTTGGCTACAGTCTCATGAACCTCATGCTTTTTAATACTATTGGCAACTGTGGTCACAGGAACATGCTTGGAGATGGTCTTATAGCTTTTACCTTTACCATGGTTATCTATAATCTTCTTCCTGAGCTTCTCAGACAGCTCTCTCCTTTGCTTTCTCTGATCCATGTTCAGTGTGGTGCACACAATGATACCAAACAACAAAGCAGCATGTTCTGTCCTTTAAATAGGCTGAATGGCTGATGAAAAGTCTGAAGGCACCTGTGATACTAATTAAGGTTAAACACTTAGTTTGAAACATGACTATAATGCAAGGATAAATAGTCTCTTTAGGGACACCAACAAATATGTCCATGCTATTTTAGCACATCTTTGTAAAATGAACACCAAATAATTTCCTTTCACAATTTTATTGGCTTACTCTATCACATACTAAAGGCACACAGGTGTACATTGGACAATTGTTTTTAATGAAGCATTATTTCAATCAACTGTACCTGTCATGGATTGCCCCAGGGCAACCTTATCATCATCTCAGCCACAACCCCCCAGGGATTCCGATCGATAGGGCTTCCCTGAAGTGATGAGCCCTATCGCCCCGTTTTCTGGTTTTGCCGGTTGCTCCGGTTTAAGACATACCAATATCAGCTGTTTCAAGTTCACTCCTGATCAATTCTCCATTAATGGTGACCTGGTTTGTTGATCTACGCGAGATTTTCATGGTATGCCCTGAGTTCGAGCGATTTTCCCTGTGTCTGGTTCCCTGTGTTTCAACCCCTGCTTCACCTACTATATTCCATGTTTCTGCCCATCCCTCTCAGTTTCGATGCCAATCGCCCGACCCTTGCCTGGAACACTGACCTCAACTTTCACCTCAACCCTCCTGGAACTGACGCCGATCACCCAACCCACGCCTGGGTTATCGACAACCATCTTCAGCTCTGCCCCCCGGTTACCTTTACCTGAAGCTGATCTGCGTCAATGTCTATCTTCTGATCCCCCTCACAACAGAAGATCTCACCAATGAGATGGACCCAGCAGATCAGGACGGTCTCCAGTGAGTTTTGGAAGCCCTGGGTAAGCACAGGGTCCTCCTGCGGCATCACCAATTGGAGTTGACAGCGATCGGGGAGTCACTAGTATCTCTTCACGCTGGCTTGTCGGAACTGGTCTCCCAAGTTCAACAGCTTTGTTCCTTTCCCTCGGTCGCACCATTGGTCCACCCCGCATGTGAACCCTGCCTGTCACCTCCCAGTCAGTACAATGGGGACCTTGGTTCATGTCGGTCTTTTTTATCTCAGTGTTCCATTATTTTCGAGCTGCAGCCCTCCATTTTTCCTACTGAGCGCTCCCAGGCCACTTATGTTATCTCCCTGCTTACTGGACTGGCAAGAGAGTGGGGGACGGCAGCCCCGTTTTCCAGCTTCGCGGAAGAGATAAAGCTCGTTTTTGACCGCTCCAAAACAGGCAGAAAGGTGGCGCATGAACTGCTGCAACTCCGCCAAGGTAATCGGTTAGTTTCGGACTATGCTATCCAGTTCAGCATTCTGTCTTGTGGCTGGGGAGGACCCACACAGTTAGACACTTTTTATCAGGGGCTGTCGGAGACTATTAAGGATGAACTGGCTACACACAATCTCCCCGATGCACTGGAGGATTTAATAGATCTGGCTCTCCGCATTGACAGTCGGCTCTCCCAGCGAGAGAGAGCGCGTCGGGGAAAGGACTGGGTTCTTTGGTTTGTTGATCCAGTAGTTAACCTTGGAGAGCTCACGCTGGACCTGGTGCAGATCGATAGGACTCGTTTATCGCCTGCTGTGCGGCAGTGGTGAATGTTTCCCCGAGCATGCCTGTACTATGGAAGGATGGGGCATTTCATTGCGGCATGCCCAATAATAAGGTGTGCCCCAACAGTAAGGAAGAGGGTACTGGTGGGCATAGTTTCAGCTCTGCCCTCTTCCTCACGAAGAACCCTCCTGCCCATCGTTGTGTCTTAGGGGTTACATCAGCAGTCCCTATAGCAGCCCTCATTGATTCAGGGCTGAGGACTGTTTCATAGATGCCGCCCTGGTCAAGCAATGGGAGATACCCACTGCACCAGTTTGGGTTCCCTTGGTGGCTCAATCTCTCACGTGAAGAAGAATGGCAACGGTGACCCACTCTACCATACCAGTGAGTCTCCATTTATCTGGAAATGACATAGAGAATATAACCCTGTTAATAATTGATTCCCCCAGGCCCCACTGGTATTGGGGCACCCATGGCTCCTCAGACACAACCCTCATATTGATTGGGGAAAGGGCGTTGTTGCTGCCTGAGCCCTGTCATGCCATTCTCGCTGCCTGTGCTCTGTCCTACAGGGGGTATTCAGAAAGTTCTGGGCATCGTCCCATCCGCCTCACCGCCTATATGACTGTGCCATTGACCTGCCCCAGTCCACCTAGGGGATGCCTTGACTCACTCTCTGCACCAGAAAAGACTACCATGGAGGAATATGTAGGGCAGGCATTAGCAACTGGTATTATACAGCCATCCTCGTCGCCTGTGGGAGCCGGGTTCTTTTTGAGAAAAAGGATGGCTCACTTCACCCTTGTATAGACTACAGAGGCTAAAAATGAAATTACCATCAAGAACTGTTACCCTCTGCCATTGCTATCATCTGTCATGGACTAATTACAGGGTGCGCAGATCTTCACAAAGCTAAGGAACACCTATCACCTAATCAGGATCCGGGAAGGTGACAAGTGGAAGACAGCATTCAACATGCCTACTGGTCATTATGAGTATCTTGTAATGCCTTTTAATCTTACTAATGCCCCACCTGTCTTTCAAAACCTTGTCAATGAGGTCCTGCGGGACATGCTTAACCAGTTTGTTTTTGTTTACCTAGACAATATCTTAATTTATTCACAGAACAAAGAGGACCATCTGCAGCATGTCCGCGAGGTTCTTCAGAGACTTTTACTTAATAACCTGTATGTCAAAGCTGAGAAGTGTGAGTTCCACCAATGCTCCATATCCTTTTTAGAGTTTGTCCTCGCAGAAGGCACGGTCCAAATGGACCCTGCCAAAGTGAAGGCAGTCATCCAGTGGCCGCAACCTCACACGCGGAAGGACCTGCAACGGTTTCTGGGGTTTTTCTAACTTCTGTTGATGTTTTATCAGGGGGTACAGTATGGTCGCTGCCCCACTAACTGCACTCACCTCTTCCAAGATTCCATTTCATTGGACTCCCTAGGCCCAAGATGCTTTCTTCAACCTGCAGGGTTGTTTCATCTCTGCACCTATTTTACAGTTACCAGACCCCTCAAGGCAGTTTTTTGTTGAGGTTGAAGCCTCTGGTACGGTAGTAGGGGCCATTTTATCTCAATGATCGGAAGAGGATGACAAGATTCACCCCTGTGCTTTCTTCTCACGTAAACTGACGTCAACTGAAAGGAATTATGATGTAGGGAATCGCAAGCTACTAGCCGTAAAGCTGGCCTTGGAGGAGTGAAGACACTGGTTGGAGGGAACAACGGAACCATTTCTGGTCTTAACAAATTATAAGAACCTTGAATATTTACAGTCTGCTAAATGCCTTAATGCCCACCAAGCTAGGTGGTTGCTATTTTTTGCCAGCTTCAATTTCTTGTTTTATTTTAGGCCTGGGGTGAAGAACCACAAACCTGATGCACTATCACAGCAGTTTGGGGAGGATGACCCTAGCCCCATTCTGCCACCCAGCTGCTTTGTTGGGGCTGTATCCTGGGGGATTGAGGAAGCGATCCAGGTGGATCCATAAGCACTTCTTACGTCCTCTTGCAGGGGACCCCCCAAATAGACTCTACGTCCCAAAGTTTCTGCGTACTCGAACACTCCAGTGGGGGCACTCTTCCCTCCTAGCATGTCACCCAGGGGTCCGAGGAACAACGGCCCTCTTAAAGCAACATTTCTGGTGGGCATGTATGCTTCAGGATGTTCACAGAACAAAGAGGACCATGTGTAGGATGTTCATGGATGATAGAGGAACACAGGGGTCCATACTGTTGTCGATCGATTTTTCAAGGCAGTCCATTTCATTCCTACTGTATTCCTAAGCTCTCCTTGGCTAAGGAAACTGCCCAGCTGTTAGTTGATCATGTTTTTAAGCTGCACGGTCTGCCAACTGACATTGTCTCTGATAGGGGTCCCCGGTTTGTGTCCCATTTTCAGCAGAAGTTCTGCAAACTTCTTGGTGCCACTGCAAGCTTGTCCTTGGGATTTCATTCTCAGTCCAATGGACAGACTGTCCTGGGCAGAATATGCACACAATTCTGCTACAGGTCTTTCTCCCTTCCAGTGCTGCCTAGGATATCAACCCCCGCTATTTCCAGCCTTAGAAGGAGAGGTCACAGTTCTGGTAGTGCATCGTTTACTGCAACGCTGTCACCGCACCTGGGGTCATGCACGTTCTTCGTTGTTACAGACCAGGGCCCGGATTGTACATTATGCTAACAGGTGTCGCTCTCGTGCTCCTGTCTACCGAGTGGGTCAGAAGGTCCAGCTTAGTACTTGATATTTCCTGTGGCATGTCCAATCACGCAAGTTAGCTCCTTGTTTTGTTGGGCCATTTCCTGTATCCAAGGTTGTTAATCCCTCTGTGATGTGATGTGCCTCCATGCGGCGCGTCCACCAGGCTTTCCACGTGTCTCTGCTTTGGCCTCATGCAACAAGTCCTCTGGCTTCTCTTGTACTGCCCCCACCCCCTCCCCGGTTGTTGGATGGTGGTGGGTCGTTGCCCGGATCTCTGGCCTCATCCGCCAGGAGGCGGTACTGTCATGGATTGCCCCAGGGTACCCTTATCGTCATCCCAGCCACGCCCTCCCAGGGATGCCGATCGATAGGGCTTTCCTGAAGTGATGAGCCCTATCACCCCGTTTTCTGGTTTTGCCGGTTGCTCCAGGTTAAGACATACCTATCTCAGCTGTTTCAAGTTCTCTCCTGATCAGTTCTCTATTTATGGTGACCCGGTTTGTTGATCTACGAGAGATCTTCATGATGTGCCCTGAGTTCGCACAATTTTCCCTGTGTCTGGTTTCCTGTGTTTCGACCACTGCTTCGCCTTCTAGAGTCCGTGTTTCTGCCCATCCCCCTCAGTCTCAACGCCGATCGCTGACCCTTGCCTGGAACACTAACCTCGACTTTTGCCTCAACCCTCCTGGAACCGATGCCGATCACCCGACCCTCACCCGGATTACCAACCACCGTTTTCGGTTCTGCCCCCTGGTTACCTTTACTCGAAGCTGATCTGAGTCAGTGTCTATCTTCTGATCCCCCTCACAACATTACCAAGAAATTTGCCCACGTCTGTAAATGTATGTGCATGTATGTGACTTGGGAAGTGTGTGCCCAGGCAAATAGGGCTCCCCCGGAAGTGCAAACCCTGCATGGAGGGGTGACTGTAGTTAAGAACAGGTGTTTTGGAATATCACCCAACATCCTTTCAATTCAAACCAAAAAATATAAATCTAAATTGTACAAGAACAGGTGGTGGAATTTTTGTATAATTATACAGACTGTGTGAGATTTGTATGTGTGTGTGTGTGTGTGTGTGAGCAGGTATACCTTACCGTATGAGGACACAATGTCCCCACAACGTGATGAATACCTGTTTTTTTCCCTTATGGGCACCAGTTTCCTGTGTGTACCCTGTGAAGGGTTGGCACCTCATCCTTGCTTATTCCCTATTTTGCACCCATAGTTTCCAGGATAGGCTCTAGACCGCTATCCAACACAGGACAAGTGGGTATAGAAAATGGATGGATGGATATACAGACATGATTGTTTTGTAATATCTTTTACACTAAATACAAAGCAGATAAAGACTACTGACACAGATCTTAAGTAAGTAAATAAGTGAACTTTATTTACACCATGTACCAGTACAACAACGGATGCATAGCTGAATGAAATTGTGTATCTCCAGGCTCAATGTGCTGACATAAAAGGACAAGAGCACTTAGACAACATACGGCGATTACAACAAAATTCCACTTTAAGTAAGACTGTGTAAGTGTCACGCCCCGCCGGTGAACTGGCTATGGGAGACGGCAGTCCCGACCAATACCGGGACTCCACGTTGTATATAAGCCCGAAAACCCCGCAGCCCGGTGCGAGGTATTGTAGATGACTAAATACAAACTGAGCATAACTTTCCCTGTCTTTCATCTAGCTCCGTTCCACCCTGCTTGCCCTGCCCGACACTTCCTGCGACTCGTCCCGACCTCCCTCCTGCCCTTCCTCCCCTCGCTCTTCCTCCTTGTGAATTCCCCGTGTACCGTGTCTGTGTCACCGGACGGATTCCCTGGCTCTCGACCCATTTGCCTGCGACCCTGACAACGACTCCGGATCCTGACCCTGGCCGTCCCGATCTCCTGGTTACCGACCCTGCCTGTACGACTAAGATTCTGCCCATCCCAAGTGTCTATTGTCACAGCCTTGTGCAATAGACTCCTTTATTCACCCCTCTGTTGGTTGCTGCGGGTTTGTGACAGTAAGACTTCATAAGGTAGCACAGGATAGACACTAAATATACAAAACAATATATACAGAAATGTAGGACCAATCAGTGCTGAATAAGATATAATATAAAATATTGCACATCATTCCACAGTGATTGTATTATTGCACTATGTACATACAGTATTCACAGTAATTATATTATTGCACTATATAAATAAAATGTAAATTTAATACCTGTTGTGGTAATAAAGTGCCAAGTGAGTAAGAGGGAGTTAGGGTTTCACATGAACTTATGTACATTAGAGTTTAGTATTCTGATGGCCTGGGGGAAGAAGCTCTTATTAAATCAGGTTGTTCTGCAGTGCATACTGTGGTAACGTTTACCAGAGGGGTGAAGTTCAAACAGCTCATGTGCTACGTGAGTAGTGTAGTTATTGAACAGATGGGAGAGATGTGCCAACGATTTCCTCTGTTAAAGAATTACACTACTCACGTAGCCTTATGTACTCCAAAAAATGAAAAGTCAAAGTCTAAGAACAGATGAAAAATAAATACTGATACCAAAATGTGTTCTAATGCGAATTGGAATTAACATGCAAAAGAAACTACAGTAAAACCGGTCTAATTCGACAGTCGCGGGACCAGCTTAAAAGTGACAACTTAGAGAATTGACGAGATACACCTAAGTTGACACTTTGGCGACTTATGTCTATCTCGCCGTTTTGCCGACTAGTAAATATAACACAATACCTCTACTCATCACGGC
>JAODLC010000002.1:17700950-17711001 GCA_026781145.1 Hippopotamyrus pictus | reverse complement strand
TGTTTCACTCAGTTAGAATAGGGAGTTGTATTTCAAATAAAGTTTAAATCTGAACCTATGTAGTTTGAATGGGGGGGACGGGGCTCAATAGTATGTTCATATCTAGAAAAGGGGGGCCCTGCAGAGAAAGTTTGGGAACCACTGGGTTAGGTCATTGTTATTTTCAACGGTATAAATACTGCCTTAAGTACTCATATCAGTAACTTGTATCAGCTTAAACAAAAGTATGAACGCGCACCCAGTCTGAAAAAAATGGTATTGGTGTAACTCAAATTTTTGGACAATACAATGATGTATTCTGAACGCATTTGCTTCCATTGAATAATACGGAATAATCCGTATGCATTCCTTCAACGTTCAAAGCTTTTTACATACATATGTATGCTTTCCCTTCTACAGCTGCTGCAAACAGCATCTTTGACTGCATTACTGTCAAGATGACGGAAATACTGCAGATACTCTATTTTTTATTTGTCTGTGAGTTTTGACATCACATCAGAAAAATGTGTTTTAACATTTGATAAAAACTTGAAGAAAAGAATAACATCCATCCATGAGTCATTTAGTTCAGTCACGGCTGATACTAGAACACCAAACATCTAATTAGCCCGCTATAAAGGTAGATACTCACAAATTAGAAGTAAATGAATAAATGAGATGCTGTTGTGTCATTGGTGACCCTCCTCCCTTCACCTCCTGTTCCATGAATTTTTGAGGCAAATAGAATCTAATCTTCATTACGGATAGCAGTGGACGGAAGAACTTACCCGATGACATGCGCCCCGTGCGCATTAGCACGAATCCAGAAATACATTTTGTGGCGGTGTGGCAGCGCTGAGAAAATGAAATTATTTTAAGTGCGTTTGTAACGTGTAAAAGTAAATAACAAAAATCTACAGTTAAAAAAATCCCCAATCTGAATAGTTTTCAAACTGATGATCTCCCTCTCCTACAAGCCATACTGAATATCTTGTACGAAAATTCTGAATACACACCGAGGGATTGGTGGAAGTAATTATAATACAAATCATTGTTATGTTTCCTTCGGCCTATTCAATAGCATGGCAAATTGTTAGGGAGTTCCAGCTTGCCTGCAGTTTAATTTAATTTCCCATGGACGGGGGGCGCCTGCGGGGATACTTGACTAGGGCGTCATTTCGGTGAGGACACTGGCTGAGCCCAAATAATAACAATGTGATTTCACCCTCTCCTTTGGCATCATTTTCAGTGTCTCCCTTATTTATCTAAAAGTTAAAGAATAAAGTGATCGAAAATGTAATATGACAGACTGCATGTCATTGGAACGTATTTATGCGCCACCCAGGGGTAGATCGCGAAAGCCAGTAGAGACACGCTAAAGGAAGACCAATAAATCTTATATCTCCCATCCGAAAAGGCATATTAAGGCACATTAGGTCAGGAGGAATATTTCAAATTGAGGAATTTGCGTTGTCGCGACTACTGCATTTACCTAAACCACGGGGATATGGAGAATTAAAATTGTATGTACATGATTTCTCAGTATATGAAAAATACTCATATATGAAAACCACGCGCAAACATACACCCAGTTCACGTGCAAATAATAAAGCTTGACCTATCGATGGAATAATATATAAATATATAAAAACAGAATAAGAACTACAGCACATGATTCATTCAATATAAAGGCCAGGTACTAAGCTTTCTCTTTCTCCAACTTTATATAGCCGTCTGGGCATAGTATGTCACTAGGATGGTATAATTATGACACTTCCCGATTTAACTTCTGCGCACACCACTGCAAAAGACTTAATTACATTGGAACAAGACTCATCATAGACGCTGCTAATATCGAAGAAATGAATGTCGAGTATAAATATCTTTAAATTAAGTATAAATCATTTGGAAGATTTGATATATATAAAAAGTTTCATTAAATGTTTAATACGTACATATAACCAACTACCCGCATACTACAACCACATGCGCTCATGCCTGCCATGAGACTCGATTCGAATTGGACAGAACAGGTTCGCGAATATCCAATTCAACACTGGGGCCGTAATTGATATGAGCATAAACCAATGACAATATCAATCGTGAGGTCGTTGGGTTATTCACAGAACAGTCATGGCCGTTTGGCCAATGAAGAACAGAGTAATGACTGCGACTCGTGCCGTTTAGACCAATGGGAGAGGAGCGCCACCGGTTTTTGGGGGCGGGATGTAGGAATGAGAGGGGTGGGGTTTTCGGGGTCATTCACCCGCTCACAGCCTCACTCCGTCGGCGTGCTTTTGAGGGGACGGGTAGTAGGAGTACCACGAGTTGCCGGGTGAAACTGTAACCACAGTCACTGCTGGGAGGAGGTTGGACTGCACATTCAATTTAAAACAATTGTATACTGTATTTACAGTTGTAGTGTTGCAGAATCGTTGGGTTCCCCCGCAGCTGATTTCTGTAATATACTCGCCTCACTGCACAATCTGATAGTTGGTTACCGGCTGGGGGGAGAGTCAAGGTGTCGGTATTAACTAGTCTGTGAGCACTAGTTAGTCCTAGTTCCACAGCCATCCCAGTGTACTCCCGGGAAGGCGAAGTGGGCCGGAGCTGCGCTCCGCTGGAAAAGCTGTCGGCGTTCCTATCTCCGCTCGCCGACCCACACCGCCTTAGTCCCTCTTTCCCTCACCCCACTGTCCCTCCGAAACGCTGGAAATCCACAAGCGGCCGGGGGGCGGCGACGGGCCAGCGAAGCTGGGGGTGGCACCGGAGCCGCACGGAGTCGGAGCGGCCGCGGGGAGGGTCGGCCGTGCGGAAGGGACGGTGGCGATGGACGGCTTGTCGGTGGAAGTGCGCGGCTCCAACGGGGCCTTTTACAAGGTGAGTAGAAAGTGTTTATTATTGATGAGAGAATGAAACTCAGAAGTTGTCAATTGGCGTGGGGGGGGGGTCGCGACATGCGGCGATCGCACAGTGATGTCTTGGCTTACGTCTTGCGAGCTGGGTTAGCCAGCCTGCTAACGGCTACATGCCAAACAGAAAAGGCCCCTAGTAGCCGTTAGCCAGATAGCCCTCGCTAGCAAGCCCGGTGGGTTCAGGCCGGACGGCCGCCCAGGGGCCTGCTGCGTTCGCCGCCCTTGTGCCTCCGAACGCCGGCTAGCTCGTCTGGCTCTCCCGCTGTCTCACTATGTGAGTGGGGTGGGTTTGATCTGCCTGAGATATTCATTAGCTGCTTGTAATCGTCCAGACGCCGTTTCACTTTCCTTTCTAAGAAAAACGAAAGCGGGTCTCCTTAGCATCAGGGGGCCGCGAAGACATGTTAATGTCCCAGTCGGTCTAGCCCAATTTAATGCATTTTATCCTCCATTTTTGATAATTGCATCGGAAACTCTAGAGCAGGGTGTAATATTTTGCTCTTCCTCTTAACCGTGCAACAAGGTAAACTTTTGAAGCGCTTGACCTACGTATTGCCTCTGACGGATGTCTCTGTACCAGTCCGGGCCTTGCTAACGACCCAACCCCCCCCCCCCTTCCTCCCAGGTTAGTGTGTGGTCCACATGCTTTGCTCTTGTAGTGTTAAGGCCTGGTTATTAGGGTAAGCTTTGGCAAAACCAGTGTAGCCCCTGTATTCTGTGATCATTCAGTCCTGCAGACAGCTGTCTACACCTCCTGCCCATGCGTGCCCCAAGTAAGAAGCCACCAAAGTAGTTTTGACAAAAGGAACCCCCCCCCCCCAAAAAAAAAGACACGGGGGCGATGTGTATTTCTGAGTGGGGCAGGTTTGTATAATTTTAGTTTTAGTCCCTTCTCAGTGTCCACCAGCTAGATGCAGAGGCTTAGAAAGTGATTTCTCTTGGCGAGTCAGTTGTTCCAGTTTGGGGGCTCTGCTCAGAGCTGAGGAGCGAAGACAGGTGTGAGAGGAGCAGGTGACTCCACCACATCGGCATTTGACACCCCACCCCCCCCCCCCTTCACAGAAGTACCCACCATGCTCCCCATACTGTCTCTCTCCTCCTTTATTCCCTTGTTACTCGTCATTTATCCATTTGTACTTTACTTATTGTGTTCTCTTGCTTCCCAGTGACTGTATGCAGAGCCCACCCTGACAGTCTGCGATTCTCCTTGCCGTGCCAAAGTGCATTTTATTAGTTTTTTTGTTTTGTTTAAAAGCGTCAATTCGATAGCTAGAAAGCTCTTCCGTGGGGATCGGCGAGGGCTGCCTCCGGGTTTTGGCTCGTGCCGCTGCCGTATGACCTGCGGTGGGCCCCGATTTGCCTCCTGGCTGCTCACGATCCCTCGGCTGGCTCGGGATGCCTTTTACCCAGGTCTTGCCAGGTCATGGGAAGGGATTAATCGCCTGGTGCAGCTGCATGTGTGCTAGGGGCCATTTCCCGTGCTCTTATGCCCGAGTGCGTCAACTTAGCGGGTGTGTTGTTCAGCCTGTGCTGAAATAGGCTTTTCCTGTGTGTCCTCAGTGAGCCGCTGCACTGCTGCTCTGGCTTACCTCGGCTAGCTGAGAGTAGCGCCCATTCGTCTAGATGCGGTGCAGGTCCAAGTCCTGAAGGTCCCACGTGCTGGCTTCTGCCCCTCCCGCTCGTGTTTGGTCCATCCGTTACCTTTGGCTGAGGGGGGTTGTGAGCGTTACCTGCTTTGCGTCCATCTGTCCACATCTGAGGCCTCCAGCGCGGGTAACTCCCATGCCTGTGAGCTCCGGTAGCCCGGCCTGTCGCTGACAGCATGAGCCCCACTGAGCGGAGCGCTCTGGTTGCCCGAGCTTGAAGGTTATGTGCTCTGTTACGAGTTGTGCAGAAAGCTTTGTTAATAAGTACCTGTTCTACACCTGCCGTATCCCATCACTGGCCTCCAGTTCTAGGAAACAGTCAGTATAATGCCAGTTTAATACCAGAGTACTTCAAGGTGGGGCTGAAGACGGGGGTTTATCATTTGGTGATAAAATTCTGTTCTTAAACTGAAATTTAGTTCTTGGCCTTGCTATACACTATAGTTTAGATCAGTCATTTAGACTGTGAGCAGCATGACGTGTTTGTGCGTGTCAATCTGGGGAGAGCTTCTTGGCTTTCGGTCTCGATCACAGAGGGACACTGTCGGTAGCGTCCTTGTGCCGGAAAGGCCGTGGATAAGCTGTTTAGGGAGACAGTTTTGTGCTCGAGGCCGTTTGGCGGTTGGTCACAGATTTGCTGTGATTTTGGTGACGGAATATATTTTCAAATGACACAGATGCTGTATTGGAAAAAAGGGCACACAAGGTATCTACTCGGCTGCTTGCGGCTGCTGCATTTCCGTTAAAATCTGTTGTCATTATATATTCAAAATAAATTTGATGTGCGTCAAATGAATGGTGTTGGAATGTTTTATGTGCGACGCTTACTGGAGATTATTGTGTAATTCCTCTTAATGGACAGACTTTGGAACGGTATTCTTGGCTACTCAGGTAAAATACAGCTTGGGGAACATGGAGCTTCCAGAAGATTCACGTGCGTTAAATGGTGCTGGGATATCCACGCTGGCCTGAAATGCTTGGGGACAGCACTGTGACCTGATTGGACCGTCAGAGGGTGGGTGGGGATGCAGACCCTGTGCATGAATGTGAACCTGTGCAGACACTGACGTAAGCGTGTGGCACATATGGAGCGTGAGTCTGAATGCGTGTGTGACATAGGGGAATAGGGGAGGATATAGAATATGATAAATGTGATACAAGAGCTGGGTTGGGCGGGTTATACTGGGTGGGTAAGTCAGAGAATAAGTTGCCCTTTCCAGTGAAGCATTCCTACACCAGAGACTCCCTGTCCCTCCCCAGGCCACCCGGTGCTCCGCGTTCCAAATAAGGGCATGTCACCAGAGGATGCTGGGGTGCCCCCCTGCTGAATCTTACTAAGGTTGAGTGTAGCTGCTTGATTTGTGTGGAGGAGATTTTGTCCAGGCCCTCCCCCCCCCCCCTTCGGACCCCTGGCACTCCTCAGTTTTCTCCATCCGCTATTTCTTGCGCACGTTTACGTGCTTGTGCGTGGAGGACTTGGGCTCTGGGCTGAGGACATCTCATCTGACATCACAATCACTGTCAGAAATGGGCCGAGCCCGAGTCACTGTTTGCTCTTTATAATGAATGCCATATTTTTGCCTTTAGGGTTTCATCAAAGACGTCCATGAAGACTCTCTCACCATAGTCTTTGAAAACAAGTAAGTTGTGGTTCTTTCCCTATTTGACTAATTCTTGCGCTCCTGTTTCTGCCTTATGTACCCACCTCTGGAACCTCCCCCTCCCCCCCCAGACACACAGCATATAATGCATACACCTCGACACTTCTACGTTTCAGCACCTGTGGATTAGCTCTCAGCTGCCTTTACCTCCCCCACAGAAGCCCCCACCCCCACCGGCCCATAGTCTCCATTTGTCCCCCCATTTTTTTTTTTTTATCAGCTTGCC
Source organism: Hippopotamyrus pictus (assembly GCA_026781145.1). NCBI lineage: Eukaryota > Metazoa > Chordata > Actinopteri > Osteoglossiformes > Mormyridae > Hippopotamyrus > Hippopotamyrus pictus. The sequence goes on along the minus strand of JAODLC010000002.1, from coordinate 17,704,574 downwards.
TTAAGCTGTCATCTAGGTCGTCCCTAAAAATACTCTCTGGAGGTATGTGACCCAGGAAGGCTGCAGAGTGCCCACTGTCATTCCTGACATGCTTCTCTGCCAACCCCCCTTCTATTCACTTCCCCTCCCCATCCTTACATCCTTACAAACCCCCCCCCATCCCCAAAATCTGGGCAGAGCTTTATACAGTGGGTGAGGAGAGTAGTCTCTCTGTTGTCCTGGGTTAAATGGCACCTGAACACAAACCAATCCATTTCGTGTCAGTGCCCGTGGTTGGAAGGTCATGGGTTCGAATACTGTGGCCAGTTGAGTGATTTCACCATTGGGCTCTTAATCCCAACTACTCTTGGATTTTTTTGGTCAGTGCTGACTCCCATACTTGGTTTTACCTGTCTGTGTCTCTCAGAGAGCAAGATGGCATTTGTGTTATAACAATATAACAATTTCACCATGGGGGATTAATAAAGTGTAGGTATTCTAGGCTTGGATGCATCGCGCCCCCATGAGCAGATGCTCAGAAGCCCAAATCAAGGGTCGGTCTTTCACTGCATGGCTTTAATCTTTCTTGGTACATCGTGTAAGAGGTGGACTGTAATGCAAAGCATTAGTAAGGAAGAAGTGCTCAAGACATAAGGGCCTATGAATAATAATAATAATGAATCTGTCTGAATCGGGCACAGATCCTGTTTTGTGTTGCTGGCTTAATGGCTTAAGTTCAAGGGTCTTGTGTTAACAGCCGCAGTGTGTGGCTCAGTAGGCTAAGCCTCTGTGCCTGTGATCAGGAGGTCGCTGGTTTGAGTCCAGCCTCGGCAAAACAGTCCTGTACGGCGGCCCTTGAGCAAAGACCTTAACAGCTCCCTGGGTGCTGCAAGGTGGCTGCCCCCTACCTGTGACCCTACCTCACCCACGTAGGTGTTTGTGTCTCATAGAGAGCAAATTGGAGTAAAAAGAGAACCACCCCCTGGCGATTAATAGTTATTTCATTATTCTATTCTATTACTGTGATTTTACTCCGTCTCTGCTGTTCCCAGCATGCTCAGGGGCAGAGTACAGCAAAGTTCCCTGCCATGCTCCAGGCCTCTTCAGTGCTGCTGGGATTGCCGTTCATTGCATTCTGCCATTAAACACTGTGCCATTGAGCCACAGAAGAATATTTTGTTCAGTCTGGGTTTTTTTTCTCCTTCTTCCCCTCACTGGGATAGAATTTCTTAGTAATTTTTTATGCAAAGCAGTGTGATTGTCCCAGGTATGAAAGTCCCGTAAATGATCTCCGTTTGGGCTCCTTTCAGTGCCTGCAGTCGTCAGCTCTACACTCCACACAGACCTCTGGGTTTCTAGTTTGGTAATTAGTGACACTGTCCCCTTGGACTTCTTAGGACTTGTTGGGCTGCCCTTTGGCTCGCGCCTCTAAATCCAGGTGCCGTTTTCCCATTTCTGATAGCTAAATGCATTTATTGATATTTTTTGCAGATACTTATTAAAATCGATTCACTTTAATAGCTCTGATTTGAAGGATCTTTGCGTTTTAATACAAGCTGATACAGTCCACACCAATATTAATTTCACCCTCTGAAGATGTGACATTTTAGTGATGGTAATATTATGCTGGTCTAGATGGATAGCATTACTGTCGCTTGGCAACCCACAAAAGCAGATCTGCTCGCACAGTCGGATGTTTCACTGGAGCAGTTTAACTTGAATTCTTCTCAGTTCTCCTGGACTGGAACCCATAACCTGATGGTCAAATTTGCTTCCTTTACTACTTGCCATAATTGCCTTCGCAGAAAAACCTGGGTGTCCCTATGCAGCAAAGTTGCAGTTCCTCTCAGATTGATTAAATTGGTCACATGACCTGAAAAGAGGGCCACTAACTCCAAGTCCATCCTGCTGTTGCATGCTGGCCCAACATGGGCTGCCAGTCCTCTTGTGGTTTAGGAGGAAATGGGAGAGCTCTGCTATTTATTATTCCTTGGAATCTTCTCTCTCAGGTGCTTTTGCCCTGATTCAGCAAGAGAACTTGTAGATCTGAACTACAGGGAAATTTGGTGGAATTTGAGCATGCCAGGATCAAAGTATGATTTGGTAGTGTACCGGCAGATGCGTTTGGGTCTTCTATGTCAGAATTGTGGTCTCATCATCCATCTGCCCCTCATGCAGCTGGCAGCCTGAACGACAGTTGCCCTTCAGCGATGTACGATTGCCACCCCCATCCGACTACCACAAGGACATCGGCGAGGGAGAGGAGGTAGAGGTAGGGCTGCCTCCCGGTCTGCCTGCTCTGGAAGACGACGATATGCTGCCGGAGACTCCGTTAGTCACGGTCTCATGGAACATACCTTTGATATGTTCCTCAGCTTTAATAATCAAGCAGTACCTCACTCCAGAATACAACAGCGCCCCCTGTGGTTAGAGTGGGTCAATAAACCAGGTCCCTAATGGCTGTGCTATTCTCCCATTTACAAATTACCCCATTACAGCCATCACTACGAATCTGAGGAGTTGCTGTGCACCACAAGTTTATAATTGATAGGTTGCTTTTTTTTTTTCTTTTTTTTTTTCCGCAGGTTTACTCCAGAGCCAATGAGCAGGAACCGTGCGGCTGGTGGCTGGCCAGAGTTCGAATGATGAAGGGAGAGGTAAGCGATCAGTTGCATGTGTGGGGTAGCAGTTAGTGGACCTGTGTTCGATGTGTTTGAATGATTCTCCCTGGCTTGTCCTTGTCCCTCCCACACAAAACTCTTGTCCCGCTTGGTGTCTCGTGATCTTGGGTACATATCCGGTCTTTACAGTTTGCTCATATGTCTTCATTCTTAGCCTGAGCATGTAGACCTGGCTGCCTCCTTTGCAGAGTGCATGTTCCTTGCTGGTATGATGGCCAGGTGCCTTATGGTGGTTCTTTGAGCTGCTGAGTTCTCCCCCTCAGTTCTATGTGATTGAGTATGCCGCCTGTGACGCCACTTACAACGAGATCGTGACGTCGGAACGGATCCGGCCCGTCAACCCCAACAGCCCTTCGTCCCGCGGCTCTTTCTACAAGGTCCCCATCGCCGTCCCCGAGGATCTGCGGGACATGTGAGTCTCGCCACCCTCCATCTCTTGTCCCCAACTTAAAGGTCCACCAAGGGAAGTGAATCATGTTGATCCAACCTAGAGACCTTGGATGTTTCTGGGGAATGCTTAGGTGCCAAAGAGGAGTATTCTGCTCTACACTGTCAGAAATAAAGGTACCAGTTTGTACCTTTGCTTGTCACTGAGGCTGTAACCACAGGAGTCTACCAGTTGTACCCTTAGCTGTAGGTACTACAATTTGGGATACATTAATGCTTTGGACATGTTCCTCAGTCCATTTATCTACCTTAAATTAGACTAAAAGATACTTTTACCTACTGCTAGGGTACCATTAACAGACCCTTGAGGGTACAGCCCCATGGACAAGCAAAGGTGCAAATTGCTACACTGTTATTCTGACTGTGTAGTATGCTGGTTGTCACGGCGTCAGGGTTCCTCTCAAACTCGCTCACCGACATCCCACCCCCACGACAGTGCCTTTGCTCATCGATTCCCCACTGCTGTTAAAGCTGGGGTTTGCTGGAAGGTGGCTGGCTCCCACTCCCCCCCCCCCCC
>JAODLC010000002.1:17665130-17676247 GCA_026781145.1 Hippopotamyrus pictus | reverse complement strand
AATCTGCATTTTTAAATCCTGGTTTAATCCTGGTTCTGCTGGCAGAAGGCTACACTGCGAGGCAGGCTGCTTCCAGGCTCAAAGTTTCTAAAACAGCAGTATACAACAACAAGGTGAAGTAGGAGACACTGGCAATAACCAGAAACCAGCCAGGTAGAGGGCAGAAGCAGCTTTCTAATGCCAGAGATGACCATCAACTTATCCAAAAATCTCATAAGTTGAAGGATGACCTCAGTGACCTTCAAAACGAATGTTAAAGTTTATGTGGTGTGACGTGCACTGCTTTAAATCGTTGATTCATAACTGGCTCCTAGAAGTAGAATTCAAGACCCACAAAGCAAGGAAGAAGCCCTTCATCAATACAGTTAGGTTCACCAGATCAGTACTGATTCTTTCATGCATCACCACTGACTTGGACTTGGACTAGGCCTGGTGGGGGGGCATATTACAAGCCTACAATACACACTCTCCCCACCCCTCCATAAACATGTGACATGATTATGCTCCTCCATGATAAATTTCTCCTACAATTATTTTGCAGACTGGCTAGCAGACTGCTACCAATTTAAATTTGTTGAGCAGGGGGTCTGGCCACAAAAAACAATATAAACTTTATTATAGAATATTCAGAAAATAATCTCACACCCCACAGTATAACAATGTCTGATCTTTATGTTCCTGGGAAGTTTGGATAAAGACTACTACACAGAATACGTGTTTATAAGATGACAGCTGCAGGCTCTGTTTTTGCCCTCTGCTGCCCTCTGTCCTGCAGTTCCAATTTTAGGTTGATTTGGGATCTATCATGGGGAAGGTTTTCAGGTGTAGATTTTCATCCATATATTGTTTTTGTGAAATGGTAATAAGATCCATCAAAGATCAAACAGAATAGAGAAATGCCGCATAAACCACTTACCCTTTGAAAAGTTTGTTTAACTGCTGCTTTAAGGATGATGTCATTGGAACTGTCCTACATCTCCTGATCTGAAAGAATGGGTTGATATAGTAAAGTCAAAGTAAGCTTTATTGTCATCTCAGCTATGTACATGTACAGTGAGATGAGACGACGTGACTCCAGTTTATGCAGTTTACAGTAATAAAGGCACATAGAAATACAGAGAAAGATACAAGTAACTGTAATAAAGACTAAACAAGAATTTAAAAAATGTGAAATTAAGTACAGAGGATATTTTAACATTCAGGAGTTGTGCAAACGCTCCATCAGCAGCCAGAGAAGAGGACAAATACAAAACATAATGCAGTGTAATTATATGTGCGTTTTGTGTGCATACGTAGCATTTTTATATAGTATGTAGTACTTGTAAAATTGGTGTGTTTTGTGCATGTAGCACTGTAACAATGTATAGTAATGGAAACTACTTCATATTAAGTTATGCTGGGAAGACTGATTGGTGAGAGGAAAATGAATGGGGCATGGGATCTATTTTACATAATATAATGTTCAGTTAAACAGTTACAGAATAACTTCACATAAATAAGCAAGGTGAATGATAAAGAATAGAGTAAATAGAGTAATAATAACAGCAAATGTTATCCTGTTCACAAGTTTAAGCCTCTTATTTACTTATTCTTCTTTGCTGTCACTAAGTGCATTTTTGCAGAGGTTTAAAAAGATCTGTCAAATGCTTTTTGAGTCATTATGCTAATGAGATCAAATGTCTTAAACTACACCCCCCCTTTTCTCGCTACCACTGTGCAGCACTGCTTCCATTTTGGTGCAGTTTGTCTCAAAACTTTAACAGGTCCAGAGTTGTATAATTATACTGAAGGGTGTGCAAGTGTATGTGACCCATGATTGACTACCATAAGTGTACCTTGCGATTTGTTTTGCCTGGCATATGCTCAAGACCACCACAGCCCTGCAACCCTGACTAGGTAGAGCGGTTGGAAGATGGATGAGGGTACTGTTTGCTGTATAGTTGGATTGTTTGTTGTACTTGAGTAGAATTAACATATTTGTCTCTGTGTTGATTGTTAGATACCCATATGTTGGGTTGGGGGAGGTTCACCGGGAATATAATTATCTTCCAGGGCATTGGAACATCCCTTGGGCTGTTGGCTAGCATTCTGGTGTCTATGAATGACAAAGACTTTCATGCTTTTACAACCTGTCCCCAAATTGACTTGGTAAGTTAGCATGCTAAGACTGAGTGGTTTTACTCCAACATCTGAGGTTCTAACTGCTTCTAACCAGTTTCCTCAAAGTTGGTTATGGGTCCTTAACAACTAACTATGTGGCAAATCCTGTCTGTCTCCATGTGTTATTTCTACCTTGCTGTTCATCTTATTGTGAAACATTGTCAGGTTATGATTGTTTTGCCTTTTGTGTGAAATCAAATTTTTGTAGTAAAGACTATTCATTAAATCTCATGAAAGGAGTGTAATAAATTATGGCAGCTTTTCGTATTGGTCAGAAGTAATTAATAGTGTGTGCCTGTTTTTCACTGAAGTCCTTCCTGAAAGCAAAAGGGCATCGTCTCCTAACAGCAGCTGAGGCAGCCAAGATGGCTGTGGTCTACAGCCAGTATACCTCCCTTTATGTGTTGACCAATGCGGTGAGTTCTTTTACTAATAAGATGGGTTTCACTACAGAACAGTTAAATGGTGCCTATAGGGAACACCAATGTAAGGACTGTTTAGCTGATTGAAATTGATCAGGTGATTTGCATTAGGTGCTATTGTTTTCATCAATTTGTCATATTATTTCCTTTTTACTCTAATTTGCCTTCTTTTTTTGCAGGTGACCCAAGGAACCTGCCTTCTGTCCTTTAGTTTTTCTCCAAGCTGTCCCAAGACACAAAGAGAAGTCTTCCTCACCCAAGCCAAGGAGGCCTTTGAAATTGGCCTACTAACTAAGACTGAAGATGAGGCAGTGCCCAGTAAGCTAGAGCTTCACTTGTTTGTTAAGGCAGCCTTCTCTTTAGTTGTTACTCAGAGATGGCTTGGATCCCCAGCAGGGCCAATTGGCCAGGCCAGGCAGATATGTCAAGAGGCTATGGAGAGGCTACATGCCTACAGCTTGGCAAATGGCTCAGACAAGGATCAGTTGAGTATGGAGATTATGTCCTTAGTGGGTGAGGTAAAAAAGCTCTTCCAAATTCAACCTTTCTTAAACTCAGATGAGAGGTCTTTCATCCCCAATAGCTATAAATCCATGGAGGAAGTCCCTGTAAAGTTTTCAATGGCAAGTTTCTCTGAAGTTATAGGGAGGTTCAGTCAGTACCATGCCTCAGTCTGTGATGCCTTTGCCACGTCAGGCGTTCAGAGTACGAGTGGGTGTAAGGGCTCGTATGGGCCTTGCATCACAGCATTGAAGACGGTCACGGAAACCCCTGACACAGCATGTACTTTGGGGAACCACTCAGATTTAAGAAAACCTGAGGGATCTCCAACCAATAGTTGGAGGAAACAGAGAGAACAGAGGGATAACATGGGGAAGCATGGAGGGACCTCCAGGGCTTGCTTACAGCCATCAAGAAAATATGCTTCCTCTACTTATCTAAGAGCTCCACAGTATCAGGGGTTCAGTTCTACTACTCTCGTTGATGCACAGTGTCCCACAGAAGATGGTGAAAAGGTGTGGCAAAATAGCAGTATTGAATCAATAACCTCTGGAATGACTAGTATAGATAAAGCAAGAGAGGCAGATAAGTACAGAGAAAAGCCAGGATCATCTACCAGCTCCCTCGGTGATAGCTGGGGTTCACTCTCCTCTTGGCAGAAGGCATCACTCTCCGATGCAGGCTCTTCACATAGCATGGGAGGGGTCAGTGAGGAGGAATTTACTTCTCTATATGCAGTGGGAGTGGATGGAAGGATTGATATGAACTGTCCCACAATGCTCACTGAAGAGAATGAACAAATAGGCTGGACTGAAATCACAGCGCCTGATAATCTGGTGGTAGGTGGCATGAAAAGCCTGGCTGGTGAAATGATGAATTTTTCCAGCTGTAATATTGGTTCACTGTCATCGTGGCAAACTCCATGTCTACCGGAAAACGGGCATAAGGACATTCAAGGGCATGTCAGGTTACGAAGTACAGATAATCTGGAATGGGAAGTTGACATGCTCTGCCCCACAGAACCTGACAGAGAACTAGAGGAACCTAAACAGCATGGGAACAGTGTCAATGAAAGTGACATCTGGCAACTGGAAGGGTGCCCTGAGAGGCTGAAGTCATCATCCAGCTCTCTTGGTGACAGCTGGAGTTCACTATCTTCCTGGCATAAAATATCACCCTCTGACAACTGTTCTTCACTTACCAAGAATGGGGGTAGCAGTCAAATTGCAGAAGGACTGGATGAGAGGGCATTTATGAGTTGTCTCACAGAATCAGATGAGTTGGACAGACAGAGTGGCTGGACTGAAAACAAGGGAAATTGTGGACCTATTGGATCAGAAAAAGTGAAACCAAAACAAGCATGTGAAAACCTCCAACCAATGAAGGCAGATGTAGGGGTTAGCCATCCAAGCATGATCAATCAGTCACTCCCTTCAGTTAACTTATCCAAGAGCGTGGCACTCCATACAGGTCAAGTGCTGCTTAGTCAGCACCAAGGACCTAAATACCCATTGGTCAAAGGATTAGGTGTCTGGAGTGGCTCCAGTGGACTGCCAGCAGTTGATCCTGAGGCAGAGACTGAGGATAACATGCCTCCAGATTGCCTCTTCCAAAGTTCACCTGTCATAGTCCATGCGGGTGCTTGCCCGGAAGCATCTCCTTCAACAGAGACAGAAAGCTCTTTTGTTCTCACAGGGGATGAAAAGAGTGAAGGGGACATTGGATGGCCACATCTGAATAACAGAAAGCCCTTGATAAATAGCAGTCCATCTTGTATGTATTGTCTTTGGCAGTGCATGATGGCTAGTGAAGTCTCTGGGCAACTCTGTACACTAACTGAGCAGGACTACAAATCCTTGATGTCAGGAGTGTGTCATGATTGTCTTTTACACAGACTGAACAACACAGGGATATTCAAACTAAAAAAAATCAACAGTGTCTACAGTAAGTACCATTTTTGTGTTCATAATTGTAATACAAAAATACATTATGTGAAATGCTATAATGTAGGTTTTTATAGAGTTTTGTGCGAAACTTGCAGAATATATGACATTTTGGGTGTATAAGTGTATGGACAATATACATCAGTTAGCTGCCTCTATGTTCATGCCAGGTGCACTGCTTTTGAAGTACTCTAAGGTGGCAGGCTTGTGGACAGCATGGGAGACTGAGGTCTACGTTGGAGATTCTATGGGCAAACAAGGCATGCAGAGAACTGCATTCTGGGTACAGATTCTACACCAGGAGGAGATGCTGGGCTGGTATGCAGATAGTTTGCTCCATATTATAACCTAAGGAGAACTGGTCAAAAAAAATCACTCAATTACTCCTGGCAATTACCCAGTGTTTATCAGCGAAAGTTTATGAATGGATCACTGGGGTGCATAAGTAGCTTCACAGTTGTTGTTTTGAGTTCTTTGGAGAAGTGTGCTTAACTCTCATGTCTTACCCTAGTTATGTTGGGAAGGAATACCTCACAGCGAAAGAGCTGCATTATCACCTCAATGATGTGGAAAGACAGATGACAGCACAACATTATGTGACAGAGTTCAACAAGAGGTTGTATGAGAAAAGAATTGAAATGCAGATTTTCTTCATTCCCTCCGAAGTGTTGTTGGTATGTCACCTACTGACTCTTCCAGACCATCTTCATCCATCATCTTTGCAATTGTGGTTGCTAGGGCTGGGCAGTACATCAATAAAATATAGTATCTTGATAATGAACACGTGGGTGGCATGGCGGTGCAGTGGTTAACACTGTCACCTCACACCTCTGGGACCTGGGTTCTAATCTCTGCCAGGATTCCATGTAACTGGAGTTTGCATGTTCTCCTTGTGACATTGTGGAGTTTCCTCCAGGTACACTCCGGTTTCCCCCCACAGTCCAAAAGCATGCTGAGGCTGCCTGTAGGTGTGCATGTGTGAGTGAATGGTGTGTGAGTGAATGGAATATGTACCCTGTGATGAGTTGGTGCCCCATCCTGAGTTGTACCCTGCCTTGCACCCATAGCCTCTGAGATAGGCTCTGGACCCCCTGCGACTCTGAACAGGATAAGCAGTTACGAAATATGGAAAAATGGATGGATTATGAACATCCATATTGTTCAATATGGCAAATATCATGATATAGCCTAAACAAAACTCTTTTTCTTGTGTAGTTATGTATTTAAACTAATTCCGTTAAGATATGAGTTTGTTGTTGGAGTAATTTGTCATCATACCTGTCACATGCTCCATAACTGTATTAGTAAAGTAATTTGATCATCATAATCAGAAAAACGCAAAACCACCTGTCATATTTTACTGTTTTCTACTTTTGAATTTTAGAATATGTAGAGTGTTTATTTCAGTTGGTTTCCTGTCTTACAACTAGAGGAAACAATGCTTTATTTTCGATTTATATAAGTACACGTACACTGGAATGCTTCTTTACACATATCCCATTTTACTCTCCTCTGAGATTGCAGGGTCAGCCATTTATCCAGCACCCTGTAGCATTTTGAAGAGTTAAGGATCTTGCTCATGGGCCCAATGGACATGTGACTGTTCTGCCAAGGACAGCCTTGTTTATCCCTAGTGAACCTCCATGTCTCACCATGCCTATAATCATACAGTTAAACAATGCTATATTAATAGGAAAAGTTGACTCTTATGCTGGTCATTAAGGAATATTGTGTTTTATAAGCAGTCTAAAGAAATAATGCATAATCTTAACCAGCAACTTATTTTTATTAACCTCAGAACTATTCCCTACAAAGTTACCGTAGTACTGAGAAGCTCTATTTTCTATCAGAAAATTTTGTGACACACATATGTGTATGAGACTTCCTTCACAAAAGTATCTTCTTGTAGGTTAAAGTTTGAATTTTGCTGTATTCATCAGATTTTGGAAGGCAACGTCATTGTGGGCTGCATGTCAGTGGAGCCCTATATGCTGGGAGAATTTGTGAAGCTGACCAACAACACAACGAAAGTGGTTCGAGATTATAAAGCCACAGACTATGCCATTGCCTTTGGTCATTTTTCCTTTGAATTCTCTGGTGGCACAGAAGTTGTTGTAGATCTTCAAGGTATGCCTATGTGCTCTATACCATGCAAGCACCACAGAACAGGAGGTTTGTGTATCAAAGTTGTTTTGAATTAAATGAACTGGACTCCAGTTGTTAATAAGCTAACTGAAGTACATATGTTGAAGCAAGCCATAGACATAGCGATTGTGATAGATTGGAAGAGATATTTATGCCAAAATTTTTAATGCTACAGTACCTATACTCAATGAAAGGTGGCGGGTCTGAGACATAGCATCCCGTATAGTACAATAAACTAGCAATTAATAGAGGAATAAGCTATTTGTAGATAAGAAATCATGAGTTTGCTTGAAACTAATGAGAATAAGAACAAAAATGCACATTCTTACCTGGTCCCTCATAGTTTTGAGTTTGGTGAGGTTGCACATTACTGATGACTCAAGCCACAGATGTACTGTAAAGTGATTTAATCTGTTCAGTGAATGATTGTCCAAAATTAACTTTATATGGTGACTCAAACATAAATTACTGTGACAAATGCTTTTTTTTGCATCCAGCTATTATTACAGTTGAGTTTATCTTGCTCTCTTTTGCAAAATGTATGTGACCAAATCTGCGTGTGTTTGAAGAAAGTCTGCTTTTAATAAAGCCAGTTTGGTTGGCATGGATGAGACCTGAGATTAGAGTCAACCTAAACTGCTAATGCTTTGTTTATAATTTCGAGGTTAGTGTTGATTAGCGATGGCTTGAACAGAGGGCTGGGTCATTGCCTGGCTTAAGCTGTCCTGAGATTATGGCTCTCTGTCTCTCCACAGGTTGGGTGACATCAAATGGAAAGGGGCTGACCTACCTGACAGACCCTCAGATCCATTCCCTCAGGGCAGCTGGCAGCAGGATGAACTTTGGAGAGAGGGGCATCAGAAACTTTCTGGAGGCCCAGCATGGGCCCAAGTGCAATGACATCTGCAGCAGGCTGGATCTTAACTGTCTAGGAAGCCTTGGGAAGGCTGGTGGTTTTATGGTTTAGGAGCAGGACTTATAAGCAGAAGAGTATGGGAAGGCATCTGTAGTACTTTTCAACTTGATAATTATTTTGCTAATCCCTTCAGTACCGGTTCTATTAATGAGGGAGTGTGAGACCTTGTATCTAGATGCTTGACAAGCAGCACTGGTTTCCCCCAGGGCTTACTCTCCCCAGGGCTTAGTCTCCCCAGGGCTTAGTCTCCCCAGTGCTCTATATCTGCCTATATACACGACTGCACTTTTTATGACCCCTCAGTCAAACCCCTGAAGTTATCAGATAACACCATAGTCATTGGTCTCATCTAAGAGGACACTGTCTTTCTACAAATTGGGTTTTTGCCTACCCAATGGTACTGCAAAACGTAAATGTGGAGATCAGCATACACAACAGTGGCCTCCTGCCACTTCCCCCTCTTATAATACAGGGCAGCATAGTGATCACTCTGGAGACATTCAGGTTCCCAGGAACAACATTCTTCTCAGGACTTTAAGTGGACAATCAAGACCAACCAGGCCCAGCATAGAATTTACTTCCTATGGTAGTTGAACACAGTACACACACTGCATCAATTCAATGGAAACTGGCAGAGAACTCTCCTGCATCCAAAGAGGGTCATGAAAATCATTTCACTCAATAACTGCAGCACTCATAAATTAATAATTTTAAAGAAATGACATGAGAATCTGTTTCTTTATATTTTGTATATTCTGTAACTAGTGGTTGAGTTGTAAAAGTACTTCAAGGGGGATGTGGAGGTCCCCCATGATAAAGTTTGCTGAGCAGATTGTGTTTCAGAAGAGAGTTCACCTGTTGAGTACCCTGATATAGCTGGTAGATTTCCATTCGCATGAATGAAATTACACAAAATGGTTTAGGAGGATGGTGAGGAGGGATTTCATATTTTCAAGGGGGTACCAAGGTACATAATGATACAATGAGTTTTAATGCTTATTATGAAGTGTTAACAGGAAAATTACTGTTAGGCACTAAATTGCACCTAATTTCGGCAATGTCACTGAAACAACTGAACTTGGACAAATCTCAGCTGAGGAGTTCAGTAAATCACTAAAAGAATTATGACTTACATTTGTAATTCACACTACAATGGTGTCACTGTTCCCAAAATCAATATGTCGGGAAAACACCAAACTGGCAATCACTCCAATTGATCTTGGAATGGAATAAATGAAAGACTCAACAGATTAATGAAAATGTATTAAAGAAAAGGTATTGAATACTGGGAACTTCAAGTCCAGAAATGACAGACCCTCTGAAGGAGCAAAGAAGCCAGATGTCGTCAAACCCATTAGAGATGGATGGTACTATAGATGTTTAATTCAATACTGATACAAGTATTTTATAAGCTAGTATTATTGATAGTGATACCTCATTTTTAAATTTGATCATTTAATAGTGGAATGACTAATTTTAAATGATTATCAATCTGTAATGGTCAGTGTATGTTGAGCAAAGTAAATCCCACTAAACAAGATGTATAATACTGCATTTATTGCAAAATAAAAATTAAGATCTACTTAATATGTATAAAAAAGAAATATAAATGTGTTGGGATTCTTGCATTTTTGTGATGTGTACGCGAGGAAGTTTTCGGGAGAATATAGCAACCATATTCCAGACAAATGAACCTTGGTCTTCGAAACTTTCAAATGGCAATTTATGCCAACTGAGTAACATTTTAGTACAGAAGTACTGATATTTATATTGAAGTAGGGCTGTCTATGTGTCCGTTCTTAATATGCGGTTTTCCACTGCCATACCCCTAACCCTTTTATCAGTCAGATTTTACATGTCAGATTTACCTTCCTATTTCATTCACAGCATCTCATAGCAAAAACACATACTAAAGAAAGCATGCAGCACTGGAAAAACAGATAGGTAAGCACAACATTTTCATACAAAGCATGGCAACACTAAGTATTATTGGTACCACTTTACAATTAGGCTCCCTTTTGCCACTTTTAAATCGTTTTAACTAATGCTGTTAATGTTAACACCTTAACATTTGCGATTAATCTGGAAACCTTAACACTCTATTTTGTTTTTAACATAATTTAACCTTCTGGAGTCAGTGATCTCGAGTTTTTGACGTGGAGAATTAGACACTGACAGCAGGGAGATGAGAGAGTGCACTTGAAAAAAAAAAGTTTAGAGAGGGTTAATCTTGTTAAATATACAATTATAGGTCAAAAAACATTGGTCAATTTTCTAAATAATTATACTATTATTCATTGACTATAATTATACAAATAATGATATATCAATAAATCGGATTTTACCGACGCAAAGTTGTTGGAAACGATGCATCTCGAGTTCATCATTGTATCCGATATTGTATGTTATTCATGAAAGAGCCCGTTTTTACCAGCGAGCGCAGAAGCAAGGCGAATCAGCTGAAGAATATATTCACGCATTATACGAGCTCTCCGAGAGCTGCCAGTTTGGTTCAGTGAAAGTAGATGAATAATCGGGATGAACTGGTTATAGGCATCCTCGACAAGGCGTTGTCTGAGAAGCTGCAGTTAACCACGGACCTAACACTGGAAAGAGCAGTGGAGATGGTGAGACAGTCGGAACAGGTAAAGGAGCATGTTAGCCAGCAGGCTACAGCTAGCACTGCTAACACTAGCCACCTCAGTAAAGTGGCACGTCGACGCACACGTGCTGCTCCTACAAAGCAGTGCAAAGAGAGGCAAAGGCAGCGGAGCAGCAGCAGTTTTCATCCGGTGAGACATCGCCATGGAGGTGGAAATGTGAGGAAATACTCTAGGTGCGGTAAAAATCAAAGAACTCGCACTGTGCAACCAGATTCTTACTTGGCTCTCAACGGGGGCAGTCGCACTTCTCTCCCTCTCCCTCCCCTTATCTTCCCTGCTTTGCTCCTCACGTCTCGTCTAGTCTACTGTCTTACTGTCTATACTTGAGAGACTCTCTCAGTCCTGCTCTTCAAAACTAAGAAACTAT
>JAODLC010000002.1:17533022-17550777 GCA_026781145.1 Hippopotamyrus pictus | reverse complement strand
TACAATTTATATTAGGTCAGCGTTCACGGTTCGACTTCTGATATTCAGATCGAGTTCTAGGTCAAACTGGTTTGTTGACTTTCAAGAAATTCGAGTTCTAGTGAGTTCGAGAACCGAGGTACCACTGTATTAGGTTTTTTTCTTCATTATTTAATCAAAGACTGGGTCCAAGTGCTATAAGGTGTTTCCTCTGGAAATAAAAAATAACAATCACAGGGATCTAAAGGTTTGTTTTTCCTGTTTTTATGTCATCCAGCTTCGATTTGATCTTCTCTAATTGGCTGTTGATGTACCTGACTGACGAAGAGCTTCTGTCTCTAACTGAAAGCATGTTGAGCTGGCTTCAGCCAGGAGGGTACCTCTTTTTTAGGGAGTCCTGCTTCCACCAGTCAGGTCAAAATATTTTTATGTTAATGTCTAATTTTATACTGTTCACCATTTTCAATTCTTCTTTTTGAGTTCTCTTTATTTTTCTTTTCAGTTTTAGCTGGAATGGTTAGATGATTTCGTACATTTAATAGTATGTTTCCATGTTTTTTCCAGTTTGTGTAATAAATATTTTGTCATTATTTGTAATAGTTTGCATTATCAGGATTTGTTGGGTCTTGACTGATTTATGTCTTTGCACAGGAGATCGCAGGAGAGATTTTAATCCCACTCAGTACCGTACACCTGCCCATTACAACCACTTGATGACTTCAGCTATTTGGCAGGAGATGGAAACAAAGCAAACATTTGGTTTTGATATTGTCATGTCAAAGACAGTCCAGACCTATATCCAGGTAAAAAATAAATAAATTATATATATGTGTGTGTGTGTGTGTGTATATATATATATATATATATTTTACACTTAATGCAAGCTGAACACTGACTACTTTACATTGTATCAAAGTGTCGTATCTTCAGGTTTGTCCCATGAAAAGATATAATGAAAAATTTACAAAAATGTGAGGGGTGTACTCAATCAATAAAATAAAGAAAAGAAAATCCTGTCAGATATATTTTTATTCCCCAGATGGGAAATATATATGGTTTAGGGATCTGTCTGCTGCTGCAGTCACTTGAGCTCAGTGGCATAATAGCTCAAAAAGTATTTTATGGATCATTTTAAAATTTTGCAGATGCATTGTATGGGTGCAAATTTGAAAGTGCTCATATTTTGAAACAATTTTCTGCAAAATTGGAGCAGTGCTGCTTAGTGGAAGCAAAGGGAAAGGTCTGCTGAAGACACTTGGTCTTGTGAATGATAAGTCAAAAAGGTTTTTATGGAATTTGTTGCCTTTTCACAAAAACATTAGAAAGTTGAATACAGTACCTGACTTAATTTTAAAACAAATTGTACCAAAATTGATGCAGCAGTAATATATGACAGCAACTGAAGTAATGACAACTGCAGAAGGCCCCTGATCTTGTAAATACAATAACTCAAAAAACATTTTTTTATAGTAGGTGCATTGATGTCTCTGTGATGTATATGTCCTGTGATGGAATAGCATTCTGGTTCACCATAACCCTACATTGGATAAGTTGGTATAGAAAATGCATGGATTTTTTTTAGTGTATCTCTCATGTGCATCTGTGAAATCTTAAGGTTCGTACAAAAATTATATGCACCCTACTTTTTAATAACAAAAAAATAAAGCTTTTGTTGTACGCAGAACTTCAGGTGTTTTTGATTCGTAAATTTATACTTATTACTGTATGTACTATTTGTCTCACTTGCACACAGGTTTGCACAAAAAACAACTGCAAAATAAGTAGATATAAATGTGAGTGTTATTATTGCTCTACAGGTGAAAAAAAATCAGAATCAGGTTTCTTGGCTGTTGCAGAAGGTCCCACGTAATATAACCGGCCATCAGGGATACAGCACTTTCCAGCATTTCCTGGACAACCAACAGTACACACAGCGTGGCATCTTGAGATATGAGATGATCTTTGGACCTGGATATGTCAGCACAGGAGGGTTGAGCACCACCAAGGTAGCCCCTGGAATGCAAACTTTAAAAAACGTATCATTCCATCTCCTCAGTTGCAATTGATAAATCTTCCTTGATTTGGCCAACCCTTATGTAGACCTAAGAGTAATGTGCAAATTAGTTAATGAAAAAGAATATACGGTTTTTGTGTTTTAATGCAAACATCATAATGCTGTCTTTACACCTAATTATCATTAACCTCAAAGGAATTTGTTGACCTCCTGAATTTATCATCTGGCCAAAAAGTTCTTGATGTAGGATGCGGAATAGGGGGTGGGGATTTCTACATGGCAAAGGTAAGAGCCACTATTATTAATGTCATTTGTGTTTTGGTAGCATCCTTGTTAAGCATTTATGTAATAAATTTTTTTTCTGGTGCTTTACAGACATTTGGAGTGGAAGTTCTTGGCATGGATTTGTCATCAAATATGATAGAAATTGCAATGGAGAGAGCCATTAAGGAGAAAGTACCCTTGGTCAGTCAACTCTGATGTGCCCATTGAGGTTTTTCACTATAATATAATGATACGATGTCCCACGATATAAAACACACTCAAATCCATCCATCCATCCATCCATCCACAGTTTACATGTGTTTTGTGGACTTGGAAAAGGCATATGATCAGTGTTTGGTTCACATTTTCAGCAGTAAGTCAGACTCGTTTCCGGTAGCTATTTGACTTCGCTATGGCATAACTTTTATGGACGAATTTTCTAGGCGTAACCAGTGGGTGGATGGGGTCTGGTTCGGGGGCCTCAGGACTGTATCTTTGCTTTTGTGCACTGTGACCTACAGCATGTACTGGGGCAGTTTACAGCTGAGTGGGCGGTGTCCAGGATGAGGATGAGGCCATGGTTCTCGACCAGAAAATGGTGGATTGTTCTCTCCTGGTGGGCTGCTATTACTAGTGTATTAGTGTCTCTGTGTTGGCTTGTGAGAGAAACGGACTCTGGCAATGTTCTTAAGATGATAGAATGCACTCTTAGTTATGTGAGGCACAAAACTGAGATTTGAATCAAAGGTGACTGACTGGTTTTTCTTGTTTGCAAGGGTTAAATACGTGCGGTTGTAGTTTCACATAGAGTTTGTCTCTCTGAGCTTCAGTACCAAGATCTCTGTTTTGTCCTGATTGAGCTGTAGAAAGTTCTTGGCCATCAATGACTTGATATCTAAAATGCAGTTAAAAAGGGCACCTATAGGCCCTGAGTCATCCGGGGACACAGCGTTGTAAAGTTGTGTGTCATCAGCATAACTATGAAAAATTATATATTAAAAAATGTGGGATCTAAAATTGATCCGTGAGGACCACCACAGTTCATTTTATAATTTTTAGATGATCCATGCTTACAAACAATGCACTATCAGTAAAATATTATTTGAACCAATAAAAACAGTACCAGACAGGTCAATCATATTGTTAAGTCTATCTAAAAGAACTGAATGATGTACAGTATCAAAGGCTGCAATTAAGTTAAATAGTATTAGCACTGAGGGTATTCTAGTATCCATATTGGACCTGAGATCATTTACAATCTTGATTAGTGCTGTCATGGTACTAGGGTTGGTTCGAAAACCAGATTGTTTTTTTTTTCATAAATATTGTAACATTTCTTAATTTAACTCAGGAGTGACAAACTCCAGTCCTGGAGGGCCTGAGCCATGCAGAGTTTTTGGTTTACCCTCATTTAACACACCTGATTCAACTCCTTGTGCTAATTACCACAGAGCTCATAAGCAAAATCATTTGTGGTGGAACAGGGAAAGAGCTAAGCTACACAGGGCTCCGGCCCTCCAACTTTTCTCTTCAGAACAGGACCATGGCAGTTTTATAGGCATTAGGGAAGACACCCTTCTGAAGAGAATAATTAATAATAGTAAGTAAATCTTAGGTAAAAAAAATAAAATGTCTTTAAAACAGATGTAGGAATAGGAATAGGTTGCCGATTTCAATTGTGAGATGACTTTGCTAAGAATCTCAGTATCAACCGGGACAAATTTCTCCTCATGCGAAGACAGCAGTTCTTAGATCTTAAAATTCATATGCTAACATGGTGCTAGAATCAACCTAATTGCGTCTATTTTAATTCTGAAGTGGACTGCACAATCTTTGCGTTTGGAGTTGGTAGACATACTGCTAGACTTTGTAAGAAAAGGATTAATTAAACTGTCAATGGCTGACAAGAGGATTTTAGGATCATTCCAGTGGTCGGTTATCAGTTTTGAGAAGTTAGGTTATCTGGCATGTTTAATTGCCTTATTGTAAATATTCAGCTGTGGTAAATTTGGTAATCAACTGTTAGTTTACTCTTTCTCCATCTTCTTTCTGCTATTCATCATTTTCATCTTTCACCTATTTCATCTTTTCAACTGTAATTTCTTCATGGTGGTGTCAGAAAGACTAATCTTTTTTAAGTTTTAGTGGGGCAACCTTGGGTTGACCTTAGTCTACTATTAAAACTATCCACAATAAAATCACAAGAGGAGGGTAAAATGTTTGCAGGAGTGACATATAAAAGATCAATGAAATTAACAGCCACTTCAGGAATAAGATACCTACTTAAATCACCTAAAATGATCATTCTGCTCATAGTTGGTGTATTAGTACGAGAGGGGGATATAGGACTTTTGAAGGAACAAACAGGCACGCTTTGGTTCATTCAGAAATATTTTATTAAAAGTGATACAAAATTATTATATATCATAAGCTTTGATAAGTAATCCCTTTTATCAATAAAATGCTGCAGGCTACTTGCACTCGGACATTCCATCATCACCCACCTTCACTTTTAGACTGGGGAGCACGTTTCAGTCCTGGCATCGACCAAGACGTGTTTCCCGAGAAGTGCCGGGTGATGTGCACTCGATGAGTTCTCCCCCTTCCATTATACGGTGCTACTTTGCAATAAGGCTACCCATAATAAAGAGTATACTAATGGTTTATAGTCTGGTTATTAATTAGGTTGTAACACTTTGTAAAATATTAATAGACAGTTTTAAAAAAGTTATAACACAGTTTTCTTTTTATTAATGAGTTACTACCATTTACAAGTGGCACAAGGGAGCCCTATTGTAAAGTGGTACCCTTTATACTAAATTCGGTGCTATCTAAGACGACTATGTGCGTGTGGGCAGGGAATGAGCTGGCCAGGCTCACCCCTCCCCTCAGGCAGTGCGCTCTTGGTCCTCTAATTCTCATGAGAAACAGGACAAGTGTCCTTGGGCACATATGAGTGAAGTGAGATTGCTTGCAGCTGTAAAACATATTGGGTAACACTTTCTCTTTTTCTCGGAAAAGCAAGGTAAACGTCCCAGAACAAGTATTTCTTAGGACAAGATAAGTGTCCCACAAACAAGCTATACAATTAATTCCAGAAAAACATGTTGTACACTTAGTCCTTGGCACAATGATATGGGTGAATCATGGACGTATTGGACGTAGGCAATCTCGTGGTGCAGTCTGAATAATGCGCTGCATGTATGCTGATAGCATTCAAATATCCAACCAGTTTGGGCGAACACCGTCAGTCCGAAAGAGGGAGGTGTGATTCTGGAAGAGATTAAAATTGTCAATAAAACCTATATTATGAGCTCGGCAGGTGGACTGGAGCTAAGTGTTGAGGCTGAGGATCCTGCTGAAACGCTCTGCACCGCGGTTTAATTGTGAGATGGGACCAATGATAAAAACAAACTCCCCAAACTTTTTTAAAAGATTAAAAAGGTCAGTAACATCCTTTGTGGTCAGCTCAGACTGCCACCGGGCTGCCGTTAGATCCTACCTGGATGAGGGTCCAGTTTATAGTGGATGGGAGTGAGTGCAACATAAGCGGAGCTTATGTAGAATGACCGGGACCGTGGCTCCAGGAACACAGTGTATAGCTGTGTTAATAAAGCAGATGTTCATAATTATAGAATCTTGCACTATTAATGTGGTTGAAAAGAAGAGAGGGTGAGGGGCTGTGGTCTTTCTAAGTGCTGTGACGAGGCAGCAGCAGGATTACCTACCGGCTCAGTGCGAGAAAATCCGCTGGAGCACCGGAGCACAGCCTCTCTCAGGATCCTACACTGGGAAAATTACATTTTCTCAGCGCGCTTAAAATTACTAAGGAGCTGTGCTGTAACCTGTCATGGTGCCTGGCACCAGCTGTTACTGTACTGACCTAGCATGCAGTGCTGGGCTTCCCAGTGATCTACAGGGTGCAGAATGTCAGAAGACGCACTTTGTCAGACAGTCTCTCTTGAGAAAAACACTAACTTGGCACCTTTACTATATGGCTCCTTAGTAAGTACTAACTCCTCACTACTTACTCCTCAACTATAACTCATGAACAAATATAGTTTGTGGTTAATTAATACATTAAATAAGTTAGTCTAGGATTAATAAAGAGTATTAAAGTATATTATTTGTGCCCTCTCAAGTAAAGTGTTAATCAGTTATTATTATTAGTGCTAATTTAGGATTCAATAATCCTTAATTAACAATTTAAAATAAACTTAACCAAACTGGAGCCCCACTATTTTTTCCAAACACTGATCTTCTAATCACCAATGAGTACTGTTGGGGGTCCTTAGGGTGTGAGCCAGGGACACATTCTGGGCAGGATCCCAGCGCAGATGCATGCACATGCTGGCTAATACTTGGATAGGAAACCAACTAGGAAAACTGGGTTGCTCCTGGAAGAGGTGTTGATCCAGTCAATAGGTTAGCCCATCTGGTGGTCTGTGTGGATCCCAATGCCCCAGTGCAGTAAAGGGGTTGCTGCTGTAAAAATGGTGTCATCCTTCAGGTCAGATGATGAGGTACTGACACTCTGAGATCATAAAAGATACTTGGGCACCTTTCTAAAGTGTAGGGGTGGTTCCTCGATGTTCAAAATACCCCAATGTGGCCCTATCAAATCTGGTCTCCTAATCATCCCCTATATCTAAGTAGTGAATTCGCTCCTGCCCCTTCACCGCCTTTGCTACTGTGTGGTGAGAGTACTGATGCAGAATGGCTGCCGTCGCATCATTCAGGTGGGGGTTACACAGTTGTGGTGGCTGAAGCGGCTCCCCATTGCTTCCTTTAAACACGTTGGGTATCTTGAAAAGCACTATATAAATACAACTTTAATTCATTATTTCACCAATTAGCATAATAGCCTGTCTTTGAACACCGCAGAGGAAAGCTGTTTGGCACAGGAAGAACATGCAAACCTCAAACAAAAGATTCAAATGCTCAACCCTAGAACTCACCCTGCCAGTTTAAATTAAATTAACTTGTGCAACCTCCTGTTAATGCATACTGCAAATATTTTGTCAACTTGTGTTTTCTTCCAATCACAGGTACAATTTGAGCTTGGAGATGCCACAAAGAGAAGCTTCCCTGAAAGTTCATTTGATGTTATTTATAGCAGGGATACAATCCTTCATATTTCTGATAAGGTGGACCTTTTCAAGCATTTTTATGTAAGTATTTATGGGATATGTACTGAAAACACAAACATGGTGAAACATTTGAGGTGTAACGAACAGAAACATGCATAAAATTTTGGCTAGAGAAAAGAAAAAATGTGTTTACATTTTTTACTCTGTAGTCATTCATTTGTGAAGAAGATCTACAGAATATCAACGGACCGTGGAATTTATTGTAGCATGGTCTTTCCTTACCATTACTGTACCATGATATACCTAGAGACTTTTTTTAGAGGCAGGTACATAGGGGTGCGTATTGACAGCTTTTATAGGAACACACTTTAAATATGTGGGGTAAAAAGGGACTCAACCTAATGCTCAGTAGTTTTACTAGTTTTACCTGTATTTGCTACTTGAACAAGACATGGATCAATGCCAAATTGCAGGGAATTATTTCTCCTTAATGTATTTATTTGATGTCCAAACCACACTGGTATATAAATACATGGGGAAACTATGACAATGTGATTTGTTTTTGATCCAATATCTTAGAACACTTGTATCAAAAAAAACTTTTAATTCAATTCAATGGAGTAGCCTAATTGTAGTGTTACGTAACGAGTTAATTATTCTGCCCAGTGGTAATGTTTAAATCAGTAAAAACTTAGCAGTTTCTTGGTGATCAGAATTCTCAGCGCAGATGTGCTTTTATTCTGTAGGCTTGTTTGCTTTCCGGTCAGAGTATTTCGGTATCTTGGTGGCAAACGAATCTCTCTCTCTCTCTTCCTGTTGACTAATAAAATAAGAGGTTTCATCATCATGGGCTAAGCAACTGCCTCCTGTCTCTTTCTTCTCGCCACATTGATGACTCTGATGTCTCTTTGTTCGTGTTCGAGATTTCCCTCAACATGGCAGCTAATGCTGTGGTTTTAAAGCTGCCGGACTTCTAGTGTGAAAATGCCACTGTGTGGTCCACACAGGCTGAAGCTCAGTTCGCCGTCCGGGGCATCACACAGGACAACACAAAATACTATTATGTTGTTTCTGCACTGGACAACGCCACAGCTGAGCTGGCTGCTGAGCTTTCTCCAAGATCACCTGGCGGATGGCAAGTACGAAGCTTTTAAATCGCTGCTGCTAGCAAGTTTCGAATTGTCGGAGCCAGAGCGGGCACGTCGGCTTCTCGACTTGCCCTCCTTGGGAGACCAGAAACCATCCAAGCTTATGGACCACATGCTGTCTTTTCTGGGCAGACATCAGCCCTGTTTTATTTTTCATGAGCTATTTATGCAGCGGATGCCGGATCCCGTTCACTCAGCCCCAGCGAGCTCCCCACTTACAGATTTCCATGAGTTGGCAAGAGAAGGGGACAGAGTTTACATTGCCAGTCGGCAGTCCTGCGCTGTGACTCTAAGTCCGGTCACTATTTCTATCATGCCCATTTCAGTGTGCGCGCTAAGAAGTGCATCCCGCCGTGCTCCTTCAAGTCGCTGGGATACACCAGGACCGGCGTCTTGTAGCTTCGCTGGGCGCTGGACGGCAAAGCAGTCTGCTGTTTATCGAAGACTCCGTTTCTGACTGGCATTTTCTGTGTGACACGGGCGGTTTTGTGATCGTCCTCCCCGCCTCACCGCTGCACAAGCAGTCAGGAGTGCATGGTTTTCCCCTAGAGACTTTTAGCGATCGGCCAGTAGACCTCCGTTTTCATGGACAGCGTTTCCGGCGTTTCCACTCCATTGTTGGGGGCTGATTTTTGGTATGCCAACAACTTGCTGGTGTATGTTAAAAATAAGCGCCTGATAAACGCCGAGACTTTTTGCTCTTTTCCCTGTACGCTCAGCGGGGCTGGCCCTTCCAACTTGTCTAGTGTTTCTGCTTCACCTGATGTTTTCAAGTGCCTCCTGGCAGAGTTTCCCACCCTCACCACACCCACCTTTTCTGCATCCTCGGCGGAACATGGTGTAGAGCACCACATATCCACAGCAGGTCCACCAGTGCACGCCAAAGCTAGATGCCTAGACCCTGAGTTAGGAGTTTGCCGCGTTGGAGCATTTGGGGATTGTTCAGTGGTCTGACAGCCCCTGGTCTTCTATTCTCCATATGATGCCCAAGCCTGGGGGTGGTTGGCGCCCCTGTGGGGACTATAGACACCTTAATGATGCCACTACCCCTGACTGGTACCCTATTCCACAAATCCAAGATTTCTCTTTTGGTCTGTTCAAGTTACTTAGAATGCCTTTTGGGTTCAAGATGCAGCTCAAACTTTTCAGCGTTTGATGGACAGTGTTGTGCGGGACATGTCTTTTCTGATTGTTTATTTAGGCGACATTTGAGCATTTGACTAATCTTTGGGCATTGTTTGCACATCTCAGTGCTCACAGGTTAATTGTGAATGTTACTAAGTGTTAGTTTGGTGTCCATTCTGTTGATTTTCTTGGCCACCGCATTACCTTTGAGGGGGTGGTGCCTCTCCCTAAGAAAATTGCTGCTGTTTGGAATTTCCCACAGCTAGTCACGGTCAAATCTTTGCAAGAGTTTCTGGACATGGTTAACTTCTATCATCGTTTCATCCCTGGAGCTGCCTGCATTATGTGTCCCCTATACTCTGCACTTAAAGGTGTTTCTTCTAAGGCTGTGGTTGAGTGGACTCCAGAGTGGTGTCAGGCATTCCATAATGCTAAACAGGCCTTGGTGGATGCTATGTTGCTAGCTCACCCCTTGCCGGATGCTCCCATTGCCATCACTACAGATGCTTCTGATGTTGCTGTGGGCGCAGTACATGAACAACTGGTTGATGGGGAATGGCAGCCACTGGCCTTTTTCAGTCGCCAGTTGCGCCCAAATGAGAGCAAGTACAGCACTTTTCACTATGAGTTCCTTGGTCTGTACTTAGCTGCGCCATTTCCGCTTCCTGCTTTTGTGGATCACAAGCCATTGCTGGCCACAATGAGCAAAATTTCAGACCCTTGGTCTGCACGTCAGCAGCGTCATTTGGTGTTCATTTCTGAGTTCACCACAGACATCCATCATGTTGCTGGTAAACACAATGTGGTGGCTGATTGCCTTTCACGTTCAGTGGTTGGTTCTGTCCAACTCGGTGTAGATTATGCACTAATGGCAGTGGACCAGGCAGCTGACACCGAGGTTCAGGGGTTGCGGTCTGCTGACACTATTCTGCAGCTCCAGGATGTGCCCTTCAGTGACGCCTCACTGCTTTGTGATGTCTCAATAGGAACTGTGCGGCCGATTCTGCCATGTGGCTGGTGGCGTTAGGTGTTCGATGCTGTCCATAGCCTGTCCTGGACGCAAGGCATCACAAAAGCTGTTTTCAGCTAAGTTTGTTTGGTGTGGGCTGAAAAAGGACATCCGTGACTGAGCCGCTTCTTGCTTTGCTTGTCAGCGCTCTAAGATCCAGCTGCGCACCAAGGCTCCCCTGGCATATTTTGGTGTCCCAATATGTCAATTTGATCATGTCCACATGGATTTAATTGGTCCATTGCCACCATCCCATGGTCACACGCACCTTTTGACAATCATTGACTGAACAACCTGCGGGCCAGAGGTGCTGCCATTAGCCTCCACGGCGACAGCAGATGTGGCTCGGGCTTTCATCGGCTCCTGGGTCTCTCGTTTTGGTGTGTCTGCCGACCTGTCATCTGATCGTGGACCGCAGTTCACATCCAAATTGAGGGGTGCAATTACCCGTGAGCCACACCACCGCTTATCACCCGCAAGCTAACGGGTTGTGTGAGAGCTTTCACCACTCTCTGAAGGCTGCCCTTCGTGCGTCTCTTCAGGGTGCTTCTTGGTCTGACAGGTTGCCATGGGTTTTGCTGGGTTTGCGGACTGTTCCACAGGCTGACCTTTGACCTGGGGACAAGTTTTTGTTTTAGAAATGGGTGGTAAGGCTGACTAAGTTTCTGTGGACCGTTTCAACTTGGTGTAGATTATGCCCTAATGGCAGCGGACCAGGCAGCTGACAATGAGGTTCAGGGGTTGCGGTCTGAGACACTGGTCTGCTCCAAAGGCTGACCTGCAGACTTCCTCTGCTGAGTCGGTCTACGGACAGCCCTTGCAGGTACCTGGTGATTTTCTACCAGATGCGTTGGTTCCTTGGTCAGCCTCACAGCAGTGCTTAGCTTTATGGGACACTGCGGCCGCTTTTGGTCCAACACCCACGTCACATCACAGTTTCCCGCAATCTCATGTGCTCTCGAATCTGGCGGATTCCCATTTTGTTTTCATTCGACATGATGCCCATCGTGATCCTTTGCACCCCCCACGATGGGCCTTTTGGTATTCTTCAGCCTGGGGACAAGTTTTTTGTTTTAAAAATGGGTGGTAAGGCCGACTGCGTTTCTGTGGACCGTTTGAAGCCGGCCCATTTAAATTTAGATGCCCCAATGCCACTCGGCCAGCTTCCTCATAGGGGTCACCCGCGCTGTTCAGTTCCGTCACCGGCACCGGCCCCGGTTGTGCCTGCTCCTGTAGGTGATACTGTGAGCAGGTCAGGGCAGGTGATGAGACCCCCTAAAAAGTGGTGTCCCCTGCCTCTGTGAATTCTGGGGGGGGCCTGTGCAGCAGTTTCTTAGAGATCAGAATTCTCAGGGCAGATGTGCTCTTATGCTGAAGGCTTGTTTGACTTCCGGTCAGAGTATTTTAGTATCTCAGCGGCAACCGGATCTATCTCTCTCTCTTCCTGTTGACTAATAAAATAAGATGTTTCATCCCTTTCACAGGCTAAGCAACTGCCTCCTGTCTCTTTCTTCTCACCACAAAGGTGTTTTTAGTGGTGGTGCACCAATGTGGAAATGTGCATCTGTAAGTTTCCTGAATTCCACTGGTGGAATAGAAGTGAGGGCAATATTTCACTGTGTACCGCTTTTCAGTTTGTCCTGCTTCAGACCAAGGAGGCTCATTATTTTACCCCGGGCCAGCCTGTATTTCTCTATGAAATGTTCATTACTGAGATAGTCCAAGGGGTTCATGGGTAATTCACTTTCTCAATTCCAAAGATGTGACGGAACACATACTGTAGCAAGTTTGATTAGTTAACTCATTATACCAGAGAGTTCAGAATTTATGAATCGTGCCCCTTTCCATTCATGAATTGAAATTTGGATTGAAATGGCCACATCCTGTAAGATGTTGAATTGGAATGATAAGAATTCATTTCAGTGCAAAGCAATTCAATGTAATCACACACACAAGAATGCCATTTAATCTAGCAAAACATAAATAATTACATAATTATTTACTTTCAAGATGGTAGATCTGTATATACAGTGGTGTGAAAAAGTGTTTGCCCTCTTCCTGGTTTCTTACTTTTTTGTATGTTTGTCACACGTAAATGTTTCAGATCATCAATCAAATTTAAATATTAGACAAAGATGACAGAAATAAACACAAAATGCAGTGTTTAAATGAAGGTGTTCATTATGAAGGTGTTCATTATTAAGGGGAAAAAAATCCAAACATGACCCTGTGTGAAAAAGTGATTGCCCCCTAAACCTCATAACTGGTTGGGTCACCCTTAGCAGCAACAACTGCAATCAAGCATTTGCAATAACTGGCAATAAGTCTTTTACAGCACTGTGGGGGATTTTGGTCCACTCATCTTTGCAGAACTGTTCTAATTCAGCCACATTGGAGGGTTTCCGAGCATGAGCCGCCTTTTAAGGTCATGCCACAGCATCTAAATCAGATTCAGGTCAGGATTTTGACTAGGCCACTCCAAAGTCTTCATTTTGTTTTTCCATAAGTCATTCAGAAGTGGACTTGCTGGTGTGTTTTGGATCATTATCCTGCTACAAAACCCAAGTGTGCTTCAGCTTGAGGGCACAGACAGATGGCCAGATATTCTCCTTCAGGATGTTTTGTTAGACAACAGAATTCATGGTTCCATTTACCACAGCAAGTCTTCCAGGTCGTGAAGCAGCAAAACAGCGTCAGACCATCACATTACCTCCACCATGTTTCACGTTTGGTATGATGTTCCTTTTCTGAAATGCTGTTACTTTTACGCCGGATGTAATGGGACACTCACCTTCCAAAAAGTTTAACTTTTGTCTCGTCAGTCCACAGAGTATTTTCCCAAAAGCCTTGGGGATCATCAAGATGTTTTATGGAAAAACTGAGACAAGCCTTTATATTCCTTTTGCTCAGCAGTGGTTTTCGTCTTGGAACTCTGCCATGCAGGCCATTTTTGCATAGTCTCTTTCTTATGGTTGAGTCATGGACACTGTAACTGCAGGTCTTTGGATGTTGTTCTGTGGTCTTTTGTGACCTCTTGGATGAGCGTTCTTGGGGTAATTTTGGTCAGCTGGCCGCTCCTGGGAAGGTTCACCATTGTTCCATGTTTTCGCCATTTGTGGATAATGGCCCTCACTGTGGTTCGAGTCCCAAAACTTTAGAAATGGCTTTATACCCTTTTCCAGACTGATAGATCTCAATTACTTTGTTTCTCATTTGTTCCTGAATTTCTTTGGATTGTGGCATGATGTTTGGCTTTTGAGGATCTTTTGGTCTACTCCACTTTTTCAGGCAGGTCCTATTTAAGTGATTTCTTCATTGAGAACAGGTGTGGCAGTAATCAGGCCTGGGTGTGGCTAGAGAAATTGAGCTATGCTTTCCAAAGATGTGATACACCACAGTTAATTTATGTTTTAACAAGGGGGGCAATCACTTTTTCACACAGGGCCAAGTATGTGGGTACCCGCTGCATCAACGCATGCTCCCCAACCTAACCTGACTTTACATGTAGTTCTATGTGCTTTTTTTGCAGAAACTTTGCATAAATTGGCAAAATTGTGAATATTGTGTACACACACACACACGCACACACACACACAAACACGTACAAACACACACACAAACACGTGTTTGTAATATCTTTGTGAGGACTGTCCATTCATTTCTGTGAAAAAAACCCTAATCACAACAATGATGATCTTGACCCCTACCCAGCCCTAACCTTAAGCATAAGTAATAAAGCAAAATATGACTTTAGTTATTTGGTTGCAGTCACAGATTTTTATAAAATCGAGTTTCCCCATGTAGTAACTGAAAAACGCCCCCCCACAAGGCCAAGAATAACAGGTTTTTATCATATTGTAGAGACATTTGATCCCTAGAATGTAATATATACGTAACCCCCCACATGCCAGTTAGTTAAATCGTAGGAAATTTGGAAAATAAACTCTCAATTCAACAATTGCAAATATGTTTTTTGCCAGTTTTCGCCTAGTTATTGTATTTTCCCTTTGCCATGGCTTTATCCTTGTAATTAAAAGCTATTTAACATCCATGGAAGTATGGCCATGAGTTATTCCATCTTCTGGTGCAGTTAGATGCATTGACAGAAAGTTTCATTTCCAAAATGCCTATTGTTTGTTCTGTGTAGACTATTGTATGTTCGTCTGTACTCTATATAATGCTTCAACTTACCTTTCAATTTCTCTTTGATAAATGTTCTTTGGTAAATGACATTTGTTCACTTTACTTATCTTCTTTGCAGACACATGTGATGCACATTGCAATTGCCTCACAGGATGTGTCCTGCTCCAAATGCAAGCTGTCTATAGATTTAGCCATTTCTTGCAGAAAAGTTGTAGTAAATTTTGAAAAATTGCAAGTTCTTTCAAATATGGCGGAATTTGCTTGATTTAATTTCAATCATTGCTTAATCATGAAATCCTGGATGAACTGATAAAATGTTGCTGTATGAACTTTTATGTAATTTTTAACCTTAATAAACGTTTTCAGTAACTTAGCCTACAAGATTAATTTCCTAGACTAATAAAGATTGAATAAAAAATTACATGATTGAATAATACAAAAATTACAAAAAGTAAAAACCAGAATATTGGTAGGTTATCAGTCCATAAACACTGCAATGACGTTGATCCCTTTGCCAGTAATATCGAATAGGTTTATTTGAATTAATTTTAAGTGATATACACTTACCTGTACTTAGCAAAGTCTTTTGACAAAAGAATTTTAGAGGTTTTATGGCTAGCAATTCTAGTTATTGTTTAATGTGTAGGTAAACTTTCTACATAAAGATTAACATGTGTTTCTGTCTGCAGTTGTGGTTAAAGCCTGGAGGAAAAGTACTAATTACTGACTACTGCTGTGGAGAGAAGCCATGGTCACCTGAATTTCAGGAGTATGTCAGACAAAGGGGCTACCTCCTTCTCACTCCAGAAAAATATGGACAGGTACTGTACATCACAGTATTAAAAAAGGAACAGTCACAGAGGAGAATGTGGCAGTATAACATTTATTTTTTATTAGAAGCTGCATATTATTCACATAATATTTGGTTGATATACATAAATCATGAAATACCAAGTTATAATTTCTTAGTATAGCTATGCAAGTCTGTTTTTTATTAGATGATTGAGCAAGCAGGGTTCCTTCGAGTGCGTGTTGAGGACAGGACCAGCCAGTTCATCCAGGTGATCAAGAAGGAACTAAAAAGAGCAGAGGACATCAAGGAAGAGTTCATAGAGGTATGAATACATATATCCTTACTTACATATTACTAAAACAAATGCACATGATGGGGCTGTGATTGCCAAAGAGGCACAGGAGACACAGGTGGAGGGAGGAGGGAGAGGGCCACAGGAGAGAGGCGACAAAGGGGCTCTGATCACCTGTTCTCAGGGAATGCAGTTTATCCCGAAATGGACAGGGGGCAGCGGTCCCCTTAGTGAAGGCGTCTTGAGGGCTACTCAGTGACAGTGAAAGAGAAATCATACGTAACCTGCTTACCCAAGAATTTGCCTTCTTCCCAGCATGAGCTTTAAGCTGCACTGGGAAGGACAATCTTGCATCCTGGCTAGTGTAATTAGTGGCCACCAGCTGCGCCCTGTTGGCATTCTTCACAGGTGGTTTCCGGGCCATCCATGAGAAACCTATTATTGCTGTCCTCCTGCATGGTGATGATTGCCACCTGCTGGTACACAGTGGATTCCTGGCAGCATGGGAGGGCAAGAAAGTTGGGGACAAGGCAATGATAGTACCTCACCAGTTTCAGCAAGACCCAAACCTGATTCTTGGTGCTGGCTACACTATTGTATTGTTGGCATTTTGTCAATTGTCTTCTTTGAGAAATGTAAACCTGGCAACAACTCAGTTTGTGGCATTGGCTAACTTGGCAGGATTGTGTGGTCTACCTAGCTCAAAAACCAGTGCTTGACATGGAGTAGGGACAGGAACAAGCCCTAATGTGACCAATTAGCTGTCTGTAATGAAGGAAATGCTCAGAAGATAGTGGCCCAAAGAATGCAAAATTTACATATATTCCACTGAGCTGGTTAGGAAAAATCAGGTTTTAGTAATTTCGATTACAGAGTACATTTAAAAATGTATTATTTTATTTGTAGTGCTTTTCAGCAAAAAAAAAAAAGTAGAAAAATGTTGAAAATGTTTTTGAGCAGAAGTTTTCTGAAGAGGACTACAACACCGTAACAAGTGGCTGGAGAGAGAAGATTCAGCGTTGTGAGAGAGGAGACCAACGCTGGGGTCTTTTCTACGCTGAACGAAATGGAGAGAGTTGAAATCAGATGATTCAAATAATAATAATAATAATAATAACATTTCATCAATATATAGTTGCAAATTAAAATGACCAGTAAAATGTGTTGAAATGTGTGGAAATTGCATTTATGTATAGTAGGAAAATTAGCAATTGATCATTTCTGAAGCCATTTGTAATTTAACACTAATATGTAGCATTTAGTACAGTGTTCTCTGTTATTTTTCCTCATACAACACGAAATACATTATTTTACCTTTAGTGTAATTAATCAGATCTTTGATTATATTGGTTAATTTGCATTTACATATACATAAATAAAATGGCTAAATAAAGCAAAGAATTTAATAGTAAAAATATTTATAACATATTATATATTATATACATAATAATATGTATAACAGTTATACTACTGTCTTTGGTGAAACAATATCTAAAATGTTTAGATTTCTTTTATGAGGTTCAAATAAATTTACTAGTGTTTTTTGCAGCAAAATTGCAAAAACTTTTTTACTGGCTGTTTATGTTTTTTTGTATTCACGATTTTAATATGACTGAAAGTATTCATTTATAGCATCATTCATTGATTGTAAACTTGAGATTTGCATTTGTTTTCATGGTATTATCATTAAGTTTAAAGTGGAATTGTTGTTAATCAGATTTAATCAGATTAATCAAATTACAAATACCACCAAGTGTGGCAGAATTCCTTAATCTCAAAACCCCCAAATTGCTGTGTAAAATATACAGGACACTTTCGAAAATGAATCAATATCCCTTCCTATTGCAAAATGGGAGGCAGATTTATCAATCAGCTGGGACCACAATTTCTGGTCTAAG
>JAODLC010000002.1:17499226-17527832 GCA_026781145.1 Hippopotamyrus pictus | reverse complement strand
CAGGTGAGGCTAGTGGCTCACAGGCCCTTATTCTCACCTACACTGACAAGTTGGGGGGAGTGACTGAAGGCACAAGGGATCCAATGTTGTAAGAGAGCGCCCACCATCGTCTGCTCTTGACTCCTGTGAGCGTCACCCTGTGCCCCCTCCCCCCTCTTCATACTTCTCAAGGGACCGCAGTCCCATCCGCAGGGGGCCTCCCGCTCCTCCTGCTACAGCGGGGAATGGCTACTCGTATGAGCGTTCCCGCCTCTCCCCTCTATCCATGTCCAGGACATCAATGTATGGAATGCCTCGTGCCAGGGAACCTGTTCCTCCACCACCGCCTGCACGCTACTCATACTAACCATACAACAGTGCGTATTCAACAGGTGAGACTAGGTTAATGCTGCATCTGCCCTTGAGGGTGTCATTTCTTTCAGCAGGCGGATGAAGTTCAGCTGCACGGAAGAATTTTTTTTTCTTACTGCAGTTCAAGGTTCAAATTCAGCTTATGTGAGGGTAAATTCAGCTGACCCAGACTGCTTGTTTTTTTTAAAAATTACTTAAGACTTCATGACGAGTCCTGCCATTAAATAGAAATAGATGATTATCGTAAAGTATGTCCTAAATTCTTAGTGTTTCAAACCTTAATGTAGGGAACAATCAAAACTAACTGGTTTCATAGTCACAAAAAACCATCCTGTAGCAAGGGTAAAAGACCAATTTTTAAACGCGTGTTGTGTACAGTGAAAAGGCAGTTGACTCGTGATTTGCTTTCTTTCCAGGTTAAAATTATCAGTGACAAGATCGTCGTCTCCTGGTGCACGTGCGATACACCCCCTCGTCTGGCAGATCGCGTTTTGTTTGCCTGTGGCTCTTAAAGGAGGAATTCTAGTGCGGACATCTCGTTCTCTAAACCGCTTTTACACTCGTCTTATTTTCGTCTTTACTGGCTTAAAATGTAACCTTGCTTTGTTTTTTTGTTTTGATTGTTAAATTATATTTTGAGCCCTAGAAGGCTGTAATCTAGACTCTAAAGACTGTACAAGCCTGGATCGTTAATGAATTTAAATAAGACGTCTCTCGTTATTTTAATTAAATCACTGAAGTGTGTAACATACATTTTATCTTTAGTCTGTACAGGATCATAATTCGGTTGATAAATTTAGAGCTTTGGGTACAATAGGATAAATAAAATTGCTATTCGCCACAGGAAGGTGCAGAGTATAGTTTTGAGAAATGTTTGAGGCTGTATAATTAGTTAAAAAAAATTCTTTCGTTTTCATGTAAAAAAATTAAATAATCAACCGAAACGTATTTCTATTTTGTTAAATTACTGTCAGTTGTTAAAGGAAGGTACATTTTTGCACTTTGCGTTTTTGTTAGCATAGTAATAAAACTTTATTCAAATGGCAGTGTCATTTGTTTTTGTTATTTTAGTTTTGAACTAAACTGAAAAAACAGTACTCCCAAAAAGAGGAAATGTACGCTTTCTTCTTTGCGTCGACATTTAAAGATCTTTTTAATACAATGAAAATTCATCTTGTCTATATTAGGAAATTGTTCATAAATTTTGTTTAGGCGTTCTTCAGGTAAATCTTAAATTCTCTTCCTTTCCTGTTAATTCAATAACAAGGCATCAGTCTACCACAGCAGGAAGGCAGACTTGACAGGAATTATTGAATACACTTTATAAAATATCGTAGTCATTAACCTGTTTCTTTTGGCAAATTGCAAAGATTCCTCAGTTGTTGTTTAGCATCTTAAAATTTTCTCACCCCTTGCATTTGAAAGAAATGCCCCCTTCTGAAAGGATCTTCATTCTTAAGAGGAATTTGCCCGGTCAGATATTCTCTTTTTTTCCTTTCCAATTACCAGCTCTCAGTTTTATTTAAAAAATTCTTGGGAGAAGTCTGTCCTGCCAGATCTTGCTGAAGCAGTGTGATGGAAACCTTCAGAAGAAGACGGCTATATAAAGGTAAGTTGGTTTGTGGGCTTAGGTACAACTAATAGAAGAATGTCTGAAGGGGGATTGTGCTATTTTTTTTGTCAATGTTTTTTTTTTCTCTTTTAACTGAAGTAGTCCAGCTTAAGTAATGGCAATTGAAAAAAAATCTACCATATGTATCGTGTTTTCTACTTCACAGTTTGTGTGTTTCATCAGCTACTCTTTGTCATAGCATCTCGGGTATTTTTGGAGCACTAAATACTTGAAAACAATAAAAATATGACAGCATTGGAATGAAGAAGTAGAGAAGGCAGATTTTTTTCCCCACAGTAGAATTATTTTACAAAATGCACCATAAATATCTACTATGGTGTTTTAACGTTGTTTGCATACTTTGTGCAGTTGTCTGTCAATAAAATGAATCAAATGCGCAACCCCCATTCATTTGATAACGTTGGATAATACCTGGTTGTTCTGACAAAGTGGATGTTCCCCTTTGCCCCATAAAGTGTTCTTGGAAGCCTATATTTTTTTAATGACCTGTTGCATATATTGGAGGTTTTTCTATATTTCCTTGCCCAGTGATGAGTTGTAATGAATCATATAGAAAGAAAATGTGGCTTACAGTGCACTTTATATCTGCAAAACTCCAATATGCATTATTTGGGTATATTTCCCCATGCATTTAAGTCAAAAAAGCATATAGCTGCATGCTCTTTTGAAAATTATATTAAGCGAATTCTCCCATCAACTTTAGTCTGGGGTTTAAGTGTGCTTAAGCTAGATATGTGCTTTAGGTGGAGAAACACCAAAATATGGACGTATTACATGTAAATTACCCTTACGTGCATTCTGTCAATGACTCAAGTACACTTAAGTGCATTTTTCACTACGTACTCTGAAGGGCTGTATTAAGTCATATCCTGTACAGCCAAACACGATATTGCAATTTTCTGAAAGCCGAACATTTAATAGAACAAATGTTCCAATCCAAAATGCATGTGAAGAATTTATGATTACGAATTATATAATGTGGTAGTATATAGAATTAGACATTACCTGGCCAAAAAAATAATTGCCATTTGAATTTTGGACTGCCTTTAGCTTTGGTCATGGTACATATGTCATGGCATTGTTTCTACAAGCTTATGCAACATCTTAGCATGTATATTTATCCACACCTGAGAAATGAATGCAACAAGATCTTGTTTTGACAAGTGAGTTGAACCATTCTGTAAAGTCGTCTTCAGCACATCCCAAATACTAATAGTGGAGTTAAGGTCAAGACTCTGTGGTGGCCAAATCGTGTGAAAATTTCTCATTCTCCTGAACCACTCTTCCACAAATTGAATCCTATGAACCTTGGCATTATCGTTGTGGAATATTTCTATGGCATTAGGAAAGGAAAAATCCATTGATGGGATAGCCTGGCCATTCATTAGATTCAGGTACTCTGCTAACTTCACTTTATCACTGCGTAAAGTTAATGATCTGTAATAATGATCCAGTAATTGGCTTTTAAGTATTTGCTGTTTTAAAAAGGTAATAATAGGTATTTAAGTTTACGATTCTTTTAAATTCATTTTCTTCTAAATTTGTATTATGTGTAATCTGTTTATATTCTACGCACCATTTCAATACACTGTATATTATGTATATTGTATTGACAATAAATCCCTCTTGAATCTAAATTGAAATGGTAACTTTCTTTTTGGCTGGGCAGTGTATAAGCATATACAAAGTATATTAGCACTAGGCAGAATTCAAGAGACATCTGCCTTGTCAAGAGTCAGTGAATTTTAAAATTAATTAATAAAGAAAAAAATCACTTTCATTGAGGGGGAAAAATGGTTTGAGGAAGGAGTGTGTCCTAAGCTGCAATGCATGTACTTGCACTCCTGTGAGAGTGGGACACGTAGGGTTGGACATCATTAGGGTTTTGTCTGATACCAGTGCTAAAATTATACTTTTAAAACTGCAGGTGTCTAAGTGGTACCTGAACTGGTATTTAAAAAAAAAAGCACAAAACGACATTTGGTGACAACAGCTTTTTTTACTTTTAAGGAAAATTAGAACTTTAAATTGGACAATATGTTAATTTAAACACCTTAAATATATAAATAAAATGTGACTTTTCCTCCTTTACATGCAATTATTTTTAAACATATGTTACATGTCCTGGGATTGGAATCCTTTAGAGGGCCATGATTAGTGAGTGGCGCTGCACATGGCATGACATCACAGTATGTTTATCCTTGAATAATTCTCTGAATAATACTACAAGAAAACTATGATCCTTTTGAGATTATTCTGTTCCAATGAGAAAATATGTTTTCTTCAAATCTGTAATTCTGTTATGAGAAAAAGATGGGAAAAAAAGGATTTTGCATGGCTTTTTCTGCCTTATTTAGTGACTGATTAAAAGATGAGAAACTTTACAGCTGTTGTAAAGCTGTGGAGAAACGAGAACCAAAGTTGATTATTGGAATTACTATTAGATATTACGATACACCAACACATTTTTCATTTACATATTCCAACCAAATTTTGTGTTAACTCGCCCTGTCTGGCAACATAAATTGTGCAGTTTGATTTTTTTTTTCCCAGCTAGTGAATGTTAGCAATAATTGTAAGTTTTCAACAACATCTGAACAGATTAAATGAAAATGTAAGTAAATGCATGATGCTTGGTGCACAAGTACAAACATTTTGGTTTTTTTTTTCTTTCATATATTTGTGGTTGTCAGAGGACTGGTGAGCTACCGGTAGCTTGGAAGCTACCTGTTGGAGACTCCTGATTTTAGATGGGTTTTAACAGTGTTTAAGGTAGCTACTAGCTAACCATAGCCATCGGTTAACATCAGGTCAAGTGTAATGTTAACTAGCGCTGGAATGTAAGGTGCAGTGATACTTCTGTTGCCTGAGCACCAGAGGGTGAATATTTCAGTCAACTGCTCAGGCATTTAAGTTATACTGAAATGAGGCACTTAAATCTGTATTGCAGTATGCTCCCGTACATACCAATCATATAGGAACCAATTGGGTGCCCAGTTTTAGATGGAGACATAATCATGTTGATTTTCTTACACATTAATACATATACTACATACACTAGGTCTGAACACTCCCCTAACTGGTAAGCATTCTACACTTATTGGGGTAAATGTGTGGGGTTTTTTTTTTGGTAGTGACTAGCAGCTGGTTTGGAATAATATTTGCTACAGCCTAGGCTGCGATGTAAGCTTGTTTGGACTATACAGTTGATTGCATTATTGTTTGTTTTTTTTCTTTTTCTTCATCATCAGCTATGCATTCTAAACTTTGTCCATGCTACTAATAATACTAATATTTACACCACACCTGTTGGTTAGGCATATTTGCTTGTTTACAGAATTGTTCTGAATGAAGAGGAGGGGGGGGAAACTAAGTATTTGGATTCATTCTCAAACATATGGGCCATTCTCATGAACTGGTTACTGCAACATATCAGTAATATCAATTTCTCAAATTTTGTAAATTAGTTTGACGGACTTGCATTATGTTGTCTAAAATGTTGCTTTTTGCCTCTAGTTAATCAGTTGTGGAGTAAAACATTTGAAGAAATGAACATACATCGTATATTTGTCTCTTGTGGGTTACTTTCAGAAAAACTGAAATTTTATAAATATCTAGATTTGTGTTATTTGATCATAGCAACAGAAGTACCTATTTGAGGAAAATGGTTGAAGGATCATTACATTAGAGCTGTAAATTACATAATTGTAATATACCTAATAATGTAACATCAGCTGCTCTGCTCACAATTCAAACATTATTTCACTACCTTTTTTTTTTTTTTTTAAAAGGATTCTCATGTCCATGAATATGACCAGTTACAAGCATAGTGGGCTAACTTCATGCTTTCATTTTTTGAATAAAAGGGTAACTGCAGATTTCAGTTAGGTTCACAATGTAAATGAAATGAGGGGAGGGTGGGGGAACTTTTAAATTGTTTTTCTTCCCATTGTAAATCTAGAGTGTGTTCAGCCCACTTAATAAAAAATATAGAACTGTCAAATGTAGCCTTTGTTGTTATTTATGTCCACATTGATTTATTGACTGAGATTTTGTATCCAGTTTTATTTTGTCTTTTCAGAGCTGGGATATTTTCTCCTTTCTCACTGCTACAGCAGGATAATTTATCCTATTTATCCTTACCTGGACTAACAATATCCAGTTTATTTTTGTTTATCTTGATGGTAAATGGATATCCATTGTGCACGTTTGTTTATAAAGGTACCTGGCCATGTGAATTTGTGACACTATATATATTACATTAACTATTATGTACTGTCCCTTCATTGTAATGTACAGTCCAGTGTCATGATACCAAAATTTCAAACTTTGATACGATACCAAGAAGGGTATTGAAATTCAGTACCATTTTTATACTCAACACAGTATATAATGTAGCTCAAAAAAATTAAATTGCAATTGTATTTTAGTGAACTCATTTCACTCTAAAAAAAAATTGCATTGTTATTCAAAGCACAATAGAGTACTTGCCATTGTAATTGTGCTATAATTGCGATTCATAAGCATTAAAAAAATAGATGTTTATTATCACAATGCACAATGGAAGAGATAACAGAACAGGTGTAACTTGTACATTCCTCCTTTATTTTGTCTCAAAGCAGAAACATTATTGCACAACTCAAAGTTTTTTATATGAATGATCAACACAACTTCATGATTGTATGATGCCAACACAACCTTCAAGTAAAAATAATTGCGGACTGTTCCAATGTTTTAACCAGAGGAACATCTTCAGCTGTAAAAGGCAAATATTTCATTCATTCTGAAATGAGACACTATATGGACAAAAGTATTGGGACACCTGGCTGTTACACCCGTAGGAACTTTTATGGTATCCCATCTTGTTTCCATAGATATCAATGTGGGGTTGGTCCTTCCTTTTCAGCTATTACAACTGCCACTCTGAGACTTTCCACAAGATTTTGGAGTATGTCTGTGGGAAGTTTTGCTCATTCATCCAGAAGAGCATTTGTGAGGTCAGGCACTGATTTTGAACATGAAGGCCTGGCTCACAATCTGTTCTAGTTCATCTCAAAGGTGTTTGATGGGGTTGAGGTCAGGGCTCTGTGCCGGCCAGTTAAGTTCTTCCACACCAAACTCATCCAACTATGTCTTTATGGACTTCGCTTTCTGCAGTGGGACACAGTCATTCTGATACAGAATAGTGCCGTTCCCATACTATTCCACCAAAGTTTAAGCTTACAATTGTCCAAAATGCCTTGGTATGCTGAAGCATTAAGAGTTCCCTTCAGTGGAACTAAGGTCCAACCCAATTGCTGAAAAACAACCCCATATCATTATCCCTGCTCCATCAAAATTTACAGTTGGCACAATGCAGTCAGACTGGTAATATTCTCCTAACATCTACTAAACCCAGAGTCAACAGAACATTGCCGATTTTTACATTCAATGTGACTCAGTACTCAGTGGCCCTGCTCTGATACTTTGCGTGGTCTGCCACTTCCTGGTTCAGTTTCTTTTATTCCTTAATGCTTCCACTCTGCAATAATACCACTTACAGCTGACCCTGAAAAACCGAGCTAGAAATTTCACAAAGCAACTTATTGCAAATGTGTCATCCAATGATACAGTAGTACCATTCTTGAATTCCCTGAGCTCTTCAGAATTACCCATTTTTTCCTCAAATGTTAACACAAAATGAACCACTGTCTTTGCATATAAACTATGAATTAAAAATTCGATAGTTTCACAAAATATCATGCAAGATTAGTTTGATTACATGTTCCACAATTAATATGGCCCTCGAAGGATGTTATAAAAACTGAAACGGCCCTCATTAGGGCAAAGTTTCCCCATGCCTGGTTTAGATTGGCATTAACTTTTGTCCTTGCTATTGAGTAGGAGTAAGGTGTTCTTATATTCTGTACAGATTTACTCAAAATCCTAATCTGCTCATAACTTGAACTAGAAATTCAATCCAACCATTGGTGTAAATCCCAGGGGGACAGGGGGGTTAGGGCCCAACTTCATGAGAGCTGTACCCGATATAACATTGTTAACCTCACCATGTTATTTTTGCACTTGTGCAAATTATAAATGCAGAACAATGTACTTTTAATTTCGAAAGATGTTGCCCCCCCTCACTCAGTGGTTTGATTCATTGCCTACTATCCCCACTCTCACTACCACACACATTAAAACCACATCATACTTCACTTTTCTGCTTGCGCTTTTGGTTACGGACAAGGAGAAGTGGCATGAATTTCATTATTAGGGGTTGGCTGCGGACAGCTGTGGTCGGTGCACATGTAGCCCAGGTTTTTATGGCTATGTCCGAGTTCAGGGGCTATATACTTCTAAGGCTGCATTTGAAGACTGAATGCATGACAGCAGTGTGACAAGGCTGTCCCATTATGAAGGCTCCTTCAAATGTGTCCTCCTTTTGCCAAGTCGCAAAGGATCTACCCGATGGATCCTTCGCAGCCCAACATATCCCAGGATTCATTGTGCAGAGGTAAAGGAGCGAGCAAGGGTGGGAACAGCTGGTGATCGAGGTACCCTGAGCTAGGTGTTGCCCCCAAGCATTGCTCCCCGGGTGCTGATTTAGCTGCCACCTGCTATGTTACAATGTCTGGTAATATGGGTTAAATGCAGAGGACACATTTCATTGTTGTGTGGTGTGTCAACAATGACCACTGATCACCAAATTAAAAAAAAAAAAAAAAAAAAAAAAAAAGAGGATACAGCCCCAGAATTTGGATATGTGAAAGGGAAGTGATTAGGTATTTCTAATAGGTGGCAGTGCTGACCTTCACTGATC
The DNA here is from genome assembly GCA_026781145.1 of Hippopotamyrus pictus. Classification (NCBI taxonomy): domain Eukaryota; kingdom Metazoa; phylum Chordata; class Actinopteri; order Osteoglossiformes; family Mormyridae; genus Hippopotamyrus; species Hippopotamyrus pictus. The sequence continues at coordinate 17,519,046 of JAODLC010000002.1, read as the reverse complement.
AGCAGTCAATGTTGAAAGCGTAGAGAAAGAATAGCTGTTTACTATTTAACTGTACTAAGTATGGAGACCATTGCATGAGATTACAGATCTATGGCTAATTTTGTCATAATTTCAAAGTACTGCAATATGCCGTATTACAATATCACCCAACTCAAACTAATAACATTAAAACTGTTCATAAAAGTTTACGCATTTCAGTACACTGCTTCTATTTGTTTTGTTGCAATATACCTGCCCTACACTGCTTGTATTTTTTGTTGTATCTGCCCAGTCTGCTTGACTATTATATGCAGGCACCGACCATGCCCATCCGCATCCACAGCCAAAAGTTGTATGAACACAAGTTGCCGTGCAGTCGGCTGTCTGCCGCTTGAAAGTGCACATGGCAAAGTATGAATTGGCCTTTAGCCTGGTACGAGTGTCCCTGGCTCAGTGGTGGATGACAAATGTTCACTTCAGTTCAATTGATGTAGTGCATTTTCATAATATTACATTGTCTCAATGCGCTTTACATTAACCCTGCCCAACGCCCCCAGTTAGCAAGCCAGAGGCAACAGCAGCAAGGAGAAACTCCCCCTAAAGGAAGAAACCTTGGAAGGAACCAGACTTAAAGGGGGAGCCCGTCCTTCAGGAGCTGAGAGAGGAAGTCTAGTGAACATGATGGCAAAATCCTAATTTACACAGTCCAAATTTTAAGATTTTAAGACAGCGGTTGTGTCAGACATGTTTCTACCACCATTAGAATAACACACATTTGCAACTGGTTGTATGTTTTGTTAATCAACTAAAATGGCAAAAAGTAAAATGGACGTTGATCATATTCCAGTGAACCAAAACGTCCAGTAAGCAGAAAAACACAACTTGATAACATTTCCATTTTTATGAAGATTTTAACAAAATGGTGTCTTTAGACTAATGATGGAGAGAACAGAATAGTCCATATCAGGTTTTGAGAAACACCACAATAAATATTTTTGAATAATACTTTGGTTGATTTAGTTATTTACTGAAGTATTTCTTCTGATCTTAGAACTGTTCTTTGAACTTTATGTTCTTTATAAAGCTACTGAAGCAGACTGATTAGTCCAGTGACACACACTGCCTGGCCAAAAAAAATTGCACACTTTAATATTTTGTTGGACTGCCTTTAACTTTGATTATGGAGCACATTCATCATGGCATTGTTTCCACTAGCTTATGCGACATCTCAACATTTATTTTCTTTTCTTGCCGAGGGCATCTATTGACGACAAGTGAGTTGGACCACTCCATAAAGTTGTCTTCAGCACATCTTAGACATATAATGGGGTTAAGGTCAAGACCCTGTGCTGGCAAAAATCATGTGTGAAAATGCTTCCTCCTGCTCCTGAACCACTTTTTCCACAATGCAAGCCTGATGAATCTTGGCATTCTCTTCCTAGAAAATGCCAATTCCTTTAGAGAAGAAAATAATCCATTGATAATAATCCATTGACTTCACTTAATGCAGCATAATGTTGCTGAGCTGTAATAATGATACAATCATTGGCTTTTAAGCTGGCCTGAGTATGTAATGACTTTATATTGTAGAAAACATTTGAACATGAGCACCTTAAGTTATTCACCAATCAATTATCTAGTATATATGAGTAATATGGTCTGGGATGGATATAACTGGTACGCAAGTACGCATTCACCTTTAAAAATGAAAAAAATTATGCATTTGTGCTGATATGAAAACAAAATTTTATGCATTTTTATCTTTGTATGCTAACTCTACTTCATTTGCAGTATACAGTTTAAAATGCAAGGTATTTTCTTGTCATGGCAGCGCAAATGCACATCATTTACAAACAATCGATTGTCGCATGTATCATTTTTAAACATGAATGCATGCTTGCGTCCCAATTATGTCTATCCCTGAATATGGGTTTCTCTATTTATATGTAATATAAATTACATATGAACAGTACTTTTGGTGCCATCTTTTGTGTCCCCCTCAGGAATTGCTGTTGAGAACTTTTTCTGTTTATTGTCTCCCTCAACCATGAAATGAAATTTTTGCCCAGGCATCCAACCAAATCAAAGGCCTTCTCAGCATCAAGGTGAATGATGTGAAGAGCTCTCCTGATGTTGTCATGAGTTTGCTTGTTTCTTATGAAGCCTGTCTGGTTATCTTCAATCAGAAAATACATTACTATCTCCAGTCTCTTTGCCATTATGGATGCATATAACTTGCTATCAGTATTGAATATGCCAATTGATCTAAATATTGTACAATCCAATTTGAATTTGCCTTCCTTTGCTTCTTTCCATGAAGATGGGAGTGTCCTGGTTTTCAGTGTCTAATCATTGGAAGACTTTAACAAAGGAACCAAGGTGCCCTTTGATTATGTTGCACATTCGTCAATCCATTCCACAGCCTTATGCCACATCTCAAAATTTTTTTTCATCTAGATTTGCATTTATTTCTTGTTGATGTCTTTTATTGATAATAGATGGTTGATACAAAAGACTTTCAGTGAGATGTAGGTCAGGACTCTGTAGTGGTCAATTCATGTGTGAAAATGAATCCTTCTATGACAATTCGAGCCCGATGACTCTTGGCATTATCATCCTGGAATATTCCCATGCCATTACCAAAATGATGGGATAACCTGACCATTCTGTAGATTCAAGGACTCAGCTGATTTCACTTCATTGCTGCAAAATGCTGCTGAGCTGTAATAATGAGCCAATCATTGGCTCTTAAGTACTTAATTTAAATTAAAATAGTGACCTTTTTTGGCCAGGCAGTGTATCTGTATATATGCATGTGTGTGTGTGTGTGTCTATATACATACATACACACACATACTATGTCCCTCTAGTTTGGTAGTTATCTTAGTTAAAGGGTCTGATTTTATTAATTGTATTCATATTTTTTCATGATTTTGAGCTTGTTCTCAATTTCTTGAATTTTTTCTAAATTTTTTGTCCATCTCCTGATTAACAAGCCTCATTTGTATAAGAATAGGAGGGATCTTTACTAAGTTTGTGAGTTTGCTCTAGATTCTTTAGTAGCTCCTGTAAGACTGAAAGCCTTGCCTCCTTAAAGGGGCAGTACAACCCAAAACTGGAAAAAAAATTTTTTAGAGGGACTTTAGTGCTGTCTATCCATCAAGGTTATTTTGGATATATTGGTTGTAGAAATGTTGGGCTTTGCTTGAATATAATCAGAGTGAATGGTAACTTTGTTGTCACTGTACAAGTACAATGAGATGACGTTTGGATCACGCTGTAGAAGCCTCAATAAAAACTGTTCAACCTTAGAAAAATTTAAGGAAAAAATAGAATTAAAAAAAAAATAAATAGTATATAGCAATTATAATACAAAAGTATAAGAAGAATATTACACATGAATTATTATACATAAGATAAATGATTGCACCTATAAAAAGCAGTGGTTGATAGTGCAGGATAATGATCATGATCAGCAATATTGCACAGTATAATGGGTTACATGACACACAACTGTGATACTGAGATCAATGTAATAGCAGCATTGTCGTACAGTCACCATGGGTGATTGAATGATGGCTAGGAGCCAGAACAATTGAAGTGCATATTTTTGTGTGTGTAGTGCCTGATGTGTGTGGTGTGGATAAGTCTCAAGTTCAGTTCAGTGTGGTGCTGTTGTGAGACGGGGGAGTGGGCCCAGTGTGTTTAGCAATCTGACAGCTTAGGGGTAGAAACTATTCTGCAGTCTTGCCCTGTGAGCGTACAGGGCTCTGTAACACTTGCCAGATGGCAGAAGTGTGAAAAAGCTGTGTCTTGGGTGGCTTGGACCACTGCAGATGTTCCTTTGCTTTGCAGCTACAGCGGGTTCTTAAGGGTTCAGGTAGTTCAAGTAGGAAGCTGAGGTCCAGTGATCCTCTGAGCTGTTCTGATGATGCACTGGAGGGCCTTCCTGTTCTCAGAGGTGCTCCCTGGGTACCATCCTGTGATGCAATATGTGATGATAGACTCTATGACACACTTGTAGAACTTGATCATCAGCTGTTGTGGAAGTTGGGTTTTTTCTCTGGGAATGAAGCCTCTGAAGTCCTTTTTTGGTCATAGGTGTTGTATTTGTTGACCGGAGTAAGTCATAGTTGATATGAACACCAAGAAATCTGAAGCTCTGGACAGACTCCCCATGTCATTGTGTGTCAGTCTCGTGAAGTTCAGGATTGGCTCCTTTGATTTCTTAGGGTTGAGGGCGAGGTTGTTGTCCCAGCTCCAGTTCTCCAAGTTCTCAACCTTCTCCCTGTAGGCTGACTCATTGTTGTTAGAGATCACTCCTATTGCGGTGGTGTCTTCTGCAATTGTGATCATGTTGGAATCATGGATGGATTTACAGTCGTGTGTGATGAGGGAGTATAACAGAGGACTCGGCACACAGCCTTGTGGTGCCCCAGTGTTTAGTGTTATGACAGTGGAGGAGTGCTTGCCCATGTATACAGTCTGTGGCCTGCTGGTGAGGAAGTCCTGAATCCAATTACACAGGTGTGTGTTGAGGCTCAGGTTAAGAGTTTTGTAGCCAGCTTCTTTGGGGTGTTGATGTTGAAGGCAATCATTGGGAGTGCAATCATTACCTTAGTCACAGTATTACACAGACAAGAAATTTGGAAAAAAAAAAGATAATCATCTTGTAGGGCTGGGTGATAAAATGGTAATGATGATTATTGCAATATGATATCCCCTCAGTATTGATGTGGCAAATGTTCGATATGTTTTGAGACCAGGTGACATGTTTTGCATCATGATGAAATAATGGTTGGCCACCTTCTGTTGTAAGGGATCAGAGGGATCTACATGACAATTACGTCATATGGGTGCATTAGGCCCACTGCTTAATGCTCCTGCTACCACTCCTAGGGGCCTATGCATGATTTATTCAGATTATCTAATTCATGACCCATATATGGAAGTGACATATAACAATGTTTTAAAGAAATGGGGGGGATATTTGCAAGTTGCACTGATGTGCTTAATTATAAAATTTGGTTGTACTGTCTTCAAAAAAGATCCCACATATTTGTGAGGGTTGTAGTGACACACCCAGCAGTTAGATACTTACAGTTCTGTTGCAAGGGCTGCTGACAAGTGCTGCACCAAATTAGTATGGGACCCTTCGTAGCCTCCTCTTCTGCCTCTTCTCTAGTTCATCATTGTTATCTCTTTAACACAGTGAGATCAGGGCTAGCAAAACAGAAAGGAAATACCAGTTCCTAATTTTACACAATTCTACATATACATCAGCTCAGTGAATGAACCCAGAGATCCACCAACACCTTTTACTTTCACGGCATGTGGAATAGTCACCAGGACTTAATGCAGACCTCCGCATCAAGACTCCTGTGTTCTCAATGGAAATCACAGATCAGGACCAAGTTGCTGGGCTGAATATCTGGGGCCAGGTGGTCATTAATAGTAGTTGGGACCCTTCAGTTGGTTGTCACTGGTCCCAAACATCTGCTAATCCCAGTTTCAGGCCTGTAACATAGCTCAACAGGTCACCATCGACAGTTCCCAAAGTGATATTTTTACTACCGGGTGGTGGAAGACACATTATCCAGCATGTCATAACCTCAAATGGCAGCACCCCCAGCAGCTGGTGAGTGCACCCTTGCATGGACATTAAGGAAATAGGTAGCAGGGCTCAAGGCTTTTGCAAGCCTTTTTTGAAGATGGTGCAACTAAATTTTATAAGTAGACGCACCAGTGAGACTAGGGGTACCACCTGTCCCGGTTTTCCCGGGATTGTCCTCCTTTTTTGAGCAACTGTCCCAGAAAATTAATAATCTTTCCTGGGACATGAATCGTTCCAGTTTCTTTGTGAAAATGCATATCTAATTTAGAATTTCGTAGTTTCAAATAAAACCTCACTTGGTTTCCTTCTTCCACTATTCTATTTTCTTCCTGGTTATGTTTATACATGCAATCCTGTGTTCGTTAAAACGGGTAAATCACAGCGATGATTGGTCATGTCTATACATTGATTGGTGGCAGAAACGTGATAGCTTACCTTAATTATTACCTAGCAACAGCCCAGGCAGTCGGTCTGCTGCACGTAATTTGCTAGGTGGATGTAACAAACTTAATTTTCTCAGTTTTGTGTAATGGGGGAGTGACGGGCAAGGAGGATGAAAAACAATATTGGATAAGCCAACAGCATCAAAGAAAAAGTAATTTATAACAGAGTGAATAGATATGGCACAACCAAAGTGATTTGGCAGATATCGCACAAAGCAGAATTTCTCAGTTAGCTGGATAACTTAAGCCAAATGTGAAAATGTGAGGAGAGGTAAGCAACTTTCCTAATGGACAATTCTTATGTTTGGCTTAAGTTATCTAGTAAATGAAAAAGGACTGCATTGTGGAATACTCCCCTCCCTCCCCACTCATGTTTTGTGTCCGGCCAAAAATGTAGTAAAATATGAAGGAAAAACAGTGGTGGAAAATTATGCAAAAACAAAGTAGCATCACAGTTTTGTATTCAGCAAATGCAAAAATCTATCCATCCATTTTCCAACCCGCTTATCCTACTGGGTCGTGGGGGGTCCAGAGCCTATCCTGGAAGCAATGGGCACGAGGCAGGGAACAACCCTCGTTGGGAGGCCAGCCCATTGCAGGGCACACTCACACACCATTCACAATTTAGCAACTCCAATCAGCCTCAGCATGTCCTTGGACTGTGGGGGGAAACCCCACGACGATAACATGCAAACTCCGCACACATGTAACCCAGGGGGAGACTCGAACCCGGGTCCCGGAGGTGTGAGGCAACAGCGCTAACCACTGCACCACCATGCCGCCCCGCAAAAATCTACCCCTTGCTATTTTTGGTCAAAGAACATCAAGATAGATTAAACTTTTAATTATCATACTTGAAGTTTAAAGCATTCATTGAGGGACAGCAGATACTTCTGCAGGCAGCAAAAAGGGATGATAAATACACATAGAAAAGAGATGAGAACTCTCAGTGTTAGGTTGTCCCAAGTCATTAAGTTAAAAGGTTGTTTTTAATTTATTATAAGATGTCTAATAATGTTTTAACTGGTAAATTGAGTTTACCTTTGGGAATATTAGGGTTAGGTTATAATCCATCCATCCATCCATTTTCCAAGCTGCTTATCCTACTGGGTCGCGGGGGGTCCGGAGCCTATCCTGGAAGCAATGGGCACGAGGCAGGGAACAACCCTCGTTGGGAGGCCAGCCCATCGCAGGGCACACTCACACACCATTCACAATTTAGCAACTCCAATCAGCCTCAGCATGTCTTTGGACTGTGGGGGGAAACCCCACGACGACAACATGCAAACTCCGCACACATGTAACCGAGGGGGAGACTCGAACCCGGGTCCCAGAGGTGTGAGGCAACAGCGCTAACCACTGCACCACCATGCCGCCCCACAAAAATCTACCCCTTGCTATTTTTGGTCAAAGAACATCAAGATAGATTAAACTTTTAATTATCATACTTGAAGTTTAAAGCATTCATTGAGGGACAGCAGATACTTCTGCAGGCAGCAAAAAGGGATGATAAATACACATAGAAAAGAGATGAGAACTCTCAGTGTTAGGTTGTCCCAAGTCATTAAGTTAAAAGGTTGTTTTTAATTTATTATAAGATGTCTAATAATGTTTTAACTGGTAAATTGAGTTTACCTTTGGGAATATTAGGGTTAGGTTATAATCTGTATTTAAAATAGAAAGGGACAGCAGTAGACAAAAGTAGACATAGGGGTCCAGAATGCGTGCAACTGCATCTGAGACAGCCAAATATTGTATATGCAAAAATGGTTTAATCCCCCCACCCGAACAAAAATGTCCAAGTGTCTTGGTTTTTCACAAATCAAAAGTGGCAACCCTAAGTGTGACTTGCAAATATTCCCCCCATTTTTTAACCATTGTCATATGTCACATGAAAAACCCTGAGAGAATGAGAATTTTTGTGTGTGTTGTGTGTGTGCGCGAGATATGACACTTTCCCACCACAGTAACTTTTTTTCCGGAATAAGGAACTTCTGTGTTCCACTGCAAGAACTTGGCCAATTGTAGCTCCTCTGAAGTACTCCTGGGGTGGGGCTTACAGTGAGTGGTATCTTGCTTGTTGGTTGACCACAAGCATCGGCACTAACTTGGAAGTTACACAGAATTGCAAGGAAAAGACATGGAACTAGCGGAGCAAAAATTGAGTAGATGGAATTATTTTTGTACCTCAATTACATGTAATATGTTGCTGAATACTTTTTTGCTTGCATCTCCATATTTTTGCATTGGAAAATTCAATCAATTAATTTTGTCTAATATCGTCAGTGCGAGTGGTGACACTTGCTAATGCTTATTAGCAGAATAACATTACATTGTTTTTTATTATGTAGAAAATGCAAGATCAATCTGTCATTTAATAATAAATTATAATTATTTCATGGGTCATATATATAAAATATAAATAAAAGGCTGTGTTCCATTATGATCATGATCTATCTACCAAGTAACTAACAAATACCTAACAAAATAACTTGTTCATCATCCATTGTTTTGTGGTGGTGATGTAGTTTCCTATGAAATTACATGTAAAGTTTAACCTGCAAGCTTTTTGCGTCTTGTTATAGCGCATTATGTAATAATATTACATTATGTAATAACTCGTCAAAATGTAACAAATTTTTATCCCAAATTGCAATGTTATTACATGATGTGTTGTCATACACCATGTAACAACACGTTATCTAATAACACCCCATTATGCAGTAACTCGACAAAATATTACATATTTATAGACTACCTTATAATTTTATATTGCGACATTATTATTATTATTATCATCATCATCATCATCATCATCATCATCATCATCATCATTTCATTTATTTATCCTTTATTTTACCAGGAATGTTCCATTGAGATACAATAGATTTTCTTCCAGGAAGTCCTGGCCAAGATGGCAGCAAATAAGATAAAAAAGATTCATATAAATACACGCAGAGATGATTAATATAAACACAAACTAAAACACCTACAAATATTCAAAATCACCAAAAATACATAGAATAAAATAAATTTATATGAGTCAATGACAATATTCTTTTAGCTCAGAGTTTAAGAGATTTTTAAACACATTCAGACAAGGAGTCCAAATTCAATATATTTTTTAGTATATTCCACTCATGTGGTGCATAAGAACAAAAGGCAGATTTCCCCAGTTCTGTGCATGTGGTGGGAGGCTGAAGGAGAAGTTTAACTGATGAGAATCAGTATACAGCTCTGGAAAAAAATAACTTAGTTTTAGTGATTAATTGTCATTGTTAACACACAGCAAAACATGTTCTCTGTATATGTGACGATGTGATATAGCAGGGGGTACCTATTTCAGCACCTAGGGAGCAGTGTTTGGGGGTGGTACTTTGCTGGTCGGGAATTCAAATCTGCAATCTTTCAATTATAAGTGCACATCCCTAACCATTAAGCCACCACTACCCACATTAAGAGACCACAGAAACATTAGTTGCACTCATTTCTCAATTTATGATTATGCTTCGGTGCAAAAAACCAAGTGAGGTTTTATTTGAAACTACGAAATTCTAAATTAGATATTTTTTTGGTAACTTCAACCTGGAGTTTCCCATTAACTATGTTTCCATCCACTTGATGTGTATATCTTTAGAGACAAAACAAAAGCATCAAAAACTTTAGCAAAATATTTTGTGATCATTGCGTTTCCATAAATCCGACTAATATTGATAAAAAGGGCATGAATAATGACATAATATCTGGGGAAAATCTGTGTTGCATAAGTTTCGACTTATTGCCAAAAAAGAAAACTCTTTCTGGCATGATTCCATCCAGAGCTGTGCATGTATCAACAAAATGTATACATTTGACTTCTCTTATTTCCACATCTAAATAACAAGGGTACCAGGAAAAAATGGAAAGGATATACAGGCAGTCCCTAAGTTAAGATTGTTCAACTTACTGACAACTCATATATATGAACAAACATAAAACCCATCCCATCCATCCATCCATCCATCCATCCATCCATCCATCCTTTTTCTGAAACCATGTGTCCTGTTCAGGGTCATGGGGGGTATGGAGCCTAGGGGGACAAGGCAGGGAATAACCCAGGATGTAGCACTAACTGATTGTAGACATCCTTACATACCATTCACACATACGGGCATTTTGGCAACTCCAGTTAACTTCAGCATGTTTTTGGACTGTGGGGGGAAACTAGAGTACCCAGTGGAAACCCCACAGTAACACAGGGGGAACATGCAAACTCCTCACACATAGAATCCTGGTGGAGACTTGTAATGATGTCCTAGAGGGGTGAGGCAACAGTGCAAACCACTGCACCACCATGCCGCCCCACCATAAAGCCTATTATATAAAATATTCAGGTTAAATACAATGGTTCGTAATAACAAACACACATATTACATTGTGATACTCATGAAAACATTGTGCAGCTTCAACTGTGCTCGGCTCGAGGAACAGTACATTACCATATTGAGTCACTGTTATTATTACTGTATAATTATTATTCTGCACTATATTACTATTTTTCCGACTTACAAATTCAACTTAAAAACAGACTTAGGGAATGGATCTCATTCACTCATAACCTGGAACCTGCCTGTACATGGAATTAATGTGCATTGGGCATTTTAATATTATTTTATTAGCTCAGTTCGAAACCTGTCCAAAGAAGATGTTGTTGCAAAATAATTCCATTTTAGGAGGATGTAGTATTGAACCACCTTATAGCAAACCTCTGGCTTAAACATTTCAGGTTGTCCAGTTCTACATTTGAAACGCTGGCACACAGGACTTTTTATTGGGCCAATAATAGGCAGCCACCGATCACCAGTTCCAACCTGTGCCGAGTATAGAGTAGTGGGAGAAACATTTTGTGTCAGCAAACAGTCCTCCGTTGTATTTACGCTGTGTGCATATTTGTGTTTGCTGTAGGAAAGACATGTGATAAGTCCTACCTGTCAGAACTTTTGCATAAATGCCATTCTTTCTCTTAAAAAAATGTTTCTACCGTAGTTTTTCGTTATAGCGTCGACAAAAACTGTATCTGCTAAAACTAAATGGAAAAATGTTTGTCTTTAAACAATGTTTGCATTTCCCACTTTTTAGTGTTAAAGTATTTTTGCGCATAAAATCTCTTGGATGGAAACCTGCCTATTGACAAAAGGGTTCTTACTTCAGTCCTGCTTCTAGGAACCTTTTACGAACTATCCTAGCAGTGCACTTCACACCACTCAATGTTTCCCATTCTTTTTGAAGGTCACTTGATGTCATCCTACGATTCATGAGGCACTCTGGGATAAGTTGATGGTTATCTCTGGCATTAGAATAATTGTCTCTGTTTCTGGTTTTGGCACCATTTGGATTGTTTGAATGCATTCTGGTCCTAGATACCATCCATCTCCTGTCAGGACATGTCCCAAGTGGCCTGGTTCTCATTGTTCTGCAACCATAATCAGCAAGGTTCCCTTATCTGCCCTTTCAGCTTTCTAATGCAGCCCCAGTTCATGTCTTTGCATCTTCCTGTGGTTGCCACCACACTTCTCCACACATAAAACTTATCTGTCCAATACACTCTACCATATCCACTGCAACCCAACTGCTGTTTTTCTGTAATATCTTCTCTACTCTGTCTACTATTTCTGGATCTAATGATCTAATTTTGACTACACTTTTTTTGTCTGCTTATGCCATTTTCTACATGCCATCTTAAACTGCTGGTCTGTTTTTACTCCTATGAAATCATAAGGAGCATTGCCTTTTCCTCCCTTTGTGCCGCACTCACCCATTTCTAAATCAGGAGGCAAACCCGACTCTGGAGGAGGACACTTACTAACTGAGTAACCCATTGTCCTTTTCTTTTCCTGTTCAAACACACACCTCTAATTTGCAATTTAGGATGCAATATCCAAACACAGCAGTCACCCACTTTTATCTTAGTAATTCTTACTTTAGTATGTAAATGTCTACTGGTTTACCCCTCTGATCAACCCCTGCCCCAAATCGCTGATGTACACTGGACAAGGCAATTAACCATGGACAGAGCATTACATCTATATATAGTTCTTCTCCTTATTAATGACACAGGAATCCCCTCCACGATTTCTCCCTTAATTAGATATTCAGTGACAGTAGCAATTGTTAGTTTAGCAGCAAGAAAGTAATTTGTTACAATACGCAAGCTTTTCTTCATTGCAAGAAATACATTGGTAATACGACACATTTTCTCAATCTTTTTTAACAACGCAGGGATTTTATCTACAGATACTCACTTCTATTATCACCAGTAAATTATCATTAATAAAAGCTTCTCTTGTGCTTTTCTGCTATGCTTTAATTCAAACTGAGTGCTCTGTTCACTTTTCACATGAACATTTCTCATAGCTCATGATAGTCTGGGGCAAAGCTATTGCCTCTCAGCCATGTCACAGGACTTAGAGACCTTCAGCATAGCACTTCCCTTATGGGCAGCCACTGGTCTCCTTTGCCTGATTTACACAGGAGACCTGTCTCCTCCCCAGTGTGGTACAAATGAGCCATCTCTGTTACTCATTATGTCCTTGTCAGTAAATGTATAAAGTACCTGCTTGTCTAGTGCTCACTAGGCCAGTTGTTGTTGTCCTCTGTGCTGTGACTACTGCTTCATCCGCCTGTTGTCATGGTCCCGATCTTGATCCCTGCTAGCCCTGATCTCCCTTTGTTTGACCTCTTAGGGTCCTTTAGTTTCTGTTGGTTTCAGTTTTGTTTTGGATTATATCCCCTACAGCTGTAACTGGGTCCTCCCTGACCCTGGGAAGGTTGCGCCACCCACATTAGTCTCAGGTGATACCTCCTTTTTGGCGCCCATGCCTCCAGTTCCTGGCCCAAGTGAGGCCCAGCCCATCTTGTGTCGCCAGAGCTCATCTTTTAAGACTTTTCAAAGCTGTAATTGGGTCAACGTGAATTTAAGAAGACAGCACCCAAGCACTTTGAAAATCTAAGGAAACCCCTAATATTGTTATAGTAAAGGAAACACATAGCCTGATATAGGGACTGTCCCAGTAAAACTGACATTTTATGAATCAGATTATTTATTAAAGCATGAAACAAGGCTCATATTGAATTCCATTTTCCTGTGTTAACCATGCTTTAGTAATCTGAACAATAGAAACTTAAATTTTTACTTATGGGTATCTAATTGTACTGTATACATTCTTCTGAACCAGACAGTACAACATCTGACACTTTTAGCCTGAGAAATAACTGTACAGCTAATTGGGTGTATATCCCTGGACAGCTTAGATTGGCAGCTATAAGATTTGTACACACTCTGTTTCAATACATTATACAAAATACATTGGCTTGCCTAATAAGATGACATAAAAGTGCTATTTATAGACCTATATACATAGACATTGCAGCGCATAATGCATTGTTTTATTTTTATTTTTTTTTACTGCCTAAGACTTATCTCTAAGCCCGTCTGTAACTGCTTCCTGAAACAGCAACTCCAGCAACCCTTCCGGCAAATGACTACGAGTTGTGTATGTTTTTAGAGTTACACTGGAGGAGGGGGAAATGAAGAAGATTTGAAAGAACAAATATTTAAATGTTGTGGAAAATAACCATATAATAATAATAATAATAATAATAATAATAATAACAACAACAACAACAACAACAACAACAATAATAATAATAATAGATTTTATTTGCAATACACTTTACATTTAAAATAAATCTCAAAGTGCCAAAAAATGTCATCCTAAAAAAGTGAATAAACACCTATTAAAACAACAATTTAAACAAGCAAGTAGATCAATAAATTTGAAACCTGTAGCCTGCAAAATTAATTAAAATCCATAAGTTCTGTTAAAAAGAAATGTCTTAAGTCCTTTTTTTCAATAGTCTGTGGTGCCCTCAAATGGTCCGGGAGGGTGTTTCATAGTTGTGGGGTGGCAGAACAGAATGCCCGATTACCCATGGTGCTGAATTTGGTTCTGGGAGGTAGGAGACGATTTGTATTTGTAGATCATAGACACCATGTTGAGGTTTGGTGGGTAAGTAGTTCTTTTAGGTAAAGGGGGGCATTTCCATGGATGCATTGGTGAGTGATATGGGAAACCTTGTATTTGATCCTTGCAGAAATGGGAAGCCTGTGAAGTGACTGAAGAATGGGTGTAATGTGTTCATATTTTCAAACTCTCATCACAGTCCTTCCTGCACTGTTCTGTATGTATTGCAGTCTTCGAAGATTCTTGTTGGGCATTCCAATGAGAAGTGCACTGCAGTAGTCAAGTCTGGAGGAGATAAAGGCATAAACCAGCTTTTCAGCATCTGGCAAGGTGAGAGTAGGATGGATTTTTGCAATATTTCTGAGGTGGTGGAATGAAGTCTTGCAGAGATGTTTAACATGAGCTTCAAAGGTGAGTTGAGAATCAAATCTTACACTAAGGTTGATGGCTGATGAGGCGAGGGGAATGTCGTGACCAGAGACTGTAATGCTGGGTATGGAGACTGACTGTAGCTGATGCGGGGTACCAACCAAGATCGCTTCAGTTTTACAGCAGTTTAACTGGAGGAAATTTTGTTTCATCCACAATCTGATCTCCTCAAGACAGATGCTGAGTATCGATGGCATTGATGGTGATGGTGATGATGATGCTGCAGAGGAGTATTTATCAGTTTTCATGTAATGCCTTGTGTCATCAGCCTAACAGTGAAATGAAATTCCATAGCGACTAATGATATGGCTAAGAGGGAGCATGTATGAAGGATGGGGTCGAGCACTGACCCCTGGGGGACGCCACAGGTCACAGTGTGTGCCCGGGACCTTGTATTTCCAAGGGAAATGTACTCTGTTCTGTCAGTAAGTTAAGATTGAAACCAAGACCAGGCAGTGTCAGTTAGTCCAATGGTGTGATGTAACCAATTGAGGAGTATATCATGGTCAATAGTACTGAACGCAGCAGACAAATCAAGGAGGACGCGCAGAGAAGGTTAGCCAGCATCAGCCGCCATCAGCAAGTCATTTGTGACTCTAATAAAAGCTGTTTCTGTGCTATGGGCAGAGCGAAAACCAGACTGAAGTTTTTCAAAGAGGTTGTTGTATTTGAGGTGATCCTGAATATAGATGGCAACTACTTTTCCAGTTCTTTAGAGAGGAATGAAAGGTTGGAGATAGGCCTATAATTGTCAAAAAACTTCTGAATCAAGAGTGGGTTTTTTGAGAAGTGGTCAATTTATAGCGGTTTTTAAAGCAGATGGAATATAGCTAGCCTGGAGGGAGTGGTTAATGACTGAGGTGATCAAAGAAGTGATGGCAGACATACTTCCTATCACTAAAGCTGTAGGAAAGGGATCCAGAGCATAGGTGGAGGGTTTCATCTTCCTAATAATTTCTTCAACCTCTTGTTGTGAAACTTCTAGGAAGCAGTCAAGAGGCTGGGCAATCTCGCACCGTGGATAGATGGTCAGAACAGATAGATCTGGGGGACTTGGAAAGGCAGAGCGAATTCAGTTGACTTTAGCTTTGAAGAAGGTCATAAAATCATTACAGCGCTTTTCTGTATTTTCAATAGGTATAGGAGTTTCTGGTTGGAGAAGTTGATTTTTAATGGATAACAGCTGCTTAGAATTTCCATGGCTGTTTTTAATGACATTTGAATAAAACTGAGACTGTGCCACTCTAAGGGACTTTGAGTATGCCTTTTGATGTTCCCAATAGGCCAACGTGTGGACAGTGAGACCTGTAGCATTGTAATGCCACTCAAGGGCATGCCCAGCTGCCTTCATTTTTTGTAGTTCATTCATAAGCCAGGGTGCTGAGCGAGAGAAGGTGACTGCTCTGGATTTGACAGGGGCATGGAGATCCAATATGCTGCTCAGGGTTTCATTATAAAAGTCCACAGCGGTATCGACTGATGAGAAGTTTACGTGAAGAAGACTCTGTATGTCAACTGTCATAGTTACTTGGTTGATATTTTTCAAATTTCTAAAACATATTTGGCGTTTGGGCTTGATGAGAGGGGACAGAAATAGCAGCTCCATGGAGACAACCTTGTGATCAGACACACCCAGATCATATATCAGTAAATTGCTGACAAGGGCAGAGTTGGTGATGACCAAATCGAGCGTGTGCCCCCTAGTATGCATGGGGATATCAACAAGTTGCCTGAGATTAAAGCAGTCTAATAATTGGAGAAAGTCAGCAGCAAGATGACAGGAAGGTGTATCTACATGAATATTCAGATCCCCAAGCATTAGAGTATTGGCAGAGGTTGTACTAAAAGTTGAAAGAAGATCATACATCTCAGTGATGAAAGATGGATTTGGTTTGCGTGGATGATAAATGAGAAGTATTGTCATTGAAGAAGGGGATTTACATTTAAATGCCTGGCGTTCGAAGGATGACAGTTCAGGCAGAGGCAGGTCACTATGATAGATGACAGCCAGACCACCACCACAACCCCTGCAGCGGGCTTTCTGGAGGTAATAATAGCCCAGAGGACAGGACTCATTTAACACAGAAAAAACATCTGGTTGGTGCCAGGTTTCAGTAAGGCACATCAAATCCTGACACTTGTCTGCGATATGATCTTGTATAAGGCACGATTTTGTAGTGAGAGTATTAAACAATATTAAACAAGCCATATCATTGGATTATTAAACAATAATCCAACAAGCCCAACAACAGATCGGCATGTTGACCTGCTAAATATTACATATTACTTAGTCATATAACTAAGTACCTGTATAGATCAGAGGTCGGCAACCTTTTTAAAGTAAAAAGCCATTTTATCCTAAATGTCTGACCCAAGATTTACAAAGAGCCCCAATGGATAGAGAAGAGGATTTGAGATATGATTTTTAATGCAATATCAATATATATGCATTTAACACAAAAACAAAACTTCAAGTACTTACAAAAAATAAAGAAATCATCTTCCCTAGGTTGAGTATGCCTTTAACATGAGGAAAAGCCCAATTACTCACCTCTCTCTTTTCCAGTGTGTGTTAGGTTTCCAACTTCCACCCTTCCCCTGGGATGTTCCACCCAGTGCTGATCTCTTGATAGAAGAGTGGGCAGTGTGGTCTAAACCAACTAGATCCAGCAACTCTTGGAACATGGAGCCCACCACCAAAAGGTATTTGCTGATTGCCGACAACTCCTGGTATGGCTCTGTACTCAAAACCTTAAGTTGCCCACCTGTAAAGAGCTGACTTCATGCTTTATTGGCCCAAAGGATGTCCCGAACCTGGACTTAGTCGCTACCTATCATCGGAATCACCCTCAAAATCCAGGGTCCCATCCTCGCGACGCTTGTTTCGGCCTCCAGGAACCGACTGTCAGGGGGATACTGTCACACACTGCCTACCATCGGGATCACCCTCAAAAGCCAGGGTCCTGTCCTCAGGGATGGCCGTGACACTTGTTTCGGCCGCCAGGAAGCAACTGTCGGGGGGATACTGTCACACCCATAGGGGTGGGGAACACACGGTAGCAGGAAATTGGCTCCATGCCCCTCTAGTGATATAAAAAAAAGAGCTAATGAGCCATACTGAACATTATTCTAACCCTGTCTTTTGTCCTGCCCGACTAGTCTCTGCCCTGCCTGCTCGCTCCCTGCTTGTGTTTGCCCTACCTGCCCCAACCCTGCCTGTTCCTGTCCCAATCCCTGCCTGCCTAACTGCCTCGCTCCTGCCTGCTCCTGCCCCGGCCTTCCTTAGTTTTTTTTTTTTTTTTACATAAAGGGACAGGACATGTTACTCCTCTCAAAAGTTGGAAAAAAGTAATACCATGATATAATACCATCACTGTCCAAAAAGAGAAAAATACTGTGATAATAATTTTAGGTCATATCGCCCACCCCTAGTGTCATGCACTCCCTGAGACTTTTCCAATTCTAATTCAGAAATCATCAATGCCAAGATGCTATATATATAAAAAAAAGTGTGATTCCTCTTACCAATGTATAGTTCACTCCTTTTGTCCAAGACACATGTATTTGTTTCATCTTCCAAAAATACAAACAAATGCTATTTTTAAAATTGTAATTAATCATGATTAGTCACAGCCTATTATTGTGTCTAACTAGATTATCTTTTTTAATTGATTGACACCAATTTTCTATGCTGATGTAACATAGGTGCATCCTAAAGCTCCAAAGCTAAAGAACCCAGCAACAATATTTCAGCTTCTGGTCAAACGACATGAGTAAACCTACATATACAGTGTCACCAGAAAGCATGCATGCACACCCATGGCTTAATATTTTGTTGAACCACCTTTGGCACAGCCCCAAGTCTTCTTGGGTATGCCTCTACAAGTTTGGCACACCTGTTTTTGGCGATTTTCTCACATTCTTTCCCTGCAGATCTTTTCAAGCCCATTTAGGTTGGATGGGCAGCGCCGGTAGACAGCCAGTTTTTGGTCTTTCCAGAGATGTTCAATTAGATTCAAGTCCAACTAGATGCTAAAAACTCAAATGGCCTAATTGTCAGTGTTTGTTATATAGCATCTAATCTAGCTGCAGAGGAAAGCAGAATGATATACAACAATATCAGGATTATGAGTAATAAAAATGATGTGGTGGTTATGGGTGATTTTAATTTACCTGGGATACAGTGGGACGCAGTCTCTGGCTTTTCTGTAAATGAACTTGAGATGGTGAAATTAGTACAGGATTGTTTTTTTACTGTTTGTTAATACCCCTACCAGGGGAGAAGCCCTTCTTGATCTTGTTTTCTCTAATAACCAGGATAGGATTGGAAAATTAGAGGTTTTAGAACCACTGGATGGTAGTGATCATAATATGGTTAAATTTGAGGTTAATTTTAGTGCCTGAAGAGCAAAGTCCAAAAGAAAAGTATAGAACGATAGGAAGGCTAACTTTAATGGTATGAGGCTGAAACTAGAAACTGTAAACTGGATGGAATTAAATAGCAAAAATGTTGAAGATGCATGGGATTTTTTAAAAGCACATTGTTGCAAGTGCAGGAGGACTTTATACCTGTTTCCAGAAAAACTAAATCTAGGAAACTGCGACCAAGGTGGTTTACTACGGAAATAAAAAAAAAGTTCAGAGGAAGAGGGCCACAAATGGAAAATAACTAACGATTTCAAAATTAAGCAGGAGTATCTAAGTCTACAGGCTGAGTTAAAAAATAACATTAGACTCGCTAAGAGGAATGTAGAAAGGAAGATTGCATTGGAGGCTAAGGATGACAATAAAAGTTTCTTCCAATATTTTAACTCCAAAAGAGCTCTAAAAGCTGAAATCACTAATCTGCAGGATAGTAAGGGTCTTATAATTGAAAACAAAATTGATACTGTAAATGAGTTTAATGATTATTTTACTCGTGTGTTCACAGTAGAGGACACAAGTAACTTACCACCATTTAGTACAAATACAGCATCGTCTTTGACCAATATAGGCTAATGTAGTACAAAGCCTAGCTAAGCTCAAAACAAATAAATTGCAAGGCTCTGATGACATCTTACCTATAGTTTTAAAAGAGATGAGGGAAATTATTAGCGAACCTTTAACTTTACTATTTCAGAAATCCTTATCTGCTGGTGTGGTACCTTCTGATTAGAGGCATGCTAATATAACACCCATATTCAAAAAAGGGGATAGAAATAATCCAGCAAACTAAAAGCCAATCAGTTTAACTTGCATAACTGGAAAAGTAATGGAAGCTATAATCCAAGCGAAAATAGTAGATTACCTGGATTCAAATAACATTCTGAGGGATAGCCAACATGGATTTAGGAGAGGTAGATCCTGTTTAAC
>JAODLC010000002.1:17481403-17491904 GCA_026781145.1 Hippopotamyrus pictus | reverse complement strand
TCTTTCAATCTAGGAACTAACCAAACACTTTAGCCGAGCACAGAACCCTTTCAACTTTAAAGTAATTCGTAAAAGCTCATAGCGTCCCTCCTGACATGGATTAGGTGGTCACCCTAACTGAAATTAAAACTGCGAACTCCAAAACTAACTGAAATAATGAAAAATGAGTAGAAATTACATATGCCATTGTGAGATTAAACTGTTTCACTTGAAAAGTTTATATTAGGTATGGGAAATACCACTGAAAATGACAAAATGACTTAGAGATGCATAATATCTGTTAAAACATGTTGCTGGGTACATGTCAAAAATCTAGATGACGGCCTTGGTCAATATTTAAACATTATCAGTAATCAAAGTCAGCACCACCAGAGCTAAGGACAACTATTAAAATAATGGATATTATTGCATGGGACGATCAGCCATTTTCTGTAGTGGAGGATGAAGCATTTCATCAAAATCCCAGCCAGTTACATGTATGATTCATTATTTATCTGGTCTGCATACTGTTAAGAGAAGGGTTAGGGGTACTCAACTAGCATCCGGAGAGAAACACAATGATGAACCACACAATTGATCACCACACCTCCCTCCCCCAAGTCCCCCTCATCCCAGTCGGCGAGAAGTGAAAACAATTTATGAATCTCAGTAGAAATACAAAGTGAAGTAAAAGTGATCAAAGTAATAAAAAATGAGCAGAAACAAGCTTGAAAAGGAAGCAATTAAAAAAAACATATTAAAATAAAAACATTTAAAAAAACTGAATCAAAATTAACTTACACAGTAGCCATTAGAGTACTGTAGCCAAAGAGAGCCTGAGAAACAGAAGGTCTCCTTGACGACTCTGCACATTTCAAGAGGAGAATGTTGCAGTTGAATTGCAGACAAAAATTTGTCACCTGGTCCGGTAAGATGGAATCTTATATATTCTGTTTTGAATCAGGACATATTACCTGTTTTATTGTTTGTGAATTATTTAAAAAGAGTCCATATGTTATTCATCATAGGTACTGGATCTCTGAATTTCCTGCTGAATTCAATTTGAACCCAGAGCTAGCAGAGCAGATCAAAGGCCTCAAGGATCTGCTCACCAGCGAGGGCAATGAGTGCCAGAGTGATCTGATTGACATTGAGAATGTGTGAGTTTCCCAATGCAACTTATCACACAGGGCCTCTTCATTTATCGCTGATAATGCAACAAATTAAGTGTTTTAATTGCCAGCTATCAAAATGCATAATATTTTTGACTCATGCTCTATGAAAAATAAGGCTATGCTAGGCATAATATACAGCTGTGGAAAAAATGAAGAGACCACTCTATATTTTTAAACATCTGCATTTTTAAATCATGGTTTAATTGTGGATCTGCTGGGCGAAGGCTACACTGAGCAGCAGGATGTTTTCAGGTTCAAAATTTGAACAATGTGAAGCAGGAGACAATAGGAACGACGAGAAACCAGCCAGGTAAAAGGCGGAATCCATATTCTAATGCCAGAGATGACCGTTAACTTATCCCACAGTTTCTCATGAATCGAAGAATGACATCAAGTGACCTTCAAAAGGAATGGGAAACATTAAGTGCAGGTGTGAAGTGCATTGCTAGGACAATTTGTATCAGGCTTCTGGAAGCAGGACTGAGGTCCCATAAAGCAAGGAAGAAGCCCTTCATTAATGAGAAACAGAGAAGAACCAGGCTGCAGTTTTCAGAAAAATAAGTATTCACAGATGCACACCCATAACTTGAGAAATGAGTGAAACAAAAAACTGTGCTGTGATCTCTTAATTTTTTCCAAGGCTATATATTTCTCTACTCATCATTTTCTAGTTACTGAGTAAGCTGCATATTCATACAAACTATCAGTTACAATAATATAAAAGTTAAATCTTAATTTAATGAATGGTTATTTTCCTTTGTTGTTGTCTGTGATTTCTTTTTTCCTCAGTTTAGAATAGCAGAGTCAGATGACTCTGCAGGTAAACAAAGTGGTGTAATTCAGCGGTTATGTTTATACCAGTGGATGGTTATTTTATTGTTGCATACCTGTAATACTGTGTTTAATTTTGATGCCACACGTATTTAACATAGTCAATGAAACTAAGGACTGGACATTATCCATAGCGAATATGGGAGTTAAACAGTATGGGGTACTTTCCCAGACAGAAATTAAGCCTAGTCAGACTTAAAAGGCCTGTAAACCAGATTAACTTAATCCTTAGATAAACAGATCTACTTTCTTAGTCATGGTTTGAAATAGTTTTAGAGTGATAGCCTGGTCCTGAATTAACAGAGCCAATTTTCTGAAGGATGATTAGAACTACAACCCGAATTCCGGAAAAGTTGGGACGTTCTATTTTTTTGAATAAAATAAAATGAAAACTAAAAGACTTTCAAATCACATGAGCCAATATTTTATTCACAACAGAACATAGATAATATAACAAATGTTCAAACTGGGAAACTGTACGCCTTTATCCACTAAATGAGCTCATTTCAGATTTGATGCCTGCTATAGGTCCCAAAAAAGTTGGCACAGGGGCACCAAATGGGAGAGCATCTAGCAACTAATTAAGTTAATTAATATCAGGTCTGTAATATGATTAGCTATAAAAGGGATCTCTTAGAGAGGCAGGGTCTCTCAGAAGTAAAGATGGGCAGAGACTCTCCAATCTGTGAAAGAGTTCATAAAGAGATTGTGGAATACTTTAAAAACAATGTCCTCAACGTCAAATTGCAAAGGCATTGCAAATCTCATCATCTACAGTGCATAACATCATCAAAAGATTCAGAGAAACTGGAGATATCTCTGCATAAGGGACAAGGTCGAAGACCTTTATTGGATGCCCGTGGTCTTCGCCCCCTCAGACGACACTGCATCACTCATCGGCATGATTATGTCAATGACATTACTAAATGGGCCCAGGAATACTTCCAGAAACCACTGTCGGTAAACACAATCCGGCGTGCTATCTGCAGATGCTAACTAAAGCTCTATCATTCAAAAAGGAAGCCATATTTGAACATGGTCCAGAAGCGCCATCATCAGAATCAGAATCAGAAAACTTTATTGATCCCGGAGGAAATTGCTCATGTTACTACAAAACGGTCACACAGAGACACAGGACAAGAACATAAAAGAAAAAAAAGAATATCAGATGTAAGTATAAGAACTGAAATAAAATTATAAGAGAGAGACTCTGCGCTATATACACCATGATATATACAGAAACAGAAATACAATATATATAAATAGAATAAATACTGTTAAGCGGTAAATTACACAGGTAAATTACTAGATGAACATTGCACATCCGAATAGCAGCAGGTTTCTTGCACAGGCTAAGGTATGGGTGTGTGGCGGGATGGAGTTTGTTTGTTTGTTTATTTATTTATTTATTTATTTTAGCGTCTGAGGCTGGGTGTGATATCATTGTGAGGAGTTATAGAGGAGTTATATCATGTCCTGTGGGCCAAGACTCATTTTAAATGGACTGTTTCAAAGTGGAAAAGTGTTCTATGGTCAGACGAGTTCAAATTTGACATTCTTGTTGGTAATCACTTACGCCATGTCCTCCAGGCTAAAGCGGAGGGAGACCTTCCAGCATGTTATCAGTATTCAGTTCAAAAGCCAGCATCTCTGATGGTATGGGGATGCATAAGTACATACGGTATGAGCAGCTTGCATCACATTGCATTGGAAGGAACTATGAATGCTGAAAGGTATATAACGGTTTTAGAGCAACATATGCTCCCCTCCAGATGACGTCTATTTCAGGGAAGGATCTTGTGTGTTTCAGCAGGACAATGCAAAACATGTCTGCAGCTATTACAGCAGCATGGCTTCATCGGAGAAGAGTCTGGGTGCTGAATTGGCCTGCCTACAGTCCAGATCCTTCACCTATAGAGAACATTTTGGCTAATAATATCCATCATCTCTTAGTCAAAGACTCCATAGTCTAGGATTAACTAATACAAGTTTAAGCTGTGTTTCAGAACAATTTTTAAGCAATTATTACTTGAGTATTTTAGACTAAGGCCTTCTCCTGTCTTTAAACTAAATCCTGTCTGGGAAACCTCTCCTATGTGTTTCTGCTCTAAATGCACCAGGAATATGTTCTCAATTTCCATATTGTCCCAGTATTGTGTGGGTTTCAGTTTGAGGCCAGTTCAGCTTCCTGTAGAGTGTAGACTGATCTCTCACAATTGCCTGTAGTGGGTTTGTGTGTGTGTGCTCTGCATTGGTTTGACATCCCATTCATGGTGTCTCATGTGCTTTCTTGAGTAGACCTCAGACCTATTGCAACAAAAACAGTAATGAAAAATGGATGGATGGATTCCTCATTAAATATGCAATTACTCAGCCCTGCAGAGCATCCTAATGTGTGGCTTATCCAGTGAGAATACCCGATAGCAATAGACCCAATAGTTAAGAAGTCTACTCTTCAGCTTTATCTTGCCCAATTTAGAAATCAAGTTTAAAAAGAGATGATTTTATGAAGAGAGCAGCTGTTGTTTAGATTCTCTGCTCTGCTCTTTGTGTGTATAATGTTCCTGTCATGCAGGGTTTCCTCCTGCAGTCCAAAGACATGTAATTAGTTTAATTGGTGACTTTAAATTGCACACAGTTGTGTAAGTATATCCATGCATATGCCCTGTAATGGACTGGCATCCTGCCCGACACATCGTGCATGCAAGCCGTTTGCCCCATGTTGCCTGAGATGGGGATCCAGGCTTCTCTGTAACCTTTCACAAAATAAATGGGTGGATGGATGATCAGTTTGGTGACACAATTTATTCTTTTCAGCCCATCCTTTGAATGGAAGCGACAAGTAACACGTCGTGTTACTTCTGTCTCCAAGAAGAGGAAGATGTCACTACTTTTTGATCACCTGGACTCCTGTGAACTTGCTGAGCACTTCACCTACTTGGAGTATAAATCTTTCTGCAAGATCTTGGTATGATGGTTATCTGACCATCCGTGAGGAGGGACTACTTTAATGATGTCTATGCATGTGTTTTTTGGGTTTTCCTGCCTTTCTTTGGTTTCTGAGGCTTCCTCCGGAATATTTTCCAGTTCCAGGACTACCACAGCTTTGTGATGCATGGCTGCACTGTGGACAACCCCATTCTGGAGCGGTTCATCACGCTCTTCAACAGCGTGTCACAGTGGATCCAGCTCATGGTCCTTAGCAAGCCCACACCTCCACAGAGAGCCGCTGTGTTCACTCATTTCATCAGTGTAGCTCAGGTCTGTTCCTACTATACAGTATGCTTACTGTTGGCTTTTTTTAGCTGTCAGTCACATGTGCCTTTTTATGTTAACATCCAGTATTGTATTACAAAGAATCGTAACTTAAAGGTCTGGTATAACTAGTCTTATACCATGGTGCTGTTTAATTCTCAAATATTATTGATAAGAAGGGTATTGATTAATTTTCTATAATAGCACACATGATGCCAGCCAGGTGAACCATGGTAGTAATTAAATACATGATTATAACTTTTAATTATATACAACGTTACTTAATGTTCCAGATATAGAACACAACTGAAAAATACTGTGGTTTATCCAATTGACTATTTTTTTATTAATGATGGTGGTTTATGTCATATCTGAGCAAAATCTTTAATCATTGGTGTAAGCCAATGTATTCTAACCACGGTGTTAATGGGTTCATGCATTGTACGTAGGTGAAAAGCATACTCTAAGCGTACAATGCAAACTGCTCTCGTAGCCTCCCATGAGCCTCCCTGTGTGTGCCTTATCTCCACCCTCTGGGATCATCTTTTAATTCATCCTGGGGAACCTCCACCCCCCACTCTTTCCCTTTCCTGTGCTTCCCCTCACCCACTGCTACTCTGCCTTTCTTACTGTGCGCGCCACCCTGGCACTTCCTCTTTCAATCGGTCTTAATCCTCTCTTTTCATCTTTTCTTTCTCAAATGATTTCACAGTGCTGCTCTGAGTGAAATGTGAATGAATCCCATTCTGTATCCTTCAGTTGCTTACAGCAAAATTGTGTCCTGTATCACCATATGTTTCTCATGTCATGGTGTTAAACCATTTTGTCTACTCATGTTCTGTTTTTTTTCTTCGGAATTTTAAAAGCTCCATTTCAGAAAATACTTTACATGTGTAACAGCTATTCACTATGGTGGCACTGAAAGTGCAAAGCACAAAAACAAAAACTTGCAGCCCTGAAATGCAGATACCGCATTCAGAAACAAAAGCCTGTTGTCCTGTAGTGCAGATACAACAAACAGATGCAAAAACGGGCAGTTCTGAAGTGCAAAACACAAAAACAAAAAGAAAACACAAAAAAACAAAAACGTCCTGAGGTGCCAGTGCAGCCAGTAAATTACATAAATATGTCATCAGTTATTCCATCTTTGGCATCTCCTTAGGCTCAGGAAGACTTGAGGAATGACTGCTGTCATGCAAAATCTCATCCTCAGATATGTTTTATTAGATTATTAAACTATAGTGATATGTTTCATAATATTTAATATTATTAATTATACAAGTATTTTTAACTCCATACTGATATGTTTTTCTGACTATTACCATACAAGTTGCAAGTTTTTGTGTTCTTTTTTTTGTTTTGGACTTCAGTGCCACCGTAATACACTGATGTTAATCACACTTATGTTGAGCATGTCTGTATGAACTGAAGTTTCGTTCTTTCCTCTGTTTAAGGTCAAAGTGCAGCTTTGGCGCCAAGACTAGAGCCAGTGTTATTTTAATGGGTTTTCTTTTTAAGTTGAGATATATTGAGAGGTGTTTAACTTGTACTGTGCTTTGTCTGGGAAGTCCATGTGTATGAAGAAAACAAGTTAATTATTATAGAACAGGGTCTTCAAGGGGGTTTATAATGGATTAATGGAGGGCTATTTGTTGATTGTAGCTATCATTTTCTGAAGCGCTTTTTAATAGTAATGGTATCTCTCCCTTTGGCCTTTTTTGGCAGAAACTGCTGCAGCTGCAGAACTTCAACACTTTGATGGCTGTTGTAGGGGGACTGAGTAACAGCTCCATCTCCAGACTTAAAGATACTCAGGCACACATCAGCAGTGAGACTAATAAGGTTAGTGGAGAACAGAGTTTTCTATATTACTTTTTAAATGCAACATGAGACATATTTGTTTGTTATACACATGTACTTGGTATTATACTTAATGATTAGATAAATGAGGCTGTTATTATACTAGCCATTTATTGGCTGGGTCAACTTAAAAATAAAAAGATTATCTATAAAATTACTGGAAATGATAATACATAGGCAGTTTATCCCCTCTTTTTTTTGTTTCAGCCCCCCTGTAAAAAAAAATTCCAAAACCATCTAGCGATTTGTCCAGGATTTCCAAATACAAATAATACAGTGGTACCTCTGGTTCACGAACGCTGTGGTCTATAAACAATTTGGTTCGCGACCAAAAATTTTGTGGAAAAAAATGCATTCAAGTACAAAATTTGGTCGACGAATAGATTCCTCGACCAGGTTCCTTTTTTATACTAGTGTAGCACCGGCGGGGCGCATGTCCCAGCATGCCCCGCGTGCAAATGTAAATAGAATGACCACAACAGGCAACCAACCAGCACCTAACTCAAATATAGAGACGGGAAACACAAGGTTGTCAGACGCCGAACTGCAAGATACACACACAGTGGAAGATTTACACATGCTAAATACACGCGAGGATCGGACCGGGTACACACAAGACACAAGCAAACCAACGCGCGACAATATGGAAATGCAACCATTAACATTAACAACAAACAACATTACAAGGGTTTAGTATGGAGTTAAGGACTGTTAATAAAGAGCGTGATTTCCCCTGCAAGCAGGTTTCCATGTCTCTCTCTGTTCCCGCGATGCCTCGGTCCGCCCTTCGGCACACTATAATGATTGTGTTTTTACTATAGAGTTTTTACTATAAAAACCATAAAATTAATTAACAAAAATTATTATTTGGTAGGCTTGTGAACGAATTAATCAAATTTCAGTGCTTTCTAATGGAAAAATTGCCTTCGTGTTCGTTCGTGTACAAATTGGTTCACGACCACTTCCCTGGAACAGATTGTGTTCGTGAATTCCAGGCACCACTGTACATTTCAAACCCCTGGCTTTATGGTAGGGATCCTTTCTGTCGGAAAATAATACAGGGTAAGATCCTAGTATAGCCCCCGGTTCAAAATATCTTTAAAACTTGACAGTGTATAGTATTATTATTAGTAGTAGCAACAATCCATAATTTTTAATCCAATGACATATTGATTCATGACTTATGCGTACTTTCTATCTAGGCTTTCAACAGTCTGACAGAGTTGGTGACATCTTGTGGGAACTACAGTCAGTACAGGCGCCGCTTCTCAGAGTGCTCTGGCTTTCGCTTCCCCATCCTTGGAGTGCACCTTAAAGACCTGATTGCAGTGCATGTGGCTTTACCAGACTGGAGTGATTCGGAGAAAACCAGAGTGAATCTGACCAAAACACAACAGCTTTACGTCATTCTCCAGGAGTTGGCATTGGTCCAAACCATGCCTCCCAGCATTGAAGCTAACACTGACCTTCTTAACCTGCTGACGGTCAGTATGGAAGCAAACATATAATCAATGTATTTCCTGTAATATGAATATACAGACATTCAAAATACAGTAACCCCTTCACATTTCTGATGTCATTTTCTGAAAATGCACTATACAAATAGAATCTTTGAATTGAATTGAACTGAACTGAGTTAGGGAGGAAGATCTCTGTGAAAATTTGCAAAAAAACTTGGTCCCATAACCTCAACCTATATCGATCTGCTAGCCTGAATGATAACAAGAAAAGTCTACGTATTATGAATTTCTGAGCAAACGGTACTGTACTATACACTTTGCTTGTCAGACCAGCTTGATTATTACTCTGTAAGTACTCTGTAAGTACTCTATGTACTGGAAACATGACTTTTTGAACCCATTATAAAAATATGCTAAATCAACAGCACTGAAAAGTTTGAAAGTTACCGTGAGCTATCACATAAGTGAGGCTGGTTGCCAAGATAAAGATGCATGGTTTATCCAAGCCAAGACGTTTATTATTATAGATACCATATGCACTTACACTAACAAGTATTATGTATTACTAATATTATATATTATATGATTTTATGTGTTCTAAGTCATTTTTAATATTGTTTTTGGCTTACTTGTTGTCTGAGTTTCTGCGATCTTTCAGCAAGCTTCAGATATATTCCTGTTTAATTGTTCACCGCCAATTTATGAATAACGAAAACGGTGAATGTCCATTTCACAAATGTGATGGGATTACTGTACATGACAGGTCCTTGAGATCATACCATCTCAGGGCCTTGCAATGGTGCTTTTTCCCAGGTCTTGGGAAAACCAAACGCAACATGTTGATGTTTTTTTCCACAATGCATGAAAACTTGATCATGAAGAAGAGATATGTAAATGATGCAAGTCTTTGAAACAGTCAAGTGAGAAATATATAGAAATGAAAAGAAAAGATAAGCAGCGTACTGTTTCATCACATTAAACAATTTAGCAGCTTTGCATTTTAATGGAGCAGATTTTGAAGTTAAAAGTACTGCACTGATTCAGACATTCTCTGAAAAGTACAATTTAAAGTTTTATATGCAGTTTTTTGGTGTTGTAATATCCTTCAATGTTTGTAATATATTTCAGTGTTTGTGCGTGCACCAGGATTGGGGCCATTCCGGAATGCATTCATAAATTCCAATCCAAATCAGGAAATGGAACTGAAGTCGGGATTGGAAAAAGAAACTATGAGGAACAGAATTGGAACTGAATTCAATTTTCAGGGAGATATAAATTCTAACTCAACTTCCATTTCCTGATTTGGATTGGAATTGATGATTGCATTCCGGAATAGCCCCAACCCTGGTGTGCACTTCACATTCAATAGCCCAGGTATCTTGCTTAAAGTCACTGACAGTGAATGGACACAGTGCAATTATTTATAAATATGTATATAAACACATCATATTAAAGGTATATGGCATACATCATCCCCCATAGTTTAATTCTTAAAGCACATTTTACAGGACATGTCTGTACTGGGTATGTCCTTGCCGTTATTTTGCAGCAAATACTAAGTGGGCAAGTATAGTGAGATCATAAAATGTAAAACTGGTGCAAGAGATAGAAGTATTGCAAGGGAAAGCAAAACTATTTCAAAAAATATTATAATACCTGGCAGACTGAGGCATCGTGGCAGCAGCGAATGACAAGTATGCTCTTATCAGGGGAGAACAATGCTCTTTTATGAAGTCCTGAAAAGAACTATCACAGGCATTTAACAAGAATTGGAACCAAATACAGTAGAACAGTGGAAACAGCAGGAGTTCAGACACTGGACTGTAAGGTACACACACAGTGGAAGGTTTATACAAAGTTAAGGAGCCCCTCCTTGAGCCGACACCTTATCGTGGTGGAGGGGTTTGCGTGTTCCTGTGATCCCAGGAGCTAAGTTGCCCG
>JAODLC010000002.1:17441161-17453041 GCA_026781145.1 Hippopotamyrus pictus | reverse complement strand
ATTTTATACAGTCATAATACATGTGCCTAGCGATCAGTCATAATACATAGCAATCTTACATGAAAATGGATATAACGGAATTCGGTTATAACGAAAGAAATCTGCCGACCCCAGAAAATCGTAATAACCGTGCTCGACTGTATAAGTTAATATCTTGCTTTGTGTTTAACACTAAATGGCACTGTACTGTAAGTGTCGAGGAGTGGGTGCTGCATACAATTTGTGCACACATGTTTGTATATGTATGTCGGGGGTGTTGCAGTAGATCACTGTGGCGACTGGCACGATACATAACAATAATAATAATTGATACTTTTTATTGATCCATGTGGGGAAATTCTTTTTATGCCCCCCCAAACTTGCTCTCAGTGGATGAGCAACTGGAGTTGAGCTTTAGTTAAAGTTTTACAAAACCAGAGGTCTAAAGTTCAGGTTCCAGACTAAGATTTAGCTTCAACCAACTGGATTAGTATAAAGAGTCACATTCACAGAGTACTCAATCTCTGACTCTAGCTCCTGGAAATTTTACAGTGTAAGACAGATCCTTCCAGATCCTTCATGAAAATGAGATGAGAGATGACATTGTACTTTATTGATCCTCAGAGGGAAATTGAGGTGTTATGGCATCTTAGATTCTGATAACAAAAACAGACACAGATCCAGGAAAAGGAACAGAAAATAAATGGATAGAAAAAGGTATAAATAAATAAAATGTCAAAATGTACTGATATAAATAAAAGTAAAAATGGGAATAAATAAATGTACTTATGTAACTGCGAATGAGTAAAATGTATGGATGGAAGAAATAAATGACATAAATAAATATAAAAATCTGCAGATACTCCAAATATTTGAGAAAATTAGTGATGCAGATAAGGGTAGTAAAGTGCGAGAGCTGACAAGCTGATATAATGCTTCCCATAAAGGACCCAAAATGGCTGGTAGGCTCAGCCTAGGATACTGCTGTAAGCCGTGATTACTTTAGGAATGCAAGACCTCTGTAAACTTTTGCTCATACAAGTTTTTTTCTCTAAAGGGATTCATCTGTGTCCAGACTGTGTCTCTTAGGTTGGTCTTGGTCAGCAGTCTTTCCTCTAGCACCTCTTCCAGGAGTTAAGGCTGATCCCCATCACTGAGCCTGCCTTCCTGAGGACCCTTTTTGGTCTCTTGGTGTCTTCTGTCTTCATACAGCACAGAGAATGGCTGAAAAGATTGTTCAAATAAGTTATCTTTGAATGACTAGTTAGGTGTTGAGATTTACATAACTGTCCCCAGACAAACAAGTGTACAGTGAAGTATATATACTGATTAAGGGAAAGGGACCCTTAATTGTCATTAGTCCTCTGTATTAAGTCTGTGTTTCAGTTTGTTTCCCCAGTCCGGTTATTGGGTGCGTTCGACTTGCTTACAGCGCTGGCTTAAAGCAACGCATTCTGATCCTGACGCAATGCATTATGGTTAGATGCATTGCGCCCTCTCACCCGGCTGCGCAAACCGGAACCGCCTCCGTGACGACACACCATTGCCCTTATTGGCTGAAGAGTTTAGTTACACGCATGACGTTTTGGTGCGTTCGTTTTTCTCTCGGAACTCGGAAATTCCGAGATGAGTGACATCGTGTCTGACAATCTCCCGTTCGAGCTACCCACATCTCGGCACAAACATGCCTGCCTCCATGAACACGTTGCTGTGTGTTGTTGCTTTATATTTTACCAGATTTGGAGTTTTCCAAATGGAGAAGATTGAGAAATGGAGATTTTTTCCGAGAGACAAACAAGAAACACAAACTAGTCAAACCACATTAAAAGCTTTATAAAATATTTTAGTACATTCATAGAGATATTCTTTTTTCGAACGGCAAACAAACTACAAACAAACCAAGTTGCCATGTTGAAATTACGTCACGGGGCAACTCGGACAACAAAATCTTGTCCGACTTCAACGTCATAAAAGATGTGTTTCCGACGGGAAGTGACGTCTTTCGTGACGTTTCGTGATGTTTTCATCCGAGTTCCGACTTGGAGAGAAATAATCGAACGCATCATTTTGGTGACTTACGGTTTTCAGTTATTGGGATATCGATATTGTGTATAGTGAAAGCTGAGCTGAGCAGAGAATGTGTTTTTTCTTTTGCAGTTTAAGTTTATGTAAATGGTATGAGCACAAGGCACAAGCTCTTATGTTGGTTTGGGTTTTTTATTTAGTGTAAATAAATCTTGAACCATCAGTTAAGTCTTCGGCCATTGTTCTGCAGGGGAATTCTACACATTGGGAGGTTCAGGTCCAGTGATTTGTAGAGTGCTTTTGCCATAGGGCCCTGGAGCAAGACCCCAACTGCTTTGGGGATAAAAACGTTTTGGATAAAACCATCTGTGAAATATATGTAAAACAATCTCAACATGGCCTGTTCCATCCATAGGTTCCCCCAAAAGTTGAACTTGGAAACAGGCTGACAGACTTCCTATCTCATCTGCATTTTAACCCACTCTCAGTGCTGATGCTTCTCATGTTGTGAGGGAGAGTAGTATGAAGTGCACTTTCTATTTTTAGTTTTCACAATCAGATAAGCATGGGTAATACATAGCAGATATGGGACAGTAAAACAAATGGAAAACTCTCAATCTGGAATACTTATTATCTTTACAATGTCTGCTCTCTCTGGTTTTCAAATATTTACTCTCTTGTTAGAGGATGAAGACGTGGGTTTGTCCCCAACAGTTAGTCACACTGGCTGTGTGCAGCAAGTTGTTTCTTTCTTTCAATTTTCAGATCTGACCACATAAAAAATGTGGTCAGGCAATCCTTTTGAATATATAGGTAAAGTATCAAACAAACTTGGCATAGCTTGTTGTAGTGTGATTTTTGGAAATGAAAATAGTAGGCTTACATTGCACCATTGTATATTTATAAATAATGTGTTAAATTTTACTTTAGTTTATCTATAGACCTCGCAAGTAATACATTACAAAGGCAAGGTGGGAAAAATGGAAATTAACATATATATTTTGAACCTCTGTGTCATAACTCGTGGGACAAAGGACGCAAGGGCAGGCACTGTAGCAAAACAAAAGGGTGGTTGTTGGACTCAAAGAACAGAGACTGGAAATAAATAGGATTGCGAGGGATCACAAAACGAGAGGAGAGGATCAAGGAAAGGCACAGGCAGCAAGAGGGTTTGATGTCGATGACCAGATTGGGGAACAAAGGACTGGGAAGCACATATGGAACTAAAAAGAGAACTAACGACAGGCAACTGGGAGTGATTTCCATACAAGGGGCAGGAAAGAGAGGCAAGACGAGAGGGATAGGTGTAGCTTGTTAGGGCCACGACTGGGAGGAAAGGGGCAGGGATATAAGAGTACTCCCCCAGACACCACAAAGGATATCGACAGGGTCAGGACATGACACACGCCAGGCTGGGACAAATGAACCAAACACCAGGGCAGACATACAAGGCCAGAGGACACAAGACAGACAGGATCAAGGGCATAGGACAAGACACATGGCATGACTAGAGGCACAGAACAGATAATGGTAAAGGCAGGGACTAAAGGGACAGTGGAAGGGACACACAACATGACACACTCCAGAACAGGACAGACAGATGGAAGGACAACACCGAAAAGGATGGGAACATAGGAGGTGGCCACAGAGGACCCAGGCTAAGGCAAAACAGGGGCAGGAAAAAGTATGGGGACAGGGACCCTGTCATGACAGGAGGGAACAGGGATTGTCCAGGAAGTCTTCTGGATCCTGGAGAGCTGGGTGGCAACCATGAGACGTTGAGGCGGGGTCCATTTGGACCACAGCGCCTAAGGGTCTTGGAGGGCCAGCAGGGTGCCGAGGGGCCCGCAGGGCCTGAGAGTGCCAAGGAGACAGCTGAGAGGGGGGTGCTGAGGGAAATACAGGGCAGGAACAGATTGGGTGCCGAGGGAACTGCAGGGCTGGAGGATACTGCGCGTACTGCAGGGCTGGAGGATGCTGCGCGTACTGCAGGGCTGGAGGATGCTGCGCGTACTGCAGGGCTGGAGGATACTGCGCGTACTGCAGGGCTGGAGGATGCTGCGCGTACTGCAGGGCTGGAGCAGAAGTGCGCTGAAGGCTCAGCAGAGCCAAAGCACAAAGGTGCTGAGGGAACCGTAGGCCTAGAGCATAAGGGTGCCACGGTTCCTCTCCTCATAGCTGCAGCAGCAGAGGTGTCCATGTGAACATTGTCAGGCAGGCGAGAGTCTGGGCAGCTGGCACAGATAATGTGCCCCCATCTCTCCCTCCAAGAGACAGATGCAGGGAACCACAGAGTGAGACTTAAGGTAAGGCCCAGAGGGTAGAGGGACAGAATGAAGCTAGGGGTATGGAAGAGGAAAGATAGAGGAATATAATGAAGCTGGGGAGATGGAAGAGGAAAGTTAGAGGGATAGAATGATCCTCTGGACCATTCCAATCCAGTCGGGTGTCACCCTAGCCCAGCCTCCAGATGCTGCGAGGTGGACACCAAGGCAACGACTGGAGGCAAGTCAGGCACCAGGGTGATGACTGCAGATGAAGCAGGAGCTGACAGGACATGAGAAGTCAAGGTGCTTGCAGCCAGGGAATCTGGTGGCATGCAGAGTGAAGAAGGGACATCTGAATGTCAGCAGGGCACAGTCGGGACACCTTGAGGCATGGCAAATCAGCTTCACAACTTTGCAATATGGCTCCTACAGGTCAGGGAGCCTGGTGTGTGGGTGGAGCGGCCCTCTCTTAGTCGAGATCCTGGAGCGCAGGTGCAGTTGCCTTCTCTGGGCTGGGCACCTGGTTTGTGGATGGAATGGCCCTCTCTGGGCCAGCAGCCTGGAGCACAGCCTATATCCACCTACTGGGCTGAGCTCAGAGGACGCAGGATGAGTGACGGCCCCTTCCCCTGGGTAGGACTCTGGAGGCGCACTGGTGGCATCTTCTGGGCAGGGTCCTAGTGGTGTTGGGTCAAACGAGGAGGCTAGCTTCCTCCATTTCTTCCTCCCGTGGCTAGAAACGGCGGAGGAGTTAAGACTAGCTGCAGGGAGTCTACAGGCGGATCTGCGGCAATCTGCAAAGAGCCGGTGGGCGGATCTGCAGCAAGCTACGAGGAGCCGGCAAACTACAGGAAACCGGTGTGAGCTGTAGGGAGCTGATGGCTAGGGTGGATTCACCTCACAGGGAAGCAGCGGGCTCCGGAGAAGCAGCATGCACTGGGACTGCAGCGGGCTCTAAAGAAGTGGCGTGCGGCAGGACTGTATAAAAACCTACATTACAGTTTTCCTAATGAAATGGTGGAAATCACTACTCTCACAATGTGATAGCACCACAAATGAATATCAAAGTTTATATATCAAATACACAACACTACAGCATGCAGCACTAGATGTATGTAGTGGAATCTGTGCTAATTAATCAAAAACTGTGTATTTCTTTTAATGCGCAAGTAAACTGTGATGCCAACATGACATTGGCAAATATAGTAGCTCGATAATCTGGGTTAATTTATTATTCATTCATTTGGAGTTTCAGGTACCACATCAGTGTCTCCTGACTGCTCTGCCACAACACTGCATAATTTGGCATCCCCTATTATAAATGTACATTGAAGTCTGAAAAGTAAGTAACAGTTGCACTGGTTCAGTGCGCAAAGTTGTTTCATTCCTTCTGTCTACAGATCCAACTACTGATTCAATTATATTTTTATTTTGGGTATGGTGCGCTCTGTAGAACACAGGGAACGCACTGCACAAAGTAGAAGTATTCAAGCAGCGAAATTGCAAAATAGTGCAAAAAATGCTAGAAACAGTGGTACAATATAAACTTGTTTTAAACAGGATATGTACGTCTATACATTTTCTAGTTTGTGATAAATAGGCCGGCCCCCAAATATACAATTTTGCTGTGCCTCTACCCCAGGTGTTCAAGGTTTGTCTTCTTTTATTTTACAGTCGCAATGGTCAGACTTTGCAACCAGAAAGGAATGATTTGCTTATTATAGGAGCATGTAATTTGTTTCCATTGATCTTTAATGGTTATTTGTTGGCTGACACTAAGCAGGAACTCCAGTGCCCATATTTACAGGATAGTTCTGATTTATCAAGCGGAATGTGTGTACACCAAGTTTGATAAATCTTTTTTTTGTGCACATACAGTTTTTTGTTTTTGTTTCATTATGAGATTTATGGAAAGTCTCAGAAATTATGCTCCTGGATCACAATTGTATTCTTTGAAATACGAAGTGTATCTACATGGTAAAAAGCTAAACAGTGAATCAGTTAAAAATGAGGTATAAGCTTTCATACATATTAAGATAATAAGCATGAGTGTTGTGATAGCTTTGTCTTTATGAGACCTGTGTGAGGTTTAAGAAAAGTGACTGTTATGAATATTAATTTTCTCTGGTTTCAGTATTATTCTTATGGGATATTTGGAGTATACTGCACAACTGAAGAGGACTGACCCCAAATGTTATTGCTTAGTTTGATGGAGGCTAGAAGCTAGAGGGACAGAATTAAGCTGGGGATGGAAGAAGAAAGGTAAAGGGAGACGATGAAGCTGGGGGAGGGAAGAGGAAAGGTAGAGGGAAAGAATAAAGCTGGGGAGATGGAAGAGAAAAAGTAGAGGGACACGATGAAACTGGGGGTGATGCACGGGGAAAGGTAGTGGGACAGAATGAAGCTAAGGATGGAAGAGGGGAGGTAAAGGAAGAGAATGAAGCTGGGGATGAAAGAGGAAAGGAGAAGATAAAGCTGGGGATGGAAGAGGAAAGGTAGAGGGAGAGAAAGAAGCTGAGGAATGGAGGAGGAAAGGTAGAGGGACAGGATGAAGCTAGGGATGGAAGAGGGGAGGTAAAGGAAGAGAATGAGGCTAGGGGAAGAAAGAGGAAATGTAAAAAGAGAGGATAAAGCTGGGGATGGAGAGGAAAGGTAGAGGGACAGGATGAAGCTGGGGAAATGGAAGGGGAAAGGTAGAGGAAGAGAAAGAAGCTGGGGAATGGAAGAGGAAAGACAGAGGGACAGAATGAAGCTAGGGGTATGGAAGAGGAAAGATAAAGGAATATAATGAAGCTGGGGAGATGGAAGAGGAAAGGTAGAGGAACAGAATGGCTAAAAGGCTGAAGGCAGAGGTAAGATAAACAAGAAGAAACAGATGTATGGGGAATGATGCAAAGGGAGAAACTAGTAGTGTGAAAGACAGATAGAAGGAAAAGAAAAGAGATCAGGAGGGTTCTCATACAGGAGTGCTCAATCACTGTGCAGATGCATGTTAGCTGTTCCCTCATTTGTTTGTTTCAGATTTTCATTTCTCTTAATATGCTTCAGTCAGAGATGCGGGTTTACAGTATGATTGTACAAGATAAATGTGGTTTATGTATACATGTGGACTTGTATGTGAACTTATAACTTATATGTGATATTATTATAGTATCCCCAAGCCAACACACATAGGCTTTTAAATATTACAGTGGCTTTCTGCCATTCTGTCTGTAAATACATCATTTTCCAAATTTTTGCTTCCTGGATTTCAAATTTTCTTGTTTAATGAGACTTTTATTTTGCGTAATTAAAAATAACTCATTGTGTGTTAATTTTTCAGATTTGAGGTAAGGCTTTTATACATATTAGTTGTTCCATATTTCTCTCTTTGAACTCAGGAAAAAACTGGAGTATAGTTTTATTTTGAAGTATAGATCATTGACTGTATGAGGCTTTGTGTAAAGCCAGTGTAAGGTATAGCACGGTGCACATGTAGCATGGTAAATTGCTACCTTTGCCAAGAATTTTAGGGGTAGCAATGAGGCATTCTGTAGTGTGCAACTAGTGCAATTAACTATCATCAATTTTAATAGATTCTGCAGAACTAATTTAATGTCAAATGTTGATGTAAACTTGTGCTTCACTATCGGAAATGGTAGCAATTCCTGAAAAGAACAAGATGGAAAAATAAATAGATCAGGAACATTACAATACTGCACTTCTTTTATTTAACCTCTTTTTTTTTTTTTTTTAAACAAAATCCTGCTTCTGTCCTGTAATTCATTGAGAAATCAACTACTCTTCTGGGCACTGTAAGAATAACGTGTGCATGTGTCAGCACATAGTGTATTGGGAGTGCTTACATGTGCTATGATGTGCGGTCAGGTACAGAGACCTGTTTCCATGGTGACGGCCAGCCTTTCTTATACTTGTCAACTTAAGGAAGAGAGAAGGCATTATGGTAAACAGTGTTATTTTGTATTTACCCATTATCCACAAATGCACAGTGCTAGGGAAAAACACTGCTGTGCTAATGAGCCAAGTCGGAGGATAACCATAATTCACCTCCCTTCCGTATTTTCCAGCATATTTGATTGTAGGTGTTATGATACATCAGTTGCTAAATCATGGCTCTTTATCTAGAAATCTGACAGTCACCCTTTAAGGCTTGCTATAGTTGGGGTTTGCATGTTTGCTACAGCAGATAGTGGGTGTTACTATACAGTGTGTGGCAAGGTCACATACATTACATTGCCTTTATTTTATTGAGCAGAAACCTTTGTGGGATGGCATGATAGTGCAGTAGTTAGCATAGTGCTGTACGTCATAGCTGTGGGACCAGGGTTTCAGTCTCTGTCCCCACTCTGTATGATTGGAGTTTGCATCTCCCAATGTTGCTGTGAGGATTCCTCCAGGGTTTTTCCCCCACAGTCCAAAAAGATGCTAAGGTGAACTGTAAATGCCAGACTGTCTGTAGGTGTGAATGTATGTGTGTGTGTGTGTGTGTGTGTGTGCTCTGTGATGGGTTGACACCCCGTCCTGGGTTATTCCCTGCCTTGTATTTGTAGCTTCTAGGATAGGCTCCAGACCCCTGCGACCCTGAATAGGACAAACGGGTATGGAAGATGGATGGAGATGCTGTTGACCAAAGCAACATACAAGTGAGGCAAATACCACATTAGAAGCATCTCTCAAGGACAGGACTCAACTAGACATAAGTGCACCTAAGCGAAGCTTCCAAACAATACACAGACCCATGTGTAAGTAGTACTGGAGCTACACAATATCTTCCAAACAATAATTTACTAAGACAACTATTCAAGTCAACAGACAAAGTGCAACACTAAAAGCTTTCAGGGAAGACTGCCTGAAATTTCACATAGAGCGATCCTGTCAAATTGACATTTGTGACAAAACAGGTTTCCTTACTGTTTACTGCTGACACCCAGAAATTTATTGGTCGTTGTTTTTGTTCTCACCTACTAAACAAGATTTCTACTTTCTATTACATATTAATACAATTTACTATTTTCCTCCATTAACAGTGAATACATGCATGACTGCTGAGACCCATTTCCAATGTGTAGTTATGTGAAATGTGATCTTTAAATTTACTGTGTATGTGTGCACTGTGTGATGGACAAGCATCCAAAACATGGTGTTTCCCTGTGATATGTGTCTGGAACAGGGTTCGAGCTCACTGTTATCCTGTGCTATAGCTAATGGAAGGATATTTTGAGAAGAATGAACTGACATGAACAGTAATATTGCTTTTTTTTCCAAGTGATAAATTCATGCAAAGGCTTTGCCTTTTTAGAGGGGTCATAGGCTGGTTTGGCAAACCCTGTTTTAGTAAAAATAAGTATACTTTTACTGCCCAATGGCAATATTTTACGATTTCCCATTGTTACACTTTGTAATGCAAAATTTGAAAGGGTAACATTTTCCAAATAGAGACTTGGGGTTGAATCAGTAGATTTAAAAAAAAAAAAAAACTGGATCTTCTGATCCTGTAGACTAAAGCAGCTGAATAGACACCTCACAAAATAGGCCTACCACCTATCTAAACTTAGATGTTTAATTTGTTCCAATCTGAAGCTTAGCTATCACACATGACTACCGGACAATGGAAAACTGGGGGGACTAAGCCTCTGTGGCCTGGAGCACTGCTGCAACTGGCTCAAGTATAAACCCAAAACAAATACAAAAAATGTCTGCTTTAGAAAAGAAAATGAAAACAAATGGAGATCAATGGAAAGAGCAAACAAGAAATGGGTGGAGCAAAAGATGCCACAAGCTGGATAGATAACAGCCTTCCCAGGCGAATTGCAGTTGGACAGAATAACATGTTGGAGGTGAAGCTAATGAATGGTTCAATAATGAGGAACAAAGACTGATGCCCATACCCACCCATAAACATCTCTGCTGTACTTTGATGTGGATGTAACAACCTGGAGCTGAACATGCCAAAAACTATGGAGCTGAGAGTGGACTTCAGGAGAAAAGTTTTCGGATCTACAATCTTCAAGGGCTTGAAGTGGGAGACCAACATCATCTCCATCACAAAAAGGCCCAGCAGTGGTTGTACTTCCTGTGTCAGCTGAGAAAGTTAAACCTGCCACAGGAGCTACTGATCAACTTTTACACAGCAATCAGATAATCTGTTCTCAGCTCATCCACCATAGTCTGGTTCAAAATCAGAAATTATGAAAACAGGCTAAAACAAATGGCCCAGCTGCTACTCTTCCCGTGTTCCTTATTTTCTCAGATTGAAAGTGGTAACCCTAGTGAGG
This sequence comes from Hippopotamyrus pictus, assembly GCA_026781145.1. Classification (NCBI taxonomy): domain Eukaryota; kingdom Metazoa; phylum Chordata; class Actinopteri; order Osteoglossiformes; family Mormyridae; genus Hippopotamyrus; species Hippopotamyrus pictus. The sequence goes on along the minus strand of JAODLC010000002.1, from coordinate 17,442,495 downwards.
ATTAATAGATTACGCTTCCAGTTAACCAAACACAAAGAAACAGATTAAGTGAGAGGTTGATTGATGCAATATCATTCTTGGGTTGAAAGGAGCTGGCATTTAGGGGACATGATGAGACTGACAATTCTGATAACAAGGGAACCATAGATAGTTAACAGATGTGCTTTCCAGCTAAGATAGTGTTTTGGTTTTGTTGGTCATTAGGTTAATAGTGACAAGTGAAGGCTTCGGACCCAGACTAAATAGGGCTACATCTGATTGAAATTAGCAACCAATGGAAAATGTTAAGGACTACAGTGTAATGAGTATTGCACTGGCATCTTGTTGCTTGACTGCTGCTTCTCCTGGCATCTTCATTTGTTGTCTTTCTGTTTTCTTTCCCAGTCCACTCACCTTGCTAGCTTGTTTCTTGTTTTCTGCATCCATTTGATTTTCCAATATTTTTTCACTCCACCTGCCTTTCCTGCTTGCTACTTTGTGCCTGTCTGCTATTCTTTCTCCCACTGAGACCCTGCACTGCTCCTTCCATGACCTGCATGATTTTACCCTGCTTGTACCATCTTGCTGCTATGCTAACATTCCTCCTTAGATTCACACCATCAGAGCCTGTCTATACTTGCTCTTCATGCAGGGTTGCCATCTCCTCTAGTTGGGTAAGTGTCTACTTTCTCACTCCTGTTGGACTTGCTTACTGGGGAGGTGGAGTCTGGTATGAGTCAGCCATCTAGTTTATGGGTCATGGTGCTTTATGGTCACCTGAATTGTTTTTTTTTTTTTTTTTTGCTCTTGGGTCAGCTCTTTTGATTAAAGAGCTGACCGCACTTAATTTGTATTTTTCAGCTGAATCTTTACTGTGACATCAACTTCTTGCTCTATTGTGAGCTGTACCTCCAGCATCCATCTTTTGTTTCACTGTGCATACATTACACCCTGGCCCAAAGTGGCCAATGGGGATACTTGGGAGAATTCCCGGTGGACTGCTTAGTTGTTGTGCCAGTCAGAAACAAAATAATTTGACAGGTTTAAAAATAAACCAGTCGGAAACTAAATAATTTTAATTTTTAAATTCTGCAACAGTTCTTTAGAATGTTATCCAGTGAGAGAAAAACATCTGTATGATCGCTTGAAGGCAGTGCACAGTTGCGGTGGTGCCACAACTAATCGCTTTCTATTGCTGATCACTGGTAGTTTTTCAAACGATGGACGGTACAAAGACAGCAGGTGGGACTGAGAAAGTCAGACTGCTTAAACAATCAATATAAGAACATAAGAACTATACAAACGAGAGGAGGCCATTCGGCCCATCAAGCTCGCTTGGGGAGAACTTAACTAAT
>JAODLC010000002.1:17418918-17436726 GCA_026781145.1 Hippopotamyrus pictus | reverse complement strand
TAGCAAATGGCTGCAATATAACAAAGAGTGAAAAATTGAAGGGGGTCTGAATACTTTCTGTACCCACTGTATATTTGTTGATTTCAGTTAGTCAAATAAGATTTAAACCACTTCAGCATAATTTCATACAACCCAACATCAAATTCAAGTCTATGTAATAGAGTACAGTGGTCAACTATGTCAAAGGCCACACTAAGGTCCAGAAGCATGAGCACAGTCACATTGCAAGCATCAGATGCCATTGTTATGTCATCTTCAAATCCATTTTAGGCAGTTTCAGTGCTGTGTCCCTGATGGAAGCACGAGTGGAATCTACCATATATGTTTTGTGTGTCCAAGTATGAATGAAATTGAGCTTGATTGACAGACAGAGGCCTGTATCATGAACCTGGATTTCTTGTTAGGCCTGGAACACACTGTCTGCATGGAATGAGTGGCAGCTTTGGTGTGGAACTGCAGCGGTGCGGATCCATGCCTTTCTCCACACTCCCACATTGCTGGTGTGGCACTACTACTGCTAGCCCTGTCTTTCTACATTGAGCTTACCTTTGATAATGGGCATCAATAGTAGAATGTTAAGCTGTGTTAATAACATAATTATTTCCGTATAGCTAGTACCAAAATTATTGTGTTCTATCATCCTTCAACATTTATTGGGGGACTTGCTTTGGCAGGGAATGGGCAAATGTTTTACACTGGAGGGGAAAGTGAGAACCTTCATGGTGTGTGGGAGGGAAGGTAATAGGCTTTAAGAAGGAGGGGGAGGCGTGAGACAACTGGGCCCATGACAGTTAAAAAAAAATTGACCAGTTTAATCAGCAAGTGGTCACATGATTTTTCTTTACTGTCATTCAGTGTGAGAGAGAGAGCAAGAGAGAGAGTGCACCTAACAACTACTGCACTTCACCTAATGTTCATTTAACTTATCAACATACAGTAATTTAATGATAGTCTACACTGGGGTTTTTGCCCTGACTATACACTACATATGTAGCCTCCTGTCAGAGTCAGCCCTGTCCAGCCCTGTCCTTCGTGTTTCCTCCCCATTTGACCAGCAGGTGTTGCTGGCCATCCTGTTCGCCACCCTGTCTCTTGCCCTTCACCCCCAGTGTGCTCTCCTGATTTCCCAGTCCACCGTATGGCTCAATGTACTGAGTGTGTAACTGCATCCCCAATCATGGGTTCAAGACTGGCTAATGACCAGCTTTATCTCATTCTATTTGAGCTTCTTTTCCCCAGTGTTTTGTTTCCTTTTGAGTTTCCTGTTCTAGGTTTGTCCTCCTTGCGTTCTGTTCTGGTTTTATGTTGTACTTTGTTTTCTTCTTTATTTTCCTAGTGTAGTATTTCCTTGTGTTTCGTTTGTTTCAGGTCAGGAATTTCCTTTTGGTATCTTGTAGGTTACTTCTCTTTCCCCGGTTGTGTTAGTCTCCTAGTTAGTTCTGTAGTTTTCCCTGTTTGTTTTGACCCCTTGTGGTCATGTTGGCTTTCATTGTTTTCCCCAGTGTGCTCTGTTTCTTTAATTAACTGTCTCTTTTTGCTGAGAACCACTGACCTCCCATGTGAAAAATAAGAGCCATGTCGTGTTTCTAAATGACAAGCTGCTGCCTGAGAGGAGCATATCATGCAGGTGCTGTAGTTTGTCTAATCTGTAGAACCTATAACCTTTTTTGTTTGCCAAAGAGCTGTGGGAATTAATTAAGAGATTGGTTCATATGAAAATATACTTGTAGGAATTATTAGCTCAGGTAAATTTTAATATCTCTACCAATATGTTTTGAAATTAATTAAATTTTAATTAATTATTATTTAATGATGATTATTAATTCATTGTTATGCCGAATGGTTGGTTCCTCCAAACTCAATTGCGGTATCCCTGTAAGTCTGTTAATGTGAGACTTACATGGTATTCACTAATTACCAATATCGCTTAGTAACCTGGGTTAGAAGGCTCGTCCAGCGAGCTGCATCACCAGGTAATGTAAACGACTGGTAGCAAAGCTCCCTTCATGGCCGATGAGAGAGAGTCTCGCGATATTTCAGGCGAGTTTGAGGTTTCAGAGCATAGTAGACAGATCGCACAGAGGCAGGGACTATTGAGGCTGAAGTTCGTAAACGACTACAACTAACATAAGACAGACGTTACACTTAACATAAACAACAAACACAAACTAACGGAATAGAAACAAACAGAATGTAGTTATGGAAATGCAATGACCAGATTTAAATGGTTAAACTTAATTAAAAGGGAAATACTGTTCTGCAATGCAAGCACAGTTTGTGGAAACACGACCCTAAAGTCATATAGCAGGTTAACAGAACAACTTAGGTTGTTAAACTTAAAGGAAGTTGGTTTACGTGGTTGCAGAGTGAGAGAGGGGAGTTTTGGCAGTTGGTTGCAGAGGCTGATGAGCTGAGGATATGATTGGGGCCCCTTGGATTCTCTCTCCTTGTGAAGCTTTAAGGTGAAAGGATTTGTCTTGAGGTTGCCGTTCTCTGTTGGGTGGCAGGCTTTCATCGGCAGGATTCAGGTCTCTTTCACTGGGCTTCATGATGGTCTGGCGATTTCTTGAGGGCTTCTCACAGGCCTCTCCAGGCTGCTCCTCTCTGCTCTTCTCCTGGGCTGATGTTCTCTTCTTTGTTCTGAGGTGCCAGGTTTCATGGTCTAATGTTCATGAATAAGGATGACCAGGAATTCAAAACCTGAACCAATCACTGACCATCTAGTTGGCGGGCTTTCAGAGGGGTGTCTGTGGCAGTCCTTTTGGTATTTATGACCAGACAGATTCCCCTTTACTGATGATTTTCATTAAACTGGTGTAACTTTTGATACATACATTTTCATGGTAACCGCTGACCAGATATGGAATCAGGAGTGATTTTCTATCAGTTTGACACCAAACATGCCATACCAGCCTAGCGGTTCATACCTCATAGCATTTGTATTAATTAATTTACAATTTCTTACATAGTGTATGTTACTGACTCACATCAGTATATGGTATAGGTGTTTTTGGTTGCACCTCAACAGATGTTACACTTTGGGTAAATTGTACAGACATTACATTACATATTCACATTCAAACAGCACATCTTACCCTTAGATAGGCGTGGCAAAACCCCAAAAAGTGGGGGGGGTGTCGTTAAATAAAGAAAGAACCACTGATAGTTAGGATACACTAAGATACCTGGTTACACAATTTAATTTTCAAGATTCTTCTGGTATAACCATGAGAACATATATGCAGTGGTAGCTATACATATTTATTTATTCAAATTTATATTTGAGTTCAAGTGTTCAAGTGTGAGGGGTAAAATAGGTGATTCTCCATGAAGGGTGGCACACAAAACACTAAGATTGTCTAAGGACACACAGAAACATAACCTATCTGTATATTGAGACTAGCAATCATAAGCAAAGAAATATACAGGGTATACAAAAGCAGAAACTTTCTTTAGGGTGTTGGGTGAGTGGTATATAAGAACATAAGAAATTTACAAACGAGAGGGGGCAATTCGGCCCATCAAGCTTGTTTGGCAATAAAAATGAAAAAAAGCTTGTTTGGGGAGAACTTAACTAATAGCTCAGAGTTGTTCAAATCTTATCTACCTCTGATTTAAAGGAACCCAGGGTTTTAGCTTCCACTACACTAGCAGGAAGACTATTCCATACTCTAAAGGTAATAAGGCAGGATGCATGGGGAGGGGGTTGCATGCCAGTTGAGGGACCTCTATCCTTGAGGTCCACTCTGCTGTCCGTTGGTCCCTAAATCTTTGGGCCATAAAAGTTGGACTGCTGGCCTCCCTTGTTATGTATGCGTATGTTTAAGTGTGTTTGTGTGCGTGGGGTCATTAACCCCCCTTTGGTGCATAGGCCAACAAGTACCTCTAGTACCAGGCTAGGTCAATAGCGATAGACCTCCAAACTTTGTGTGATCATCAGATTAGCTCAAGAACAGTGCATAGAGAACTTCATGGAATGGGTTTCCTTGGCTGACCAGCTGCATCCAAGCCTTACATCGCCAAGTGTAATGCAAAGTGTCAGATGCAGTGTTGTAAAGCACGCTGTCACTGGACTCTAGAGCAGTGGAGACATGTTCTTTGGAGTGAGGAATCACACTTTTCTGTCTGGAAATCCGATGGATGAGTCTGGGTTTGGCGATTACCAGGAGAACAGTACTTGCCTGACTGAATTGTGCCAAGTGTAAAGTTTAGTGGAGGGGGATTATGGTGTGCGGTTGTTTTTCAGGGGTTGGGCTCGGCCCCTTAGTTCCAGTGAAAGGAATTCTTAATGCTGCAGCATTTGAAGCCATTTTGGACAATTTCATGCTCCCAACTTCGTGGGAACAATTTGGGGATGGTCCCTTCCTTTTCTAACATAACTATGCAGCAGTGCACAAAACGAGGTCCATAAGGACATGGATGAGTGAGTCTGGTGTAGAGGAACTTGACTGGCCTGCACAGAGCCTGACCTCAAACCGATAGAACACCATTGGGATGAGTTAGAGCGAAGACTGCAAGCCAGGCCTTCTTGTCCAACATCAGTGCCTGACCTCACAAATGCTCTCCTGGAAGAATGGTCAAAAATTCCCATAAACACACTCCTAAATCCTAGCCTCAGAGCATCTGTAGGCCCTTGAGCAAGGCCCTTAATTCTCAGCTACCCTGGGTGCTCCTATGGGTGGCTGCCCTTTGTGGCCAGCTTGCTCTCACCTGCAGAGAGCAAGTTGGGAGAGGCATAAAGAGAACTTCCTCATGGGGACCAATAAAGTATCAATTATTATTAAGGTAAGTAATTCTATATGTCTTTCTTAACTAGCAACAGTATAAAAAAAAATCCTAAACTTGCGTTTTTGCCAATGTGTACAATTTTTATGCAAAAAAAAAGAAAAAAATCACATAGAAGTCTGTAAGCTGAATTGCAAATTTTGAGAAAAGCCTCTGCAAAACCAAGCGTGTTTAGCCATAACAATCATAAAAGACCTCTGCAAAATCCTGTAGGGACTGTTTGAATAATATGCAAGTTAATTGTATAATTGTGACTTTATACTGCAACTGTGCCTTGTGTTTACTGGAAGTGGTAAAACCAACTATCTCATGAGTCTCCTAGTCTGGGGATTACAGCCTGTAGTGCAGGCTACATGCTGTAATAAACCCCAGTGGTGAGAGCCCCAGAATGCATGCAGAGATGCTGCACTGGAGCAGAGGCCACTGCCTGAGGTAACATGTAGCTCAGGTTAAATGGGGCTGGAAGCCTTACAGAAGGGCTGATGTTACATAGACCAGTGTTTCCCAACCCAGTCCTTGGGGAACCCTGGACAGTCGACGTTTTTGCTTCCTCTCAGCTCCGAGAGCGCATATACCAGGTATTTGGTGTTCCTGATTGGCTGGTAGCTGGGAGGGAGCAAAAATGTGGACTGTCTGGGGTTCCCCGCGGACTGGGTTGGGAAACACTGACATAGATGGTGTCAGTGCTAAATGCTGATGGTCAACTAACTTTTTTAAAGTCTCTGTCTGAATGTGACTTGAATAAGCTTCCCCATAATCAGTACTACAAACCTTTTGTAAAAAATGTGCTAAATTCCTGTGCACCGGAATAGTGGGTCACAATGTGAGTGGAAAGGGCAGTGAAACATTGTGTTCAAAGATTCATAAGGTTTATTGTCATTTGTATTGAATACAATGAGATTCTTACTTGCGTGTTTCCTGCAGACAGACACAGGGTAAACAGACATAGAACAAACAGTAACAGGACATAACATGACTAACAATTATAACATAACACTTAGGAAAAATAAATATGAATATGAATATATGAATATGGAGATTTGGATGTATCTGACAGAATAAATATGGTATGTACAATATACAAGTATTTAGCTGCTTGCCAGAGGGGAGGAGGGTGATAAGTGGCAGTACAGGGTCGCTGGAGGACCCCATGATGCTGTTTGCTTTCCTGGGGCAGCATGTGGTGAAGATGTTATATATCGCCGGGAGCAGTGTGCCCATTACTGTGAGCCTCTGTACAGTTTTGATCACCCTTTGCAATCATGAGCAGAGAAGGTGCTGTATAAGGATGTGATGCGCACTATGAGGATGGACTTTACAGCATACCTGAAGAAGTTAGTCAGGGATGTTGTGGACATCCCAGCCTTCCCCAAGCTGCTGAGAAAGAAGAGACACTTATGGACCTTACTGATCACTGCTGTAGCATGTGGAGACCGGTTAAGATCCTCAGAGAAGGTGACCCAGAAGAACTTGAAGCTACTGATCCACTAGACAGCATGCCCTCCATGATCAGCTCCTTCGTTTTGCTGAGATAAACAGTAAGGTTTTGTCCTGGCACCATGCTTCCAGGAGCCTGACCTCTTTCTTGTAGGCCATCAGTGTTGATCAGCTCAGTGACAGTGGTGTCATCAGCAAACTTCAGGATGGAGTTGGAGCTGTGCTTGGCCACACAGCCATAGGTGAAGAGGAAGTACAGCAGGGGGCTCAGCACACTGCCTTACGGTGTGCCGGTGTTGACGGTGGTGCAGGATGACCTTTTGTCACCAATGCACACATGCTGGGGTCTGCTGTTGAGAAAGTACAAGATCCAATTGCAGAGTGAGGATCTAAAGCCCCAAATTTATGAGATTAGCAAGAAGCTGGGATTGAATTATGCTGTTATGCTATGTTATGCTGTCTATTTTGCATGCATACTACCAACTTATTCATACCTGCATTTTGTGCATGCTTCCCTGTGTCCAGAGTGAAAAGCACTGCTTCAGGCTCATATTAGCTGGTGGAATTTTGCTGCCATCCACGACTTTCGGATTGGGAATAAGCAGACTGTCTTTGCGGGTGCACAGTCATCTACGCACTTTATGAGAAATCTGTGACCACCGAAGCAAATGCTTCCAGATCGTCAAATGAATCTAAACATTTCCCAGTTAGGGTGACCACCTAATCCATGTCAGGGGGGACACTGAGCTATTTCAGGTTTTACAAACTACTTTAAAAGTGAAGGGCTTCTTTGTTCGCCTGATTAGTTCAATTCTTTTGCTGGTGTTTCCTTGCTTGAAAGACTCTACCAGCTTTTTCACATTAACATTAGTGACACATGCATGATTATAGGAAACTGACCAATCAGCATACAGCAAGAACTCGATGCTAAAGTGAAACCCAGGCCTTTGTAAGTGTAATAGTAGTTTACCAACCCTGTCCTAGCTCATAGTGTCCCCCTTGACATGGACTAGGTGGTCACCCTATTCCCAGTGCAAGGAATTAAAGCAATCCTGCAGCTTTTCCTCCGATGCAGGGTCCAAGAGTAAGCAGTATGGGTCTTTGTGCATGCAGAGTGTAGCAGTGGTCCAATGTGTTAGCGCTACTAGTGGGGCAGGTGATGTTATGCTGGAATTTATGGGAAACAGTTCTGTGTTTGACAATTCAGAGGAAATGTGAATGCAGGTATAAAGCATCAAGCCACGAAGAGACAGATGATGAGATGATGGGACTGCCGTGAATGAACCCAGGCAGGGGCATTTGATGAGCCCCAGTGGCAGTGACTTTGCATTCCACATCATTTCCATAGAGAAAAATATGATATTTGGAAGGTTTATCCAGGTAGAATGTTGAAGGGTGGCAGTTCTGTTCTGTGCATCTTCAGTGACATCATCCATACAAACACTGATAAATAATATGTTCTGCGCTACAGAAATGCTGACCCCAAGCTTCACACCTGTTTTCTCGCTTTCCCCTGTTGTCTCTATCAGACAGAAGATATCTGTCTTATATATCAGATATCTCTGAAATTTTCCAATTTTTCATCCCAAAGTCCATCTTCTTAAAATGACAGCAGAGTTTAGTGTACCTTTGGCACATCTGGTGTCGTCCACAAGCCTTTGTGATCATTCTGCTCACTCCCCCTATCTTCTTGCTGTGGGTATAGTTTTTACTTTAGTATCGTTCTTTTTAGAACAAGGGTATATTCTTGTTTTCATATGACTAACTTTCTCATTTGCTTTGTCTGTTCACCAAAATATAATATATGTTATGATATCTATGTAACCTCCATTTTATCTGAAGTGATTCTTATGCTTGTTTTATGGTGTATGGAAATGTTATGTCTTTTCGTTTTTCATTTGACTCACTTTGATATTTAAATATCTCAGTAATCATTATATTAGATGGGTACTGTTCTTTGTAAAATTGTTTTGAAGTTTGTTGTTTTGTACTACAGACCATTCTACTTTTTGTACTTATTGTGTTGCATACCTTGATTTTCAAAACAATCTGCTTATTTCCGCGATAATACTATGAAATTCAAAATATGAAAATTCTTTATTGTTGCTTTCTCTCTTCTGTAATTCCTTATTATGTTATTAAAACATTACACACAAACCTTAATTTTGTATTATTCATAAACCAATAAAAATTCATGTGGTTACCTAATCAATAAATGGTTGTGTCATTAATGATGCTGATAAGGACTGAATGAATGAATGAATTACCTTTATTGATTATACTTTACAGTATAACAAAGAACCATTTTGCTACTGTGTCAGTGCTAAAAAAATAATTGTGACAATAACAATAAAAACAGCAACACAGACAGACAAGACAGAAGGAGGGGAGTACAGGATATTGATAATACCTAAAATAAATTATATTTACAGAATGCAGATAGTACCTACATAAGTCATGATATGTATGGGATGCAAACAGTAACAAAAAACAAATAGTAATTTATATACCACTATATTGGTAGATGACTCAATATTGAACATTGTAAGAAGATTATATGTGGAGGGTTATTATTTTGCCATATTATCAAGACAAAATTATTGACCAGACAATATATGCATAGGAGTAAGCAAATTAATACACTGGAAAAGAGCTGTTCCTTAGTCTAGTTGGCCGTGACTGTAAATACTGGAATCTCAGATGCTCACAATCTCTGATGATGTGGGTAGCTTTCTTCAGACACATCTTGTCATAGTTGTCAATGATGGGTGGTAGGACAATCCCAGTAAAATGCTGTGTTGTTTTGACCATGTACTGCAGAGCCTTGTGGTCAGATACAATTAAGTTGCCATGACAAACTGTAACACAGTTAAAATTCTCTCTATTGTGCATCTGTAGAAATTTCTGAGGAACAGTCTGTGCAAGTACGTTGATTTTCTTCAACCTTCTTTAACCATCATGCATAGGGCCATCTTGGGGGAGGAAATATGGAGGAACCGTGAGCGGTCATGCATTATGGGTGCCCTGTGGAACCTGAAGTTCTTGACCCTTTCAATAGTTATTCCATTAATGAAGATGGGTTTGTAGATCATGTTCTGCCTTCTGAAGACAAATACTAGTTCTATTGTTTTGCTGCTGTTGAGGCAGAGCTTATTTTCTGTGCATCAATCCACTAGAAGTCCCACATTTCTGTAGTCATTGTCATGGATTAGACCCACCACAGTTGTGTCATTGGCGAATTTCATAATTGTATTTGTCTCCTGCTTGGCATTGCAATAGTGGGTGAACAAGAAGTGGAATAATGGACTGAGTACACAGCCCTGTGGAGTTTCAGTGTTCAGGGTCATTGTTCTAGAGATGTTGTGTACCATCCTGACAATCTGCAGACTGCCAGTGAGTAAATGCAACATCCAGTTACCTGTGGAATTCGGCAGACTCAGCTCTGAGTTTTTTGACAAGTTTCAAAAGGATGATTGTATTAAATGCTGAACTGAAATTGATGAATAACAGCTGTACATATGCATTTTAATTTGAAGTTAGTGACATGGGAAGGTGTGACTCAAGAATCAAAAATGTTTTTTTAATACATCTTCAGATGTACACTGAAATACCATTTCCTTTGAGCCTCTTATGGTACTACACATACTGTAAATACAAATGCAAAAAAATGTGTAAAATCAATAATAAAAAGCACAATACAATACAGTACAATAAAAATATAAAAGTGTACAAAACTAAGTTTAATTTTGTGTGTGTAGTGTATTGTGTAATTAAAGAAAAAGTAATATGTGCAAAAGTAATAAAGTAAAAGACAGACAACAAATCAGCATTATTGGAGGGTAGTTGGGGGGTCTGATGGGGTTAGTGGCAGTCTTTGAGGTTGGGGTAGTGGGGGTAATGGTGGTCTTTGGGGGGCAGCAGGGTATTGAGAAGCCATACTGCCTGGGGGTAGAAGCTGTTGCAGTGTATAGCAGTAACGGTTTGGATGCTCCAGAACCTTCAGCCAGATGACAGGGGGTGATCAGTCCATGGGATGGGTGAGAGGAGCCTGCCACCATGTTGTTTTCACATGTTATCTGTGCAGTTTGGTGATGGGTGTGAGAAGAGTCCCAGTGATCCTCTCTGCTGTCTTCACTATCCAGTGCAAGGACTTGCAGGTCCCAAACCAGACGGTGATGCAGCAGCAGAAGATGCTCTCTATTGTACCTTGGTAGGAAGTGGAGATGCTGCTGAGCTTTCTTGATGATGGTGCAGGGTCCGGGAGTGGTCTGCTTTGTTCACTTCCAGGAAATTTTTACTGCAGACTGTCTTAATTAAGCCTTGTATGAGTAGAATGGTCCATCCTGAAATCAAAAACCATCTCTTATGGTCTTCTCAACTCGTAGAGACAAGCTGACAGTGTTGTCTCAACACCATTCCACTAGATGTCTGACCTCTGCTCATTGTTGCTGATGAGCCCTACCACTGTTGTGTCACCTGCAAACTTAATGATGTGGTTTGAGCTATGCTGGGCAGCACAGTCATGCATTAGCAGAGAAAAGCGCAGTGGGCTGAGCACACAGCCCTGGGGGCACCTGTACTCAGACTGAGGACCCAGGAGGAATGGCGATGGTTTTTAGCCGACCACCTACTAGCATTGGCACTACCCACAGATCTCTCAGTCACCCAATAACCTGTTGTTCCTCCACCAGGAAGAAATGAATAGCAAGTAAAAAGATGAGTTCAGTTATATAACACAAGGCTCACCGTTCCTTAAAACTAGGCGTCATGGCACTGGCCACTGTTGCCGAGGCCAGGGCTGGGCACTTTGGGGGGGGGGGGATGTGGGTAAATGCCAGGAATCACTTTTTTAATTTGTTTATGAATGTAGAGCAAGTGTTTTAACTTTTCAGCATTTTATTTTGAGAAGGTGCTATTTTTGTTCCTAATGTCTGAATCGTCTTTGCCCTAGTCCTAGTGCTTTATTGTAACTCTCACCTGTTTCTTGTTATTCATAGTTCCTAATGCTTCTTTAATTGTCATGGTTCACCCGTACCCTGGTTAGCCCTCATTATCCATGTATACTGTATATGTGCCTGCCCTTGCCCAGTTCCTCAGTAGGGTGTTGTATATGCTGCAGTTAGAGATGACAATTTCAAATCATCAAAACAGTTTCAATACATTTGACAACCAATGTTTCGGAATGCTTTGTTACATTTCAAGGCACTGGCTGTGTACAGCAAAACATTGTTGCCAGTTTTGAGCGTCACAAAGCTCGAATGTGCGTAATAAAATATAATTTCATTTTGATTATTTTTATCTTTCACTGGTTGCCTATATCTGAAAAACTTTTTACCAACCTTAAAACCAACGAGTACGAATCATAAAAATGTTACATAATTAAGTTTTCTTGTGTATGGTCTCAAGACCATTCTTGCACTAATATCAATGGCAGAGAAGAGGATGCTAGCAAAATTGTTCAGTGACCGCTATCATGGAGCATATTTAGCTACTGGCTCACTGCACTATCCTGTGCTAAAAAGGCTACTAGGGATTATTCCTGCCTGCTGCCATCAGACAGTTGGTGAGAAACATCACACCTCTTGACGTTCCACAGCCATAACACGGCAGGAAGCATCTTCTTTTGTTACAATACAATCTGGTGCCTTATGTTCCAGCTGCACATCATTTATTTGCACATTATTATTCTTATCTTTTTTTTTTTTTTAAAACTTTATAACAGATTTTCAAACAATTTTTCTGAAAATACAAAATAAACCAGAATCCACAAACAGTATATGTATATATATTTAAAAAAAACCCACAGCAACAACATTTACTGGAACAAGCACCAGATACAGTAAAAAATACACACCTAAGACAAAGCTACAGACTTAAACAAAATATTAAACCTGGAGTGGAATAAACAAATAGTATACGTTTCAACTTTTAAAAAGATAAGTGAGGAAGGGGCCCCAAATTTTATCAATTTTTTTATAAGCGTCAATCTTAGAAAATCGAATCTTTTTAAGCTTGAGAGCTATTCTAATCTTTAAATGTTTATTTTTAGTCTCACATTCTGCTCCTCAAGATTATTTCATCCATTTATCTACTGTTTACTTTGTTTGCACTATGTGTACTTACTGTCTTTGTACCTTATCTGTTTGGCACTATGTGCATATTTGGGTGCATGCACCAGAATTCCCCCCGAGATCAATACAGTCAATCTTAACCTAAATTGGTTCTTATATCATTTATAGAGATTATTTGTTCCCATGGTTGTGTATCCTGTAAACACGTAATTTCAATATTTACATATCATGTGAGACCTGAGTGTGCATAAAAATATAAAAATAATCTTGTCCAGGTTTTGTATGTTGAACAGGTTATTGGAATTATTCCGTTTTAGTTAAGTAGTAAAGAATGGACTAGTGCAAAAATGTTTCAGAAAACATTTTTAAAGGTTTTTATTCAATGTTTTGGGGCTTCGGTCGATTCCTCCCCTTGTCTGTTGCCTGAAATGAAATGACACCTGTTTAAAAGACACTTTGAAAAAAGGAATAAACTCTAATAATTTCATTACCTGGCCAGCTTTTGAAAACACTCTTTCACATGGCACATTTGTTGCTGGAATAGCCAGGAACACCTGTGCCAGCTTGTACAGGTGTGGGAAGACCCTGCAGTTCTGCTTACAGTATGCAATTGGGTCTTCACCTCTATCCAAATATCCATCAGCTAAGAAATGCTGAACTTCATTGCACCTGCTGTAGCATTTTGTTGTCTTCTTACCTGGCAAAGATTATGGTTAAACTTGGCAGAAAAAAGGTAACATCTGTATTTGTTTGTAGGAAAAGTATGACAAATGAAACAAGCTAATAAAACTATACCTTTGTTTGTTCCGCTGTGTACTGGGTCTAGGTGCGAGGTTATCATTTACTGCTGGTTATACTCTTGGTGGTTGGAGGGGATACTTTAATCAGTTTTGCATATTTTATGGTAACATATCGCTGTGCCTCCTGTGATTTTGCTCGGTTATTAAATGCAAGACTTTTGAAATTTGAATCCAGAAATGTTGCTGTCTGAAGGCACTGGACATTTTCAGGCAATGGTCTGGCTCTTAATTTGTCCAGCAGTTTTTGTCCCAGAGGTACTGCCAGTGGATGTGAACTGTCAGTCAACGGCAACCTCACAGCATGTTGCAGGTCCTTAGCTAGTGGTATGACCTTTAAAAAAAAAAAACAGCAAAATTAAATGCTGAATGCATTTAGCCATTACACTTTGTACTATGTATTTCATTAAGTTATATGTACAGAAGTGTACAAACACACCTTAGAGCAGGTTACAGTAGTCTCTGCTGACCGTTCTTGTGTGACCTCGAAAAAACTTGGAGTCTGACTGATTACGTCAAGTTTGTCACTGGACAGAGGAGAAATGTCTGTGCTCAGATTTGTCAGAGCAGCTCCAACAGGCTCTCTCTAGTCACAGAGACACTGACACGCTAAATAAGTACTGCTCCAATGTGTCTCTGACTCCTGGAGCTGCTTGTGCTGTGGTGTTCCAAGATGCCTTTAAACATAAGCCAGCCGTTCCTTTGCAGTTGTGCTTGATTTAAACACTCCAACAATTTTTCTTGCTTTTTTCCAGACAAAAGCCAGGCCTGGAGTGTCTTCTATGTAGACATTCCCACAAGAGGAAATAACATTCTACTGTACACGAAGCATTGGGAAAGGCTGAGGAAAGCACTATCTAAATGTAGCCTAACTCTTATGTACCTGTGCCTGCCCTGGGGCATACAAAGCAGGGCCCCACCCCCAATTGGACTTTAACATCACATCTCTTTGTTTCTGCTGCACGTGCCCGCAAATATACAGCTCCTCAGCAACAACTGTAAAGGTATAGCCTGAAGGTGACGAAGAGGTGCTTTAAGGTTGCTTTGAATGCACTGACTGGGATGTATAAAGAGGCAGCCACATTGGAGGCCTCACTCAGATTTAAACTTTTCCTTTCCTTCCTTCTTCTTCGTAGTTACACCCAGTAATCTGCATGCTAGCTTCCCCCTTTCACTGAAATGGCAGGTGATCGCATGAAGCATCCATGTTGACTGAGGTCCACATGCCAGAAGTAAGGCTCACACAACCAACATTCCTTAATTCCTGTATTTCGACTTGGTAATGTGTATACTGGTTCTAATTTTCCAAAAAAAAAAGCACGGAACTCCTCTTCCTCTACCATAAAAATGGCTGACAGTCCTTTACAATCATTTCAAGTAGTGCATCATCCAGCTCCTTTATTTTTGGCTGTTCAATAAACACAAAATTTGAATATACAGCAATATGTATTTTGTGCATCTGTTTTTCAATGTTCCGCAGCAGGTCTTCCTGGACTGGAAATGCAAGCAACCTTGTCTACATTTCCAATCTGTGCACTTGGATCAACCAAATGTTTAGTCTAAACACAGAAGTGGTGGTGTTGTAGTATTTTAACTCTACTCTACCTTCTCTACACTTCACCTCATCCATGGATATTAAATCAAAGTAATTCCAGGCCCTAGACCTAAGTCTTTTGATGCTTCTTCCCTCCATTGACCCCTATTACCAGGGTTTGAATTACACAGTGGCTTTCAGGTGAGCCCTATTTTCCGGTGTGTGGCACAACTTCACAAGTCACATGCACACACATAAATATAAGTGCACGACAATACGGTCAATAACAGTGTTACTGCAAAAACATTCTGCTATTACTATTGCAAGCAGTTGATACCATGAGTAAGATTTCATATAGGCATAAAACGTCTCAGGGGAGGCTTTCAATGGAGGCTTTTTCAGGGGAGCTGAGCTCCCCTTAGTTCCCCGTAATGCAAACCATGCTTGTTTCTATCTACAGTAAATGTAGCTTACCTCTATCTCAATATGTACCGGTGCCTATCTTCCTTTGTATAAATGTGTTAGCAATGTTAATATATGTAAATGTAATTTATGTGTGTATGCGTAATCAAGCTTTGCGATGTATGTTTCCAACCGAATCTAACCAAAACCTTGATATAACATATTGCAATTATATGTACCTCACTCTACCTATACCTAAATCACACTAACTGATAACCTGTTTCACTAAAATAATTGGATTTCAAGTATTAATAATCACCAAACTATTTGCTCAAACCAACAATGATGCAAACACCTAAACGCACTGAAATATTACAGTGTTTTTTATATGTTTTTTTTACATTTCGTAAACTCTGCATTGAAACAAGAAGTTTCAGACGTCTTCAGAACAGATCAATCCTGGGTGTCGAAATCGCCATCTTTTGCTGCATAGCCTTTGATTTCTGCACGTTACCTCATTGCATATGGTGCATTTACTTTCAGTAAACCCTTCACTATCAAAGAACTTTGTGGATTACCAACTGAAACGACAGCAGTCCATGCAGCTGCATGGTGGAGTCCTAGATATTTTCCTGAAGTCAGGTCTTATTGAGGATAAAAACGCAGAATTGTCTGACATCTTTGCATGTGGAAGGTCTAAGTTTGAGGTTTCAAGTTTGTTTTCTAGAGACTGGACATTGGATAAGCACAGGCTTGAGAGCAGTGGTCTGTTTTGTTTTGCTTTTAGTCTTGTCTGAAACCTAGATAGTTTTCCTTGCTTCTGCTTGTATCCTATCCATCCATGGGTGTTGCTGCTAGCGCTTTCTGCTGCACTTGGAGTTGCAGGTTGAACAATGAGCTTGCTGATGTTGTCCAAGTCAGAGAGGCTGAAGCTTGGATCCCTGCCTCTGTATCCGATGTCCTCTAGTGTTTGATGATGGTGGCAGTTTGTAGAATCGTGTTTTCACTAAATAAAAGCAAAATTAAAACAAATAGGACAAACAAAAAACAATGTGTTAGGAGCTTGCAGAGTTGCTGTGTTCATGCATGCCGCCATCTAGTTCTTATAGCAGTGAATAATTACATTCCTGTGTGTTCAAAGCTAAAGCCAAAAAGATAAGCAAGGATGTCAAAGATGGAAGGAAAGGTCAGGAAGCCAGAAGGTCTGCCCTGGGGGTGAAGAGTAAAGGCCCATTCTCATCGAACACAGCTAACTCTCTCCTGTGTGCAGAAACCCATTGTTTTCTACAATTTGTGCAGCACTATGGCGGTTTTCCACAGCACCAAGCGAAGCACTATATTTCTGTATTGTTATTATTATGAATTAAATATTGTCTCTTTGAAGATTTTCCTTGTGGAGGATGAGGGATTTTGTTGGTTGATTCATGGCCCATTCAGAATGTAAGAGAGTGGATTTGTAATCTATAAGGAGATCTTCTATCTTATTGCCATTAAGTTTGAGAAAATTTGATGAAAACCAAGATTATATTTTATGTAGGCCCTCAGTGAGACAAGAGGGTGGAAGGGCAGAGTCAGGCTTTGTGGACATACAGAGTTGTATATCGTCTGCATAACAGTGAAAATGCATACCAAATTTCCCAAAAATGTGAATAAGTGGATCTAGGACGGAACCTTTGGAAACAACACTAGGCAGGACTGAGAACATTTTTTTTTAAGTTGAATAAACCAGGTATGTTCAGAGAGGTTTAATGTGAGCCAGGTGTGGGGGATACCAGTGATGCCCATGGCAGCTAAGCAGTTCAGCAAGATATTCTGTCAGATGGTGACAAAGGCTGTACTCAGATCAAGCAGAACAAAGAGTTAAAAACCCAGCAACAGCAACCCATAATGTTATTCATGACCTTTACTAAAGCTGTTTCTGTATGAAACCCAGACTGAAATGATTCAGACAGATTGTATCTAAGGTGAGCATGAACCTGTGCTGAAAGTGTTTTTTCATGAATTTTTGAGATCATTGGGAGATTTGATATTGGATAAAAATAATTGAGATTATTGGGGTTGGTGCCAGACTTCTTAACCATTGAGCTTATTGCAGCTGTTTTGAGATGTTCCTAACTGAACAAGTCCAGTGATGAGAAAGCAGTGATTAATGTGAATTATTATTATAATATTACATAATGTGAAAATGCAAATGTAAATTATGTGAGGGGACAGATAAACAGGTGTTATAACAAAGAACAGACAAAGTTTAAGTCTATGTTTAACATTTGGAATGAGTCATTTATAAAAACCAGGAGTAGCTCATACAGTACAGTAGCTGGTTTTCTGGTTGAGTGAACACTAGGAACAATATATTTAAGGGGATACATGTGACTTAATAACTTGGTTACTTTTTTATATAAATCATGAACAAATAGCAGTAACTGCTTAAAATACATAAACCATTATGATTGATTAATGATGAACATACATGGGATCAGTATATAACAAATACTTCGTTTGTGGTTAATTAATATATGAAGTAAGAGTATCCTATGCAGCGGGTCACACACACATGGTCTAGCGGCGCAATGCTCTTGTATGTGCAACACTAACAATTGGGTTCCAAGGATTCTATGACTTGAGTGATTAGTACAAGTAAGGGATAATGTACAGGCAGCCGGTAGTTATCGCAGAAATAAGCCACGACAGTGTGATCAGGACCTGACGCGAAGCGGAGGCTCTTGTATCACACTGAAGGGGCTTATTTCGCGATAACTACCGGCTGCCTGTACATTATCCC
>JAODLC010000002.1:17336897-17351797 GCA_026781145.1 Hippopotamyrus pictus | reverse complement strand
GGATGAAATGGTAGTTTACAAATCCTGTTGTAGCTCATAGCGTCCCTCCTGACATGGATTAGGTGGTCACCCTAGTGGCACATGATCTACTGCGGATTGCTATTACAATGCTGTGTTTGCCAGGCAAGCCAGATTGCTTTTTGCCCAAGAAAACGGATGTGCTCATGCACAAGATGGAAAAGTGCAAGGACATCATCAGTGTGAGCACCACTGTTCCACCTAAGCCTTTCAAGGTGAAGTAGGCATGGGATGAGGTAGCAACGAGTGTGTCTGCATTTTCTGGCATCACCAGATCATCCGCGCAGTTCCGAAACCAGTATAATGATGTCAGAAGATGGGGAAGCTCACTGCTGAATAAGCACAGTGGCTGGAAATGGGAACTTAAATATGCTTATGTGATTTAATTTTTTTTTTTTCATATTTATAAAAACATACAATAAGCTGGTTGCCTGGTTGCATAAGTGTGACTCCCTTAAACTGATACTTGAAGCACCTTTTAATTTAATTTCCATCTTTTTGGGTAGGAGTCTGTCAGCAAGCCACATCTTGACTTGGTAATATTAGCCCACTCTTCCTTGCAAAAGCACTCCAAAACTGTCAGATTGCGAGGGAATCTCTTGTAGACAACCCTCTTCAGGTCACCGACAGATTTTCAATTCGGTTTAGGTTTGGGCCCTGCTTGGGCCATTCCAAAACTTGTTGTGACGTACAGCGACTGTAGCATAAAACAAATGCTTGTGAAAAATTCTTACAGCTCATTCAGTGTTGCTGTAGGCCTCTTGGCAGCCTCCCTGACTAATTCTCATCTTGTCTTTTCATCAGTTTTGGAGGGACGTCCAGCTCTTGGTAACATCACTGTTATTCCATATTATATCCACTTCTTGATGACTGTCTTCACTGTGTTCCATGGTAATGTTTTTGTACCCTTCTCTTGCCTGATACTTTTTAACAAGGAGATCCCTTTGAGGTTTTATACGCTCTCTGCTAGAGATGGCAATTTCGGCACCCAGGATCGATCCATTCTGAAGACGTCCGAAAATTCTGGTCTCGATATGGAGTTTACTTAATGTTTCGAAACATCAGTCACGTGACCGCCATGTCATTGTTCACGGCAAGAGAAAAAAACTATAAAAAAAACCCCAGAAAAAAACAGTATGTGTTGGGTGTTTGTGGCGTTGTTGGTTTGAGCGAGTAGTTTGGCGATTATTATTAGTTGAAATCCAATTGTATTAGTGAAACAGTTTAGTAGTTAGTGTGATTTAGTTATAGTAAGTGTAATATCAAAGTTTTGCTTAGTTTCAATTAGAAACATAAATCAAAAAGCTAGAGCATGTATAGACACATAGATTACATATACATAATATAACATTGCTAACATAGACAAAGACTGTTGTCTGAAACTGCGTTTTTGCACTGTTCTATTCTATACAAATTAATTAAAACTAAACCATTCCTATAACCTGCTCAACATACACAAACCTAGATAGGATGAGTATTCTAACCTCAGTAGCTAATTAATTACTATGCACACTCAATACTCGGATGGTATTTAAATACAGAAATTATTTTTAACAATATATAACCATGGGAACAAATAATCTCTATAAGTGATATAAGACACAATTTAGCTTTTGATTGACTGTACTGACTGGGGGAAATTCTGGTGTGTATGACTATGGATGGGGAGTGTAAGGTCTGGAGAAAGTGTGATGTCAGTCACCAGTTGTCTGATGGCTTCGGACAGTGATAATCCCCAGTAGCATTATTAGCACAGCATGGTGGAATGAGCAGGTGGCTAAATATGCTCCATTATAGAGGCCACTGAAGTGGACGTGCAGACTAATATTGGAAACATCCTCTTCTCTGCTTCTGATATTAGTGCAAGAGAGGTTTTGCGACCATACACAAGAGACATGAATAATCTAACGTTTTTATGATTCGTACGAGTTGAATTACGGTTGGCAAAAAGTTATCACACGCTAATTGCAGATATAGGATACCTATGACAGAATATAAAAATAATCAAAAAGAAATAATATTGTATTATGCACATTTTTGACAGTTCGTGAAATTCAAAACTTGCAGCAGTAGGTTTTTATTCTGCCGTATTTGCTATAGCTCCGGTTTTTGCCAGCAGGCCGTGCACAACTTGTGTTTCGAAACTTTATTTGTTTTGAATGTTTCGAAATTGTTTTGATGATTTGAAATTGCTATCTCTACTCTCTGCGAACCATGGCTTTTGCTGTAGGATGCAACTGAGTTAATGTTAGGAAAATCCTACTAGGACAGGTGAGCTTTATTTGGGGTTAATCAGTCACTTTAATTGATGCCAGGTGTGTACCCAAATAGACTGAATGCCGTAATTAAATCAAAAGCTGCTCTAACAAGGTATAAGTTTGAGGGCATGCAATCAGCTTATTATACATTTTTTATTTGTTACATTTTTCACCCTATCACATTTGTTTGTTTTTCAATTGAATTGTACAGGTTATAGGTCACATTAAAGGTGGGAAAAGTTTTGAAATGATTTGTAATGGTCTCATTTTTTACATTACAAATACCAAATACCATCTCTACGGAATCCAAAATATTACCATGAAGAAGACAAATGGTAAATATGAGTAAATAGTTATTTCTTGTCTTGTAGCTATAGCTTCAGGGATAGGCTGCATTTCTTTGCTTCCGCAGCCATGCTTTTAAAACACTTATAGGAAGGTTACTTCACATGGTTTATAGGTTTGTAAATAAAGACTGGTATTTGGGTTTTGAAGCAGGCAATTTCAAACTAATGACTGGCTTATAGTATTAACAATGGAGTACTTTCAATTGAAATATAGTGGCTTGGGTTGTATATAATCCAAAATGTTTAATAGTAATAAGGTTTAATAGTACCTAATTTTTTCATACCGCTGAGAAATTACACCGTGCTATACAGTATTTCGACGGTATTTTAAAAAGCAGTGTTGGTATTTTGAACTATTGCTGACAAAATTCCTCAGTCGGAGTGGTGGCGGGGTCACTCAAATTACAGTTTTGCTGAAAGGAAATTCTGTGTCATTTCGTGTCACTCTAATACGCACTCTGTGGAGGCAACCACCCTCTGCTCTGATAGGTTGCTGTTCTGATACGGATGTGCACACAAGAGCATGAGACCTCGAAAGCACTGCACAACTTGCTAGCCATCAGTAAAATCAGGTCAGATTATGATTAAACATTAATGCTACCAAATGTGATTTAAGGTGGAGGAACTTGTCATGGCAAGTGAATTGACTTGGACTGTCTTTACCTAGTGGTATAAAGTAATGTTAGATAGCATAAAGGTTAACATAGTTATCTAAATATTCAAGCTTACATTAAAGCAGACACATGTAGTCCGTCTATTGCCATCATTACATGACTACTGTACAATTTGAAAGACTGTAAACAATTTTATCATAATCTGCCAAGTGCCACCACCAATAAAATCACTGGACCCCCCAGCAGAAAAATACTGGCTATGCCCCTGGTACTGAATTGCTTAGTCTATTGTGGCACACAGGTTTTCCAAACATATTGAAATTTTCAGCAGATGGAAAGCATAGCCATAACATGGCAATATCCTAATTTAAACTGTTCTAATTTAAACAGAGTCTTGGTGCAGGAGGCAGGCAGGTGATTGCAGGTAGGTGCTGTTGCTGGTTCTAATGGCAGAATGAACAGTGGTTCAGCAGCAGGGAAGGAGAGGCATCACAGGGACAAGAGCAGGCAGGCCTGAAGGACGTCACAGGTAGTAGAGGCATTGCAGGCAGCAGGGTAGGCAGAATAACTTGATTTGTGAGTCTCCAAGAGGGGTTGGGGAAATAAAACAGTGCTTCAACCAAAGTAGGGGAGACTAAAGGCAGTGCAAACATTTAGGTGAGTGTAATATGTAAGCTCTGGCAGATATGTAACATAAGTAGGAGGGAGAGGCAAGTGGGAACACAGGCACAGGGAGTCCCTGAATGTCAGCACTCTAATAGGAAGTGTGAAGCTAAACTGACAGTTTAGTTCATTCAAAGCCAATGGCACTGATCCCCACCCAGCTCTACACCTCACACTGTAGGCCTAACTAGGAGTGAACAGTTAGCTAGAGCTAGAACTACAGTCCCTATAAGCTAGACTAAACAAGTGTGTTTTTAGTCTAGACTTGAATATTAAATTACCCTGAATCTCATTTTTTTTAGAATCAATTTGCACACAATACTCCATAGTGACAAAGGAAAAACTGTTTTTTTTTTTAGTGTTTTGTTAATTTACTACAAATAAAAAACTGAAATATCTTTAGATAAACATGCAGACTCTTTATGATACTTGCATTTGAGCTCTGAAGCATCCCACTTCTATCAATGGTCCTTGAGATGCTTTTTCAACTTGACATGAAACTACCTGTGCCAAATTGAATTAATTAGGCATAATTAATAAAGGGATACACCTATCTATATAAGGTCACACAGTTGATGGAGTATGTCAGAGTAAAAACCAAGTCAACAAACCAAATCAAACCATTAACTATCTTCCTAGATCTAAAAAATTGAACAATTAGGGACAAATGGCCTTGGTCAGGCAGGTAACTAAGCATCCAAAGGTCACTATGAATGTCATCCACAGATCCTTTGAGGAGATGGGAGAACTTTACAGAATGACAGTTATCAGTGCAATACTCCATCAATCAGGCCTTTATGATAGAGTACCAAAACAGAAGCCATTCCTCCCTAAAAGGGATGTTTTTCTGTGAGACTGGGAGACGAAGTTGGCGAAGGTTTACATTTTAGCAAGACAACGACCCAAAGCATAATGGGAAAAAAAAAAAACAATGGAGTGGCTTCAGGGACACTGGAATGGCCTTGTGTGATGGCCTGAGCAAGGGCTAAACTTCCTAATAATATAGGCCACTGGGTGTCTATCAGGTACCTCCCCATGCAAAAGCAACGATTAATTGCAAGCATCCCATCAGAAGAAAAAGGGCTTACTAGAAGTCAGGACAGTAAAGGACTTGGCCATCACAGAGAGCAGTTTTATTACCCTGAAATTTACTTTAGGACTTTAGTCCTTTCACAGGGCAGGTTTTCTGGGTAAAATCTGTAAGTGGTGCCTCCCTGGTGGAAAAGTTTGGCATAAACCACCTGTACCAATTGGGGCAAAGGACTGTTCTTAATTGCCTCAGTTTTGCCTCAATAACCCCATTCCCAATTATATACCCCAGGTACTCTGTATTTTCTGTTTTGGCTAGCACACATTTAAAGGGATTGTCTGTAAGACCTGTCTACTGAATCCTTTGGAAAACAACTTCCAAGTGCCTGAGATGGTCTCCCCATGTCTCACTGTAAATCAAGACATCATCCAGATAGGCAGCAACAAACCACTTTAAACCAGCCATTACTTGATCCATAAGTCGCTGAAAGGATCCCGGGGCCCTTTGGAGCCCAAATGTCATCACAGTTACATGTAACAAACCCCATAGTATCTGGAAAGCTGTTAGATGGCCAGTCACTCATGGGAGCTTGCCAGTAGCCCTTACACGTCAGTTGTTGCTAGCCATTTAGTTTTACCTAAACTATCAATCAATGTATCAATTCTGGGTGTGAGGTAAGAATCAAACCTGGACACATAATTTAGATACCTAAAACCACACAAAACCAAAGTGGCCCATCTTTCTTAGAGACCCGTAGCACCAGGCTACACCAATGATGCTCAATGATACCCATTACCAAAATGTAATTAATCTCCTTCCTCACAGGTTTCAAAAGGCGTTCAGGGATATGGTAGCTCATTTGGTGGGCAACAGCATCTTCACAGAGAACTATGTTATGTTCTAGCATGCTGGTCCATCCTGGCTTCTCCTGAAACTCCTAAGAACTACAGAGCTTCTCAATCTGTATCTGCACACTTTAACAACCAACTCTGGGTGGCAACCAGGATATACATTAACCAAAGCCTCAGTAAACTCAGAGGTCTGATCAGCCATTCCTCCCCAACCCTTACTCTACACCTATATAGTGATGTCCAGCACCATCACAACCCCAAAGGGGGAGGGTGAAGAAAACCATTTATAATACTTAAACAAGCCCAACACATCTCCTCTTGGTAACAATTAAAAAAGGATAATCCACATAATTTGAATAACTACCAAAATTCAACAATTTAATTCCCGGTCACAATACCAAAACACAAAATCCCCCCTTCCAAACTGCACCATATTGAAATCTCCAATTACTTGTTACCCCATAAAACATCTACGTTTCACCATGGGACTCTTTTAATGGTTTCATCTTCCCTGGTAAGTTTGAATGAAGCGTCTGCAGAACTAAACTGTTCTTCACTCCATTCTGTGCATTTAACTAATCAATAAATCAAGGTTGTGATAAGTACCATAGTATAAATTTATAGTGTTAATATGGGTCTACCTTAGCAAAACATTTTCTTTAAGAACTCCATGACAACTTGGGGCAAGCACTTTCCCCAGGCAAGGCTCATCACCCCAGCCAGAGACTTGACCTGAATCCATTAGAGCATCACTGGAGAGACCTGAAAACGGCAGTACTCCAACATTCCCCATCCAACCTGGTTGAGCTTAAATGATTCTGCCAAAAACGATTGGAAAAATTTCCAAAGGAAAGGGGTGTCAAGTTTGTAGGGTCATTCCCGAAAAGACTTGAGGCTGTCATGGCTCAACCGAAATGGCTGTCATGTACTTTAACCAAGTATTAAGTGAAGGGTCTGAATACTTGTCTAAATAAGATATTTCAATTTTTATATTTTTAATAAATTAACAAAACACTCCAAAAGCCTGATCTGAATTTGTCATTGTGGAGTATTGTGTGCATTAGGACTGCACCTGGATACAGGATGGAGTGGACTGTGGACACAGATACCCTGTACAAAAAGGGATTGGCTGTTTCTACTTCCTTAGGAGATTCCGGTCCTTTGGAGTTTGCAGGTCTCATTACAGCATTTCAACCAGGCTGTGGTTGCAGGGACAATATTCTACACTGTGATGTTTGGGGCAACAAGAAGGGACTCAAAAAAACTCAATAAATTCATTATGAAGGCTGCCTGTATTCTGGAAATCCACCTGGATTCCTTTGAAACAACTGTCCAAAAGAGAACAATTAAGAAGATTTGCTCCATAGTACACAATGCCTTATACCCTCTACATCACACCCTGGTCAAACAGAGAAGCACATTCAGCAACATACTCAAACAACTGCTCTGCTGTATTTTTAAATGTTGCACACTACAAATTGTAATTTTGAATTGTATTGTATCTTTTGTATAGTATTGTGTCTTTTTCCATTGTATATGTACAGTTTGATGTCACTTTTGTGTATGCTGCTGTAGCTCTCTTGGAATTTCCTTCTGGATTAATATTATAGTAGTATTACTACTACTACTACTACTAGATTGATTTATTAAAAAAAATGAATTTTAAGATGACTGGAAGATAAGAAGGTTAAAATTCTACTGCATTACCTATAAAACTTATTCAGTGATATAAGCTATTATGTTAAAATGTGTGCATGTATAATGTTATTGGGGGACAAAACAAAGAACCGTAATTGTAAATGTAAACTTTTATATATTATTGGACTTTACCTTGCAATTTATTGTCATTGTATAAAAATTCATGTAGTTGTTAATTTTAATTAATTTTATTTGAAACATGATCGATCCACTGACTAACAGTATGCAGTATGCCTTATGCTGTATGCGGTTTCGAAAACAGCATTTGCCTCGGGGCCCCACAGGAAGTGTGCTGGAACAATGATCACCGCTCATGTAAATATTTCAATTTCATGGTGTGCTCCCCATCAGTCCTCACTGAGTGAATGAATGAATGTATGTTATATAACACTTTTGAAGAGAACCGGAAACAGAACGGAGACACAGAACAGCGCTTTACAGAACCAATGGTGAGCCACTTCAACCCTTACCACTTGTCTGAATAATGTAATGGCAGCCATTCTGCACCAGCACTCTTACCACACAGTAGTAGGTGGTGAATAGGCAGGAGCAAATTCACAAATTAGATATAGGGGAATCAAGGTTTGATAGGACCACACTGGGCATTTTTAGCCAGGGTCATCGGGGTACCACCCCTGCTCTTTTGAAAGATGCCCAGGGATCTTTTATGGTCTCAGAGAATCAGTACCTCAGTTTTCCTTCTATCTGAAGGACGACATTTTTACAACACAGTGTTTCCCCATCACTGAACTGGGCCGTTGAGATTCACAGAGGGCTAACCCGTTGGCCACACCAACACCTCTTTCAGCAGCAACCCAGCTTTCTTAGCTGCCGTCTAAGTACTGGCTAGACCCCAAACCCGCTTAGCTTCAGATGGATTACCTAGTCTGAACTGCAGATGGTATGGCTGCTGACACAGAGACCCCCAAGTGAGCCGCAGCATCCCAGTTGAGAAGCACTCTTATATGGTATTAGTGTAAAACTGCACACGACTACAAAAGGAAATACTGTGAATTACAGTAGTACAATGAAGGGGTATTTTTTAATTTGCTTAAAATTGAATTGGTTCCACATTGTCATTCATCCACACACCTATGTAATGCCATTGGTAATTTAGTGCTAAAATGCTTTTAGGTGGTGTCTCCTCTTATTGTGTCTAACTCCTGTGTATTGCGCTGTGAATATAGCATTTAGAAGTTAAATTGTGTATGGATATGATTTGTTAAAATTGTTGGGCTGCCAAATGTAGACCTTGACATTTTTAAATTTTGACCTAACATTTATTAAAGAGAATTCAGAAAAAAAACAATGACCAAAAAGGCTTAACCAGTGACCCACTGGTAAAAAAAAAAAAGTTAAATTTGTATTTATTATTATGATTATTATTATTATTACCCATCCACCCAATCATTTTCTGAAACTGCTTGTCCTATTCAGGATCACGGGGGGTCCGGAGCCTATCCCGAAGGCTATGGGCGCAAGGATGGGAACAACCCAGGATGGGGCACCATACTTATAATAATACTAGGGTTCATGGGAAGGGGGAAGTTATTTGCTCTTTGGAAGTTTCCTTTTTGTTTGTTTCAATTTATTTTTCATGCAAATGTCTGTCTGATACATAACAACTCCCTTTTTTATGCATGCCACCTTACAAGTAACAAGGTAGCATAGACAAAAAAATGGTCAGTTGTTTGTAATGCTCTCCTATTTGCCTAACAACTAATTACCTGATATGCATAATTTTGGCTTGGACGTTGCTGTTCCATATGCCAGAGTCATACATATTATAAAACTAAATAATCTGAATGTTTTTGTCATTGGTGGCAGCTCCTTAATTAAAAGATATTGCACGGTTGCTGTGGAACTTGTAATTAGCTGGTGGAAAATTTTGTGAAATATGCAAAACCATTCAAGTGCTTAGTGTTTTCAGTGTATTTTGAGTAATTTGTTGCACTGCATGCTTGTATTGCCTTCTGTATAAACTACAGAAATACTTTGCTAAGGTATCTGCCCCATATTTTGCATATTGCAGCAGAGAATTAACACTTTTTAATGGATAATGTATTCACGTTACATACTTTAAGCTTCAATTCAGATTATTGTTTTAGTGATATTTACAATTGTTTAATCAGTTGTTTCAGTAAAGAAATCGGTGTGACTATATAAATACATTGCTTGACATTGTGTTGAATACCTCAAATCACCATTTTTTTTGCAATAACAGGATCTTACCAAACATACATTAAATTTTGACAGAAGCAGGTTGCTCTCAAGCAAACTCTCTACCAAAACAGCCGTGTTTTGTCTGTGTTTCCCAAGGATATTGGGAGAAATGGCATCACCATTGGGGTTGTGCCAGTGAAATGCATATATTGGTCTGTTATCCACACTCCAAATAAATTTTTTTTGTGTTCAAGCTGCCCCAGGAAGTCTGTATATAGCAAACTACTGTGTGACACTATAATTGTGCTTATTTATTCCCGCACCATTTATGACCTTCTTTCCCCTTCCTTTCTTTTTTTCTGTTCCTTTCTTAGGTCTGGCGCACCTGATGTTAAACAGTCAAGGTATGGTTCCATTTGTATTTCGGTTGGTAACACTTCACTTAAGTGCTCTATGAAGGGTACAAGACACCAACAGTCCTTTGTGACAGCTGACATTTCTTGACAAAAGAATTTATAAGGGTTCATTCTAACTTTTGTAGCTGCCATGTATGCTGACATTAGGAAAAGGATGTCCTGCATTATCTCCTTACATGAAAACTGCATGTAAGGTACAACACTAACTCATGGTACAGTGGTACCTCCATTCTCAAACTCATTAGAACTCAAATTTCTTAAAAGTTGAACCAACCAGTTCGAAAAAAATTACCTAGAACTCGATCTGAATCTCAGAAGTCAAACCGTGAACGCCTAAGATATCTTGTACGCTCAGGGAAATGAGTCACGCAGCACATCTCTCAGCGGAAACAAAGGGTAACGCTTCAGTCTCAGCCTCGCATTAGCTGTGATAGCATCGTGCATGTTTACACTAACTGAATACATATATTTAGACAGTAAAAATACATTTAGACAATTATAGACAGTAATAGTAATTATTATTATATAATACAATACATTTAAAGATAAAGATTTCTTATTCATTATTTTAATATTGATAATAAACCATTAATACATTTAATTATAATAATATTGTTGTGCCGAGTGGGGACGGAACTGAGACAAAGGCGCAGACGTCTGGGTATCGGGGAATACAGGGTTTAATTACAAGTAAGGCAGGCAAAACGCAGACGGACAATACAATGACCGGACTGGGGAAACAAACAGAAACACGGACGAAATACAGAGGACTAATGACAACAACCAGAAACAGCTTCCACACGGGGTTAATGAGGGGGCGTGGCACCCAGATGGAGCGGACAATCGGAGCAGGACACTGTTACGTTAAGGGATTAGGCTAGCAGGAGAATGAAGCCGGACTGACGGGTAAAACGGGGTTTATTGCAGGAACCGGGAGCACACAGGGAAAACGACAACTAACGTTAACCAACATTAATGACAGATCTGACACATACAGACTTAGACACAAACTAAATACATCAGACGGGCTGAACTGAACAAGCAACAGGTGATCACAATCAGGAATTAACACGAGGGGGGTGAGGCACACATGAGGATCGTATGAGCCGGGCGTGACAGAACCCCCCCACCAAAGGCATGCACACCGGGCCTGCCCCAGGGGAGGCGATGGACGAGATGAGGGAACAGGACCTGAAAGACAAAACCAAAGCTTCAACGGAGAACTGGAAACAGAACGGAGACACAGAACAGGCACAGGGACAAGAAGTAGGACAGGACCTGACAAAGAACAGGAAACACCGACAGACAGACCAGGAAGGGAGACACAGGGGGATCACAGGCAGGCGGAACAAAATGGCCAGGAGTGAACAATGGACCCACAGGAGAAGGAGGAGCAGAAACAGGAGGGACGAAGGCACGAGAAGCAGACAGGGGAGACCAGACAGGAACGGACGGGGGACAAACAGGAGCCCAAGGGAGCCCAGGAAGGCGACAGGCGGCAACCGGAGGGGCCGCAGGCGAGAGGGAGCAGGAGGGGGCCACACAGGGGCCAAGGAGAGATGCAGGGGACATGAAGGGAGCAGGAGGGAACCCCGGCACAGGCAGGCAGGAGGAGGAAGCCGTGGCAGGCGAAGGCGCAGCCGGAGCCGGGGAAGGCGCCGTCCGATGCCCCGCCGCAGCAGGGGGGCCCGGAGGCGGCTGACACGGAGCTGGAGGCAGGACTGAGGACCGGCACCGAGGCACCGGGGGAGGACCCGGAGGCGACTGCCGTCCCAGAGCCGGAGGAGCCGTAGGCAGCCCCGGAGCCCCAGCCAAGGCGTGCAAGGGCAGGCGGGACCCCGGCCCGACATCTATGTCCCCTTCCCTTGCGGGACACAGATAGGCAGGACAGTTGCTGGGATCGCCCTCGTTGGGGCGAGTGTGCATAAGTCATAAGGAAGATCCCTGAGGGGTCCCATTCGAGCTCCTCCTCCATGGAGGTAGGAGCAGCAGTCAGACTGTCCGGGACCTCCTCAGGGACTAGTACCAGGGCTGGGGGGACTAAAGTCAGGGCCTCAAGCAAGGTAGCAGGCATGGCCGCAGGTGGTGCAGCCGGAGCTGTGGGCGTGGCCGCAGGCGGTGCAGCCGGAGCTCTGACGGGCGAGCCGGGCTAGACAGGCGAGCCAGGCAGGACGGGCTGGACAGGTGAGTGGCCAGCAGGGGGCGCCTCTGCAGGCACCTCGGACGTGCGGCTAGCAGGGGGGCCTCAGTGGGCACCTCGGGCGTGCGGCCAGCAGGGGGCGCCTCAGCGGGCACCTCGGTCGTGCGGCCAGAAGGGGGCGTCTCTGTGGGCACCTTGGGCAGAGCGCCAGCAGCAGGCGGTGCCGTGGGCAGAGCAGCGGTAGCAGCAGGCAGTGCCGCGGGCAGAGCAGAGACCTTGGGCGGCGCTGCGGGCATGGCGGCAGCAGCAAGCGGTGCCGCAGGCAGAGCGGCGGCAGTAGCAGCAGCGGACAGTGCCGCAGGCAGAGCGGCGGCAGCAGCAGAGGGCAGTGCCACGGGCAGAGCGGCGGCATTAGCAGTCTGTCCTTTCAGCCATCACGTCCAGGTCCGGCGCTTCCCAGTGAGGTTTGGTCCCTTTAAGGGATCGCGGGACTCGTGGGATAGCGTCCAACACCGCCCTGAACCCCTCATACTCCAGGCGGCCGCCTTGAAATATCGAGGCTGATGTTAACAGGGGCTGTGTGGCTGTGGTGACTTCCGGAGTCTGCTGAATCAGGAGGGGCTCCTCCTGATATTCCGCAGGAAGAGGCGCTATGAGGAGGTAACACGCCCCCAAGAAGATGGTCGGGGCGGCTTCTTCTTCTTTTCCCCTGCGCCTCTTCTTCTTTCGCCGACCAGGACCGGTAGGTGGAGGCGGGGTTGCCTCCATGCAGGCGAGTGGCTGGAGCCGCTTCTCCTTTACCTGGCAGACGAGCTGCTGCAGGAGGGAACGCACTTCCGCCATTGCGTGTGCTTCCGTGAGTGGGGTAACTCCCTGTAGTAGGGTCCAGCTCTTCTCCGCCAGGGCAAATAAGCTGTGAATAATAAGCTATGAAATAAGACTCTAAGAATAAGAAGCTAAATGAATCGGAAGCTGCAAATAAGTAGCTAAGTTACGCCATGTATGACTTTGCCATTAGTTCGGGCAACAAGGGTAACCGTAAGCATAACAACAACAGAATTAGCAACTGCACTGTGAAAGCGCATCAGCAGTTTTGGTAGACTGAGCTATTTAGAGCCAAATCACATCTAAAAACCTGCCCACTCATCCAAAAAAAACACCAAGACAGCCAAACTAAAACAGACTTGATCACAGCTGTGTACTTGGCTCTGTGCACCTACCTCATTTTGTAATATATCAGACAGATCATCTGCTATATTAATTGATGTATGACAGGCAACATAGGTTGCAATTTTAAGTGCTTTGCATTTTTGGTCATCTTTAATTGTGACTAGATGTCGGTACTATAAAGGACTTTACACTATGTGTAGCAGGGTTGCCAACTTTAGTTTGCTAGCTGTTGTGAGATTTTAAATTCGAGACCAGTATGCAAACAGGTTTACATGTATGTAAATCTTCTAAATAGTCTGCAGGGTTTGAAAACTATCTCAACACTTTTGATTTAGCTAATATTAGGTTTATAATGCAATAGTATAGATTTGCCACAAGATTTCTTGCATGAGCGTGAGACTCTTGAAGAGTGAGTGTCATGCCAGATGCATGAGAGATAGCAACCCTGATGGAGTAAGACACATGTTTCTTTGTGGCTACATACACTTTTAAGTCATTGAGTTGAGCTCTGATTTCAGTATTACAATATTTACAACGCGCCTTACTGTATATACATCATTGGCGACTGGGGCGCCTCATTTTTAGTTCTGGGTCTGTTTCCTATTCCTTTTGGTACTTCAGAATCATAATCAGAATTCACCAAGTGTGCTGAGGCACACAAGGAATTTGCTTCCGGCTGCTTGAGACTCCCTAGTACACAGACAATAAATGACACTATACAAACAATAAATTATACTATACAAGAAATAAAATTTGAAATATACACACATGGGTAACACTGTACAAGTATAAGGTACGAGGTTGAGTACAACAAACAGAGTTTAAGGGGGGAAAATTGACAGAAGGCAATTGACACAGCTTAGCTGTTTATGAGGGTGATGGCCTGAGGGAAGAAGCTGCTCCTATGCCTGGTGGTTTTTGTGTACAGAGTTCTGTAGCGCCTACCAGAGGGCAGGAGCTGGAAAAGATTGTGTCCAGGGTGTGATGGATCTGCAATGATTTTATCTGCCGTTCTGTCCTAGATGGAGGGGAGGAGGGGCACAGATGATTTTTTCTGCTGCCCTCACTGTACGCTGCAGTCTCCCTTTGTCCTGTTTAGTGGTTGCTCCAAACAACACTGTGATTGATGAGCAAAGGACAGACTCAATGACTGCAGTGTAGAACTGGCTCAGCAGCTCCCGTGGCAGACCGTACCTCCTTAGTTGCCGCAGGAAGTACATCCTTTGCTGGGCCTTTTTGAGGACAGAGTTGATGTTGGGCTCCCACTTCAAGTCTTTGGATATGGTTGTTCCCAGAAAGTTGAAGGTCTCAACCGTTGCCACAGGGCTGCTGGATATGGTGAGAGGAAGAAGTGCCTGACGGTGCCTCCTAAAGTCCACTTTCATCTCCAGTCTTGAGCGTGTTAAGCTCCAGGTTGTTCTGACTGCAGCAGAACACCAGCCGGTCAGCCTCCCACCGATATGCAGACTCGTCACCATCCTGGATAAGTCCGATGACTGTAGTGTCATCTGCAAACTTCAGGAATTTGACTG
>JAODLC010000002.1:17322364-17336797 GCA_026781145.1 Hippopotamyrus pictus | reverse complement strand
TTTTTTTTCTATATCCCTCTGGGAGCTTCGAGCTCCCCCTCTTGGATCCAAAATAAACACTGTCAACTTACAACAATAAGAAACAAACATTACAACCCTCCTTTCCTTTTTTTTTTTTTTTTTTTACAAGAACAGCCATTAACCAGTCCTACTCAAATTTTCTTTTGCGTTATACTCTGCAGTATATTTACACTATTCATAGTCAGTGAGATATGATGGGGGTCTTCTGCTTGTCCTGACTGTGTATCTACGAACAGGTGACTGTGACCCAGGAGACTCAACGGCAAATGGCTCTGGGGTTTGTTCAGGATGAATTTCAGTCCAGTCCATGACATCTTGTCCATCATCTGTGCCTTTCAATCCACATGACTGAGGGAGATGATGCTTAGCCCTTGGTAACATCTTAAAATAAGATGAGTTTCTGGTGATGACCTGACCATCACGTTCCGCTGTCACCATGGAACCTTTGATGGCAATGACCTTGTATGGGTGGGGACTGTAGGCAGGACATAGCTTCCCTGTCTTCTTTTGATGACACAAAACCATGTCACCCACTCGCAGTGCCTGAGAAGCAACACATCGCCACCTGTCAGCATTTTGTTTCATCTTTTCCTTTGCCACTACATCATTTTCTTGTAACAGTGCATCAGAGACTGAAAAGAATGAGGAGAGTCAGGCAGTTTGATTGTAAGGGGCCTACCAAACAGTATATCAGCAGGAGCTAAGCAGGTCGAGCAGTGAGGCGTGGCCCGGTAGTTACGGAGGAATGCATACAGAGTCTGTTTCCATGGACGCAGCACATATGGTCTTTTCAAGAGTATGCATGAAACGTTCAGCCTCTGCATTTGCCTGTGGCCACAGTGGGGTTATCTTCCTATGCCTAAAACCCAGATACGTTGCATAGTTGGCAAAGTCTGCGCTTTGATAAGGTGGACCATTTTCCGTTTTGACCTCAAGTGGAATTCCCAATGTGGAGAAAATTTTTTCAAGTTTAGGGATTGTGGCTGTAGCTGATGTGGACTGTAAAATCTCCACTTCCGGATATCTGGAGTTCTCATCAATGACCACCGAAAGGTAATTACCTGAGAGGAATGGACCGCAAAAATCTACACCAACTTTTTCCCATGGCGATGATGGCAACTCAGACATACAGAGAGGTTCCTGTGTATGAAAAGGCATAACAGCTTGACATGGGATACAACCAGCTATCATGATTTCCACCTGTTTATCAATGCCGGGGAACCAGATTTTCTCTCTGATCAATTTTTTTTTGTTTTAACTACCCCCTGGTGTCCTTTATGTGCAAGTGATATTGCCCTAATTTGTAAGGAATGGGGAACTACAATCTTCGTGCCCCGTAACACAATGTCATCACTTGCAGTCCCTGTCAAATCATTCCTGAGTTTCTTGAATGACATTAGCGCAGCAACGTCAACTCCATCATCAAATGTCTGCGTTGCCGTCAGTGACCCCCATGAGCCGTCCTTAATAAACCAAATGACCTCACATAAAGTGGGGTCAGCTTTGGTCGCATCTTGAATCTCAGCCAGCGTCATTCCTTTTGGGACAGCATGCACCACAACAAAATTCACACATTCTTCCATTTGTCTTTCATTATCAACACCCTGAGAACTGTGAGAAATTTGTGTTGGGTGCCGTGACATATAGTCTGCCGGATTGTCCCTACCAGACTTGTATTGGACTGTGTAGTTGTAAGGCTGCAGGCGTAAACTCCAGCGTTCTATACAAGCAGGCGGTT
The DNA here is from genome assembly GCA_026781145.1 of Hippopotamyrus pictus. Lineage (NCBI taxonomy): Eukaryota > Metazoa > Chordata > Actinopteri > Osteoglossiformes > Mormyridae > Hippopotamyrus > Hippopotamyrus pictus. The sequence goes on along the minus strand of JAODLC010000002.1, from coordinate 17,335,038 downwards.
TGGATTTGGTGTTGTTGAAAATCCATTCCAAAGGTTTGTGATCACTGACAAGGGTAAAAGGTGCCCCGTTAGTGCAGCAGGAAACTGAATATTTGACAGAAATCTTCCAAATCTGGAAACAAGCACCAAAATTGGCACAAATGCTCCTTGGGGATTACTTTTTTGAAAAAAACCATTAGCCACTTAAAATTCAAGATGGCCGCCTTTTTTAAGATGGTCGCCATTTCTGCTATCGAAAATCCCTTTTTTGCAATGAAATTGTAGATATTTGTCCTACATTAATAATCTTTGTGTCAAATTATACATTTTTGACCATGTAAAAGCTGAATTTTGAACTCTAAAATTACTCAGAAGCTTTCTTGTACTACTGCCTCGTGCCCGTTGCTTCCGGGATAGGCTCCGGACCCCCCGCGACCCATTAAGGATAAAGCGGGTTGGGAAATGGATGGATGGCTTTCTTGTACTATATCCCAGTGATATATTACAATTCTCTGCAAAATAGAGGTTAAGATCAGCTGAAATCCATGTAGGTGGTAGCACTAGTAGGGGGGATGGAGTATGTTTGACTCCGATACAACATGCACGAAGGGTGCGTTTCCAACAGTTCATGAACGGACTAGAGGGGGGAGAATCCACCTTCTATGGCCCAATAAAGAAGAACCAATAGACTTTTTTTCCGACAGGAACCATCCTCAGTTGGTGCATCAAAGGAAAAGGTGGTAAAGGAGGACTACCAGCTCTTCTCGAAGCTCTTTATCTCCTGCCAGAGCCGAGAATGTGACCTTACTGCCTTCTTTCAGCATGAGAACCAGTCATTCCCTGCTGCTCTGAGTGATGGTGGAAAACTTCACACCTGTGAGAAATACCATTCTTGAGACTCATCTTACCATCCCTGACACCAGAGGCTTACACCATCATCATTGATGGTTCAGCACTAGTGAATAGTCTGCCACCAAGGATCTCGAAGACTTTTGAAGAGTATGCAGTACTTGATGTTCTTCCAACCATACAAGTATACCTGACTAAGTACAGCAGAACGGACATTGTGTTTGATGTCTACCAGCCATAGAGTCTGAAGGCTGAAGCTAGGTCAAAGCGAGGACGCGGAGTCAGACGCAGGGTGACAGAGAAGGGCAAAGTCCCCTCAAACTGGCGGAACTTCCTCCGAGACAATGACAACAAAACTGAATTGTTCAACTTCCTGGCTGACAAGATTGCACAGATGTCTGCACCAAATGTGGTCATTGTGACCAAAGAAGAAGATGCTCTCAGCAACGACACCATCAACCTGGTTGAGGTGGCTCCTTGTAGTCATGAAGAAGCCGACACCCGGATCTTTGTGCATGCCAAGCATGCAGCAGAAAAAGGCAGCAAAGTCCTCATGGTCAAAGCCAGCGACACAGATGTTCTGGTCATAGTCATCAGTGTTCTGCCATACCTCCAGGGGATTGGTCTGCAGCAGTTGTGGATAGCCTTTGGCTAAGGACAGAATATGAGGTGGATTCCAGTACATGTCCTTTGCCTCTCTCTTGCACCGGAGAAGACCAGAGGAATTCTCTTCTTCCATGCCTTCACTGGCTGCGATGTTGTCTCAGCATTCCGTGGGAAAGGGAAGAAGTCAGCGTGGCAAACCTGTGATGTGTGTGACGAGGCTTTTGATGTCTTCAGCAAACTCAGCCATTACCCACCAGCAGTAGATAATGATGACTTCAAGACCTTGGAGAAGTTCGTGGTCATGGTGTATGACAGGTCCAGTACAGCTGATGGTGTTGATGATGCCAGGCTAAACATGTTTGCTCGGAAGAAGAGACCATATGAGGCCATTCCTCCTACTCGAGCTGCTCTATTGCAGCATGTGAAGCGTGCTGCCTACCAGGCAGGCTGCATATGGAGTCAGTCAATGGTATGCCAGCCAGAAACACAGAGCCCTGCCGACTGGGGCTGGACCAAGAACGGTGATCTGTGGCAGATCTTCTGGACTGAGCTTCCACCTATTTCAGAGAGCTGTCAGCAACTGACCAAGTGTGGATGCAAGTCAGAATGCCATGGACGATGCAAATCCTACCGCTTTGGTCTGACCTGTACTGGACTATGCAGCTGTAGATGCGATGTGTAGGAATTCCAACTCACCTTGGGGACAAATGCAAAGGCAAAAGGACTGAATGTCTTAAAGTAGACTGGTAATAGCACATATATTTAACATCTTGTGATGTTGGACTGGTGACACCTGTGCTGTGGACATTAACCTTCTATACATCATAAATGTTTTGCTGTAATTATTATTTTGTGTTTTAGGTTATTTTTTTTTTACTTTTTTGGTTAGAAAACAGTACAAAGAATCCCTAAAAAGAATTCAAAGCATGGACTTCCCCATGGTCAGAAACATAGGATTCAATACCAAAATCATCCAAATTGGTCCAGGGAAAATATGGCAAAATATGTGTTTCTTATGCCAGAAATGGCGGCCATCTTGAAATGTTAAGTGGCTAACGGTTTTTTTCTAATAAGTGGTCCAAGAAGTATAAACATGCAAATTTTGGTGCTTGTTTCCAGATTTGAAAGATTGTTACAGTTATCTGCTGCACTACGTAAAGGTATATATGGAAATGTTCACAGCCCCACACAATAGCCAGAGCTTCACGTTCAGTCTGTGAATATTTTTGTTCAATGGTGGACAGTGCCCTACTTGCATAGCTTATCATCCTGGCTGGTTCATTTGGGCCATTTCTTTGTGCTAACACAGCCCCAAGACCTTCTGGACTTGCGTCAACTATCAGTTCAGTCAGCTTGTGTGGGTCAAAATAAGTCATCACGGCATCACTTGTGAGACTTTGTTTTAGTCTATTAAGTGACCTTTGGTGTTCTTCTGTCCAAGACCAGCCAACAGCTTTTTTTGTGAGTTCCCTCAAAGGGTGAGTTATAGTGGAAAAATCCTTATTAAAGCGGGCACTGTAATTAGCTATGCCAAGAAGATAGCAGACCTCAATAGCATTAGTGGGTGTGGCAGCATCATGAAAGAATCCACCATCTGAAAATACATACCCAAAAAAATTCGAGTGGTTTGTGCATATGAGCACTTGGCCTTATTAAGTGTCAGGTTCTTCTGTTTTAGTCGCTGAAATGTTGCCCTAAGAGCTTGATCATAGGCAGCCTTTGTTCTACTAAAAATCAAAATGTCATCATTGAGGTTTATAACTCCAGGGATGCCATCCAGGGTTTGTTGAACTGCATTTTGGAATACTTCTGCAGCAGAGGAAATTCCAAAACTCAGTCTTTTGTAGCGTTGGAGTCCTACATGAGTAGAGAATGTTGTGATAAATAGTGAAGATGGGTGTAATTCTAGCTGGTGATATCCACAGTTTAAATCTAGCTTAGAGAAGAACCTGGATCCATTGAGGGCATGAATTATGTCATCCACTGTAGGCGTGAGATGTCTTTCTCGTTTAATGGCTTGGTTTGGTATCCTCATGTTCACACAAATATGCACGGCTTCTGGGTCTTTTGGAACAGGGACTATTGGAGATACCCATGGAGTGGGACCATCCACCTTCTCAATGATGTCAAGGTCCTCAAGACGTTTCAATTCAGCTTCAATTTGCTTCCTTACATGAAATGGTACTCTCCTGTGAGGTTGTGTGACTGGGGAAACATCTTTCTTAATATGTAACTTGACCTGAAAGTCCTTTAATTTGCCCACTTCACTAAAACGGTCAGCATACTCAGAGATGAGATCATCTATTGTATTACCTTTTGTCGGGTTTGAGGCTATCATGGATTGCACCAGCCGTGGTGGAGATGTGTTGAGTGCATTGGCAATTTGAATTAGCCTCAGTTGACTGGCAGTGTCATAGCCAAGCAAACTACCATTGTTCTCTTTTAGCACGTGGAATGTAGCATGAGAGAACCATGACTTGGACTCCACCAGCGAGGTAAATTTTCCAATGGTAGCCAGCGGTGTGCGTGAACCATATGAAAAAATTGGAACTGTGCATCTAGTGAGTGAGGGCTTGTATCACAATTTCTGATAAGTTGTTTCATCCAGAATATTTACAGTCGCCCCCATGTAAAGCATCACCTTTACATTGCAGCCACAAACCTTTATCATTGTCTGTGGAAGATCTGCTCTTGGTCGTGAAACTGTGAGGAGATACTCTTCAGAAGATCCCGTCTGTACATCGCCTGCTACTTGCGATGTGATGGTCCTATTATCACTGGTGCATACATAATGCACTTCATGTCGACCTCTGACACCCCCTTGTGGCCATTTGGAGCGACAGCATTTAGCAAAATGTCCTTGTTTACCACAAGCGTGACATGTTTTCCCCTGTGCCGGGCACGGAGCTTCTTCACGGTGAGGAAAAATACCAGAACAATTGTAGCATTTTTTTTTCACAGCTCCCCTCCCCATCTGTACGGCCAGGACGTTCTCCCTTGTATGGTCAGGAGTTGTACTGAGTTGTGCTTCTTCCATTCCTGATGCCTGTATCTCGGCAATTGCCATAGTTCTGCCAAGCGCAAGGAGCTCCCTTAATGTCACCTCTGGTTTTTGTAGTGCTTGACGCCGCAGTCTATTACACGTGCATGTCTGAATGATCATAGTTTTGATCTCTCTATCAGCATCAGGAAAGTCACACGTCGCTGCTAATTGTCGCAGTCTTGTATGATAGGAGTCCAGTGGTTCATCTGCCAGCTGTCGGGCTTGTCTGAACTTGAACGTCTCATAGGCTATGTTAATTTTAGGTAAGAAGTACGTAACCAGTTTGTCTTTTGCGCGTTTGTAGTCCGTTGCCTCCCCAGTGTCAGCGAGTGTGTCAAAGATGTCCTGTACTGCTTCACCTGCATAATGCAGAAGCATTGCACATTTTCTTGCATCATCTTTTGCATCCAGAGCAATCGTGAAGTTTTCAAAACGCTGCAGCCACTTCTTCCACCCAAAGGACAAGTTGTGATCTTCAGTGATATCAAAAACAGGGAATGATGGTAATGCAGTGGCCATGTTTGTGGAAAATGAATAGGTTAAATCCTCATCGCCAGTGTAAAATGCCACGCTTATAAAATAAAGAGAACAAAATAACACCTGAACACTTTATTCAGATTTCGCACTCCTTACGAACGCACACCCGGAAAAACTCCCAGTCTTTTTTTTTCTATATCCCTCTGGGAGCTTCGAGCTCCCCCTCTTGGATCCAAAATAAACACTGTCAACTTACAACAATCCACTTGCAGATGGCAGAGGAAACGTGGAGTTGTGTGAGTTTGAAGGAAAGGATTTCGGGAATGATTGTATTAAAAGCCGAGCTGAAGTCCACAAATAGGATCTGTGCATAGGCGCCTGGGTAGTCCAAGTGTTTCAGGATCAAGTGCAGACCCATGTTGATTGAGTCGTCCACTGACTTGTTTGAATTGCAGGGGATCAAGCAGGTGGTCAGTGGTGTTCTTCAGGTGGGCTAGCACCAGTCGTTCAAACGACTTCATGACTACAGAAGTCCTTATTAGTTCCATTTAGGAGAAGCAGCTCGTCCATCTTGTTAGGCAGAGAGCGGAGATTTGCCATGTGTGGTTTCCCCCACTTTGGCATACTTTATAATTGTCCATTTCTCACTGTCTTCACAACTTCCTTCTATGACATCCACAAGTCTATTGAGAATATCCGCTGATTCCAGTGAAACACTTCCCCCCAATGATTTGTATATAATGTAATTTGTATGTAATGTCCATAACATGCGATGTTGATATTGATATTGCACATTGTCCAGCCCTATAATACACTACAGCCATTTTTCAAATTCAGTACAAAATACCCCGTTTCACGTTGTGATGTCATTCAGCTCACGTACCAGATTTTACGCCAGTGGAAAAGCAACACCTGGAAGTACCGTACTTCTGATACTTTCTCCCAGTACCAAAGTATGGTACCTGATGAATATATATATGGTACCCAAACGAAAAGCACCCTACATCACCCTGACCTTGCTCTTGAGACTTCAGTGTAGACTTCCTGACTCTTTTAAAGTATGATCCCATTAATTTTCATGATTTCCCATTTTCTTCCTCCCTTATTTTTTTTTTTAGTTTCCTCTTTTAGGTGCCGGAATAACATGCAATGATTATTTATCAGTCTGTGAGTATAAAACAAACTTAGGTAACTTTTTTTTTTGGACGGTACCATTTCTTTCTTGAATGATGTGTGTTACCTGCAGGCTAATTACAGTTCTCTTTTATGCGATTGCACACAATTAACGAGGGATGCATGGAAATATATCAGAGGTAAAACAGTACATTTTAAAATATTAATTTTAAACTATATCTCTCTGCACTTTCCTGTACAATTTAAGACATCATTCATTTTTGGCCATCGATTGATTTCAGACAATAGTCTATCTTTTTCAAACTCGAACGATCAATACAATTCATATTTAGTGTGTAACATAAGATAACAAAAACAAATAATAATTCAAAAAACTTCTCAGGATCTATAATTTCCAAATGCATTGTGACCTTGAGATTAGGCTGCTGTTCGTTATGGCCACGTAACCCTTCTTTAAAAATTATTCACTTTCTGTTTTACAGATGGATTTATTTGTCACTAGTTAAATTATGTCACTTTATGTCACTCTGAACTACTAAAGTGTAGAGTCAGTCCTAACTTTTTATGTCACTTGAATGAAAAAAAGTGTCATAACATGTCAGCATAAACCTATGACAGTCGGCAGTTGGCATGTCAACCTGATACAGGAGTTCCCAATGTCAGCATTTATAACAGCTACAAAAGTTGGAATGGATCTTTATGTCGGCTGTCATAAAGTTCTTATGTTGGTTCCCTTTGTAGAGCACCTTTAAGTAAAGTCTTCCCTGATTTTATTATTCTTTTTCTGTTCTCTTCCCAAATTCTCCCCTCCTTCCTGATCTCTTCTACTTTTTTCTAAAAAAATTCTATTCTCTTTTTACCTTCTTCACCCCAGAAATCCAACCCTCTATTCCTTCATTATTTCTTTTGATGTCCACCATATTTGTGTGTTTTGTACCTATTCACTGCATGTTCTATCCTTGTTTTCTGGCAACCTCCAGGATCTTTTCTGACCTCTGCTACCTCCACTGAAGGTATGCTCTTCCTTTGTTCTACTCTTCCTTTTTCTTAGTTTTCATTTTGTAGCAAAATATTTTTTTTCATGTGATATAGCCTGAATTTACATTGATTTTATGAATCAAACATAGACCTGGCAGTAAATTATATGAATGACACAGCTGTCCATTGCGCATAATGTTTCTGCTTTCAGATGAGTTTTCTGTCAGCTTTGATTATCACTGTGCATCTTCTGGAGAATTATTCAGTTTTACTGTTCCCTTTAATCCATATATTGAAACGTACTTGGAGAAACCCAGTGGCCTTAGAAAGCAAGAAACCGAAGAAGCATTGAAGCATTGTATGGTCCTGTAACAAAAGAACATACAGGATGCATTTCTCAAAATAATTTATGGTAGATATAAAAACTGCCCACAACCCTGTTAAAATGCTAGGTTTTTGCGATATTAAAAAATGAGACCATGATAAATCATTTCAAAACTTTCCCCACATTTCAGGTGACCTATAACCTGTACAATTCAATTAAAAAAACAAACAAATCATAAGAAAGAAGAAATGTACAATATGTTGGTTGCATAAGTGTGCACACCCATAATCTAATACTTTGATGAAGCACCTTTTGATCTAATTTCAGAATTCGTTTTTTTGGTTGGGAGTCTATCAGCTTGTGACATCCTGACTTGGGAATATTTGCCCACTCTTCCTTGCAAAAGTGCCCCAAAGCTTCTGCACAGCCCTCTTCAGGTCACCCTACAGATTCTCAACTGGATTTAAGTCTGGGCTCTGGCGGGACATTCCAAATCTTTAATCTGAAATGATTAATCGTGGTCTCATTGTTTTTACATCAAAAAAACCTTGATTTTAAAAGGGGGTGTACACTTTTTATATCCACTGTATATTAACATAATACAAATTCCTTCCACAATTTCACCCTCTACTTATTGCTCAATGGGTTGTTAATGTGGAATCCTCTATTTTTTATATGTACAGTTCTCCTGTTATACTTCATTGTGCTTTTGCAGCAGCTGAAAATGAAGAATTAATTCATATGACAGAGCTCCAAGAAGTGAACTGTGAACCATGGTGACCCTTTCCATAAATTCCATTACCTTAGGCTCTGCCACTTGTTTCTTTGCATTCATTGAAATGTCTAAACATATTTAAATGAAAATATCCAAGCCTCTACCCTCTGATCCACTGCTAATGACACATGCACAATGTTCCTCAGCATAATTATTTTACAGTTCCATTTGCTGAACTGAGCCAATCCAAAGTACTTTGAGAAATCTTTTGGATTGACAGGTAGCTGAAGCAAATGCCACATACAGACTTTTTGGGTGATGACTTACCTGTTGTCTGCTAAGATAAACATCATAATCAGAATTTTTTTGGATTTTTACTAATAAAACACTTGAAAACAATAATTACAAATAATATTCTATTGGAATGTAACTCATCAGTGACTTCTTCGCAGCTAATACAAACAAAAAGATTGGACGGATAAAACATTACTGACCACAAAAATAAAACTGTTCTATTACACAGTTTCTGCTGTGTGGTTTTGTTCTTTGCACATATTTACCAAAAATCCATCAGTTGCCCAGTTTCACCCAGCAGAAATTTCTCTTCCCTTGAGAACAGGCTATATTAGTTGAAAAATAATAATAATGGAAAAACCTGACTTCTTACAAAACTCTAAATTAACATAGATTTACTTATGATTGGAAAGAAAAGAAATCCTCAAACATTTATCTTTTGTGAGCAATAGATATATTATAGTGGGGTCAATTGCATATTCCTGCAGAAAATGACTTGCACTGTTATGTCATGACATGATGCATCAAAAGTAACTGAAGGTGGAATTAGTATGAATGGTATAGCACGTGGACAACTACTAGATCTGTATGTGTTAAATCTCTCCTGAAAATGAAGCAAAGATATTAGGAGAATGACATGATTGTCATGGGCTGTAACGGTTTTATCTGTCTCTGCATTCTGATGATGGTGTTAGCAGTGCAGCTGTGGGTGAGCTTTTCACATTGTTCTTTACCTTCACCATTGGAGAAATTCAGGTGGATCAAGGCCCTGCTACTATGCAATCTTCAACCTGAAAGACTACACATCCTCCAATGGACTCTGTCAGGACCTTAATCCCCAGAGACACTCACAATCTTTTCAAATGGCAGTTGCTCAAATGGGGGGTGTGGCTGACTGGTACCTTTTGCTGCTCCCCAGTCCCATTTGGAAAAGTTTTGGGGCATTCTCATTTGTTCAGGCAAAATGGGTATCCCCAGCCCCCTGCAGCAGCCTTACTTGATTAACTTTGTTGAATTGATTTATTTGTTGTGAACAATATCATAATATATTCAAGTTGCATTGGGGAGGGAAAAAGAAAATGAGTTAACTTTTAAATTATGAAACTAAAATTTTAAATAAACCTAAACATTGCTTTGCTGTGGCCAGTAGATGTTATGTGTTTGAATATGAGTTTGTTAGCAGATGTCTTTGTTGTCAGACAATATTTAATTCAACTACTAGTTAGTTTCAGTACTGGGTAAAAACTGCACTGATATTGTTGAAGTTTGAGGTGTGTCGCGTTGTTTGTTGGCATAGGTTTGAGGATCATCATGACAGTTTGACAGTCTGAGTGAAAATGGATGGATTTATTAATATGGAATATTGCATTGAGTTCTCTGGATGACCATTTTACATATTAATCTGATGGAAAAGGGTCCTAGGCTCCGGACCCTCCGCGACCCAGTAGGATGAGCGGCTTGGAAAATGGATGGATGGATGGATGGATGGATGGATGGAAAAGGGTCCTCAGCTTATGCCATGTTTTATTATTAACTATGTTTCCTTTACTATGTTGAAAGTCCTAGGTGCATCAGATTTATTTCTACTTTTAGATGATTAGAATTACCAAATGCACTGAAAATAGAAATAACAATATCACAAAACAATAATATCTTTTTAATTTGCTACCTTGGCTTGAAAATTGCAACTGAAATAAAGAACATTGATTTATCATATATATGAAAAAAGGTATTTAAATAGTGCTGTGTATATAGTGCTGTGTATTCATTCATTCATACACTTAACTCATATAATATTGTACATTTTATCAAACAAATATAGTTAAACAGTTAGTGTAGCCTACTGTGACCATAGGTAAAAAAACATTGCTGCAATTTGTTGTAATTGTTGTTTGAAAGTCACTTTCAGTGAGGTGAGCATCCATTTATCTTTAGGGGAGATGTAGGAGGTGACAGTAGGTTTACACAAGTCAGAATCTTATATCCTGTAATTAGGGTAGCCTGGAAGTAATGGGGTATACACCCTTGTACAAATTAATTGAAACAAGTTGACATACAGACTTGCATGCAGTGGCCTGGGACCTGCTGGTTTGCACAGCCAACAGGGCAGAGAGTATGCTGAGTGGATGGATAGAGGAGGCACTGTGCCCACAGACTGGCAGGCCTGCTCGGGTAGGGTTAGAGCTGAGTGGATGGATAGAGGAGGCACTGTGCCCACAGACTGGCAGGCCTGCTCGGGTGGGGTTAGAGCTGGGTGGCATGACTGTGCTTCAGCCATCTATGTACTGTATGTTTCAAGTAAATGCTCTGGGATTCTGGCACCTACCTGTTTTGTCTCGGGGTTTCCTCCAGATTCTCTGGTTTCCCCCGACTGTCCAAAAACATACTAAGGTTAATTGGAGTCGCCAAATTCCCCATAGGCATACAGTGTGTATGCCCTGCGATGGACTGGCACCCGATCGTGGGTTATTCCATACAATTTTTATCAATCCACCAGGTCCTAAAACGTACCGAAGGAGATAAGTATGAATTAATGTGACCGTGATGTCCATCTTAACTGTGGCCAGTCTATCTGCATATAGACTTGACAACTTGTGTCAATTAATTTGCAAAAGGGTGTAGCTTCTGTGCAGTGTTGCTGGGTAATATTTATCCAAAGGCAGTCAGCTATTATCACCACAGCCAAAGGTCATTATATACCAAGGTTAAAGCAACATGAGGAAACATTAAAAGTGCAGAATATTAACCCGGATTTATATGCTGGTGCACCCAAGGGAGGGATTATGAAGAGAGCAAGTTGGAAGCTGTGCATCTGGGCTTGTTTGTGCCCAGGGTGCTGTAATGCTTCACTTGGCATGAAAGATCCTCTCTGACACATCACATATCATCAAAACATATTTTATCCTTAGGGTACCAATTACATATGATATCCATTAATTCAAGTTACTAAATTATTGTTTGAATTACTGGTTGCAAATGGCATTTTCAAACTTTAGTGAAGTTTAAATAGGTAACACTTTAATTGAGGGGGCAAAAATAATGTAGTACTGCACTCTTATTTTACATTTTAATTGACCAGAAACAAAGTGTTAGTTACATACTGATCCCGTGTTTATTCATCATTAATCAAATGGTTCATTTATTTCATGTAGTTACGATTTGTACTTGAGTAGTAACTGAGATACTTAAGTTACTCTCCATGTTGCAAGGGTATCTTACCAGGATATGAATCCAGCGATCAGATTCTCTTATACAGTAAGCATTATTTTTCCTGGTCTGCCATGGATAGTAGTTCCTTCATTTAAGTAAAACACCACACATTTTCTCCCTGCTAAGGAAGAAAACACCTGCAAACACAGTGTTCCTAATCAATTTTTAATTACAAGTTGAAGTAATGTTGCTCTCTTCCCCAAATATGTTTTCTGAGATTCTGAAACTCTTATCAGCCTTGCACCAAGCATGTGGCAACAGAATTAATCTCCCTCTGCTCATTTTGTGCTATAATTAAATTTAGGAGAAGAGGGAAATAATTGTAATACTGTAATACTATCTGGAACTGGAAATATTCAAGATATTAGGGCCGCTGCTATGATACAGCCACAATTATCTTTATCAAAAGGGGTCATTAAAAAAAACACAAAAAATTAGACGATAATATTTATGCATCAATAAGTTGTGGCTGGAGAGGGTAGAAGAAGTTTATTTTTTGATAAAAAAAAAAAAAAAAAAAAACAAAATAAAACATTTTTTAAAAGTAGTATAGTATATACTTGCACTTGCTTGTATGATATTGAGCTTTATAATTAGAGCTTTTGAAATCATATTTTAGGCCAGAAGCTCTTAGCTGAATTGTAGAAAGATAAGATAAAATAAGATAAGATCTGTATTGTTATTGTCACTTGACAACAAAATTGAGAAAGTGCAGGTGACTAAATGTGCGGCATGAGTAATAAAAGAATATATTAAAAATATACCAATTGCACTTACTATACATATTGCACTGGATATATAAATTGCACTTATGAAATATAAAAATTAACAGTTCTGTTTAGAGTTCAAGGCCATGATTGCTGTTTTTTAGGCGGTTTGTCCTGATTGACAAATTAGTAATCTGTCTCGGCTAAACTGGCACGCTGGTTACCTACCAGAGCAGGAGTGGCCAACCCACGGCTCCCGAGCTGCATGCGGCTCTTTGCTTGGTTTCATGCGGCTCTTACGTTCATATCGAAGTTTGTGTTTTTTTTTAATGTGCGTGTTCGCTTCGCTTGAGTTCA
>JAODLC010000002.1:17303863-17316199 GCA_026781145.1 Hippopotamyrus pictus | reverse complement strand
ACTCAAAACAGGATGAGACAATTGTTCTTAATTGTGAATGCATCACTGTATGTTGGATGAGTTAGGTGAAATCAATCCCTCATGTTTGTGAGAGCTGCAGGTGACAAATTTCTAAACAATTTTGCATTGTGCCATCTTTCTTTTAGAACATGTTTGATATAGTTTACCGCAGTGTTAATTAATACATTAACTAACATGCAGGAATTAACATGAATTAAGGTGGTGCTATTCATGCTGTAATTCATATGACTCATGTCGTAGTTACGTTAGTTCTTCATTAGTTCTTGATTAATACATGTCTTAACTCATCATTAGTTCATAGTCAAGAAATTACTAATTCACGTATTACTACATACTAATTCACATGATACCTAAATTTGAGACTATATGTTTATTTTTGTGAGTCTGGATTCCCCACTTTCATATCTGCCTCAGGAATTCCCTACGCATCCCAAAGCCAACAGCAATCTATGTAAACAAACTTGGCTTCCCTAGTCCCAGTTTGTGTCTTCAAACATGAAGTTCAATAAAGTGAAATGATCTGGATCTCTGGAGCAGTATTTCTTTAAGTGTGGCTTCTAACTTTTGTATAGTATAGGCCTACTGCCCTACAAAAACACAGTATCTACACTGACACTGAAACTGGGAAGTTTTTTGACTATCCATCTCAGGTAGGTAAATGATAGTGTGTTTCAAAATGGAGCATAGCTGAACTAAGATATTTTGCTGTGAGATAAAACCTCAGCTCAATTTTGACAAAATATACAAGCTAAGCCATTTTGCCTTTGTACAGCAGTATAGGGTGACTAATTATAAACTGTTGTAGTTCCACAAGCTTTTACACAAAATGATTAACATGATAACAGTGTCTCCAAAGTCTTTCACTAACTCCAATACCTTAAGTTAATGTGTTAAAATTACAAAGTGTATCTGTGAACCTTTGCAAAATATGTGTTCCATTATTTTGATGTTTGTTGCCTATGTATAATACTTGCTTTATATTTAGTACAGTAAATCAAAATTATTCATTCAGGAGGATATCCTACTGTTTCATCCATCTCATTCTATGAGGGGGCACAGTGTGATGATGTTTTCTGCACTTCCAAATATGGAAAAAAACAATCTAAATCCAGGATAGAGCGGCTGAGTGAATGTGGTCCGGACTCTGTGGATCAGAGTCATTATGTCAGAGACTCTGTAGAAGGATAGAATTCCTCCCTTGTGATCCAAATATACACCAATTCGTGGGCAAGAAGATAGAGGCAAAGAGGTCTTGCTGTTATTGTATCTGAAACAGCATTTTGAACTGGAGCAGTGCAAACTCCAGGACTTGTCATTATGTCCAAGACAGCAATCATTACCAGATCCTTTCCTAGCAATTTCTTTATATGACACTCCTATATAAACTTCCCCACTCCACTGAACCTCCCAGTAACAGCAACCAGACAAACCCTCTTTACACAGTACTTGGCTAACAGAGTCAAATCTTTCTGGATGATAAGGATAAGAGTAATTGTCTCCATCCCTAATGACCTCTGTGTCATTGTGAAAGAGAGACAGGTTTTCATGGACTGTGTTGTGGTCCAGTGAGAGCTGACAGGCATCTGATGCAGAAAAACAAGAAATGAGAAGATTATAGTCTCATCTGACAGATGTATATCCTATTTAACCTATATGTATTGCTTTTTGATTGGTGCTAAAATGCTAAGTAAAACAGTAACAATATTTGTGGTTTACAGTTCAACTCTCGCCCTAGGTCTGTGTCTCTGTCTGTGGGTTTATGTCTCTGACTCAGACTCACGTTGTAAGAATAGTCCTCTGATCCGGGCCTCTGGTGTTGGCAGGATGGTCTCAATATTCACTAAAAAGACAGAGCTCAGTTAATGTTATTGACTTGCTTTTAAGATTTTATTTGTGTGTTTTTGTTACATTGATATATACAGCCATGGAAAAGATTACGAGACCGCTCTATATTTTTAAACAAATCTGCATTTTTAAATACTGGCTTAATCGTGATTCTGCTGGCTGAAGGCTACACTGAGCAGCAGGTAGCTTCCAATTTCAAAATTTCTGAGACAGCAGTACAAAAGAATAAGGTGAAGCTGGAGACACCGGGAATGACCAAAACCAGCCAGGTAGAGTGCGGAAGAAATTTTCTGATGCCAGAGATGACCTTATGCAACAGTTTCTCATGAATCAGAGGAAGACATCAAGTGGCTTTCAAAAGGAATGGCAAACATTAAGTGCTGGTGTGAAGTGCACAGCTTGGATAGTTTGCATCAGGCTCCTAGAAGCAGGACTGAAGTCCCATAAAGCAAGGAAGAAGCCCTTTATTAATGAGAAGCAGGGAAGAACCAGGCTTCGGTTTGCAAAAAAGGTATATATTATTCATAGCCGCATACCCATAAATTGAGAAATGAGTGAAACAAAAAATTGCGCTGTGGTCTCTTAATTTTTTTCCATGGCTGTTTATATGGATAGTTAGCATGAAAATAACTGAAATTCTAATTTGTATTAACTTGTATAAAAAATTGAACATCATCAGTATAATGCAGATATTAAACAATTTGTAAAGTAATGTTTGTTCCAAACTCTTGGATACTTTTTGATGACATAGGTAAGTGACAACTTGCTTATAACTTCTTAGTAGTTCTTCATTTTTAAATATTAATATTCTGTGTTAACCTTTTTGGCCAATGTTTGCTAATTTCTTTTTGTAGCAGTCTTCAAGTTTCTCTTGCAGACCAAAAACAGACATCATCAAACCCTCAGAAAAGCAGCATGTATCCATAGTGATCTTGGGTAGATCTTCATGTTTTGGAAGCTGGCAGAGAGATTCAAAACTCTACACAGACAGCACATCGAAGATAAGCAGATCAGTTAATCAAGTACTGATTTTTATAGATAGATACACGCACACACGCACGCACACACACACACACACACACACACACACATACACAGGTTTATATTTATATCTTTGCGGAGACTCTCCATTAATTTCTATGGGGAAAAAATCTAATCCCAACTTGATGACCTTAACCCCAACCCAGCCCTAACCTTAACCATAAGGAACCAAACTAAATACAAGACTTTTGGCATTTTTAATTTCTTGATTGCAGTCACAGATCTTTGTGGGGACCTGAAAAATTGTCCCCACTATGTCAAAATAATGGTCCCCACAATGTAATACTGTATACGCATAACCCACACACACATATAATATAAACATAAAACACATGCACAACCATGTTTGTGTGTGCGCGTGTGTAAATATGAGGAAACCCCAACTACATAAAAAGAAACATACTTGTTCATGTACAGTTTGTGTCAGATAGTGATATCCAGTGATGTTACCTGGAGAAAATGGATGTGATCCTGTGTGCGTGAAAGGTATTCCATCTCATTCTTTATCTTCCTTAGCTGAGTAACATTCTGCTTCAGTTGCTCACAGACACCTACAGCCTCAGTCACTTTAGCCTTCTCCTGATCTGCAATCATCTTCTTAAACTCAGAGTGGCCATTTTTAATGAAGCTGATCAGTTCAGTAAAGATCTTCTCACTGTCCTCCACCATTGCTTCCGCTGAGTGCTGTTACAGACATGGGGACAAAGGTTACACAAATTCACTCAGCACTCAAAGGGATACCAGACAGCCTGCTCCCATAGGTAGGAAAATGGCACTTTCTGTGCTGCTCAAAGGCTGAGCACAAGAGAACCCAGCCTGAGCTGTGATGTGGCTCTTTCGGCAGCTAGGTGCTGCCTTCATTTCCTCTCCATACTTACTGT
This sequence comes from Hippopotamyrus pictus, assembly GCA_026781145.1. Classification (NCBI taxonomy): domain Eukaryota; kingdom Metazoa; phylum Chordata; class Actinopteri; order Osteoglossiformes; family Mormyridae; genus Hippopotamyrus; species Hippopotamyrus pictus. The sequence goes on along the minus strand of JAODLC010000002.1, from coordinate 17,312,411 downwards.
GAATGAGTCTACACTCTTTTTCATCTCCTGCAGCTTCTTCTCTCTCTCCTGTATTCTCTTCTGGACTTTTTTGTGTGTTATCTCGATCTGCTTCTGTAGTAAACAAACAAAATTTATTATGTATATATTACACTTACTAGGAAATTATCTTTCTCCAGGTAATCATCCTATGTGTATGAATCAATTAATCTACCAGTTACAATTACATCAGTGTGAGGATCGTCTTAATAACACATTGTACAGGGTTACTCAGGAGGCTGTAGACTCTTGGGATACATCGTAGTTGTGCAAACACAGCAGAGATGATGTGACTGCAAGATTCATTCCAGCTTAGTTATAGCTTTGGAAATGAAAGTGACAAACCAAGTCAACACTCAGTGATGACAAATTTTATTTACTTAAAACTCAGCTGTAATGCAACTAATCCACCATATTCAGGATTCATATCCTTTTCTTTCCATTTTTATAGTTGACTTCATACAGCATGTAAATCCCACTTCCTGTTCTTACTGCTGTCCCACAGTGAACTTTATACTTGCTGTATGAACACTTTTCTGTTACTGTTCCTCCTGATACCTCGCAATGCACTTACAGTAATACTGTCTGCAAGATTCACTTCGAGTTCATACTGCTTTCTTGCTGTGGACTTCAGATGCAGGATTCACATAATTTCTTTCAATTTAGATCTTATACTTCGCTCCACTTTGTTATATCTTTCGTCATTGAAAGGAACAAGTTATTTGAGAATAACTCGCCAATTTGTAGATCGTATGGTAACACCATAATAACCAAAGCAGGTAGCACAACTTAAGAGAACACCATTCATAACCTCATGACACATTGCAAATTTTGAGTTTACTGTAGGCTAGTAACCTGCTAAACCAGGGGTCTCAAACTCAAGTAACCTGAGGGACACTGGCTCAAGGGGGTAACTTGATAATCTGATCAATCGCTGCCATTAAAACTTGCCATCTGAGGCGGTTGCAGCAACGCTAGAATTCAGCACCAAATTATACCGTTGCTGATTAAATTTTATTCTCTGTGGAAAGCTAGTGATCAATATTAATGCATTTAAATATTTTATTTGCTGTGGTATAGGCAGGATAAACCACTTCGAGGTTCAGGAAAATGGTCAACTCCAACTTAATTAGCATTACAGAAAGTTGTCGTTGATCATTACCATATAACCTCACATTTTGTCGCGGTTTACCCTTTACTTGTAGTTTTTCTCATCCTTACCTGTTTCTCACTCCTTTCTGCAGCCGCTGTGATTAAATCATGGCCCCTGTGCTTGTCCAATGTACACAGGTAACAGATACACTGCTGGTCAGTGCGGCAGTAAACCTCCAGCACTTTACCATGATTGGAACAGATCTTTCCTTGCACTTCTCCAGTGTCATCAGTGATCTTGTGTATCCCAAAGTTTAGCTTGACAGCTTTGATTTTTCCCCCAACACCGGTAACACATTCCTCATTGCCAGGTTCAGATTCAGACATCTTCGGTTTCTCTGTCTTTAGATTTTCCAACATTTCAGCCAGCAGCGTGTTTTTCTGTAGAGCTGGTTTTACTTTGAAGATTTGTCTGCACTGAGGGCATCTGCATTCATTGTCATCTTGATCCCAGTAGTTCTTAATGCAGCCCATGCAATAATTGTGTCCACAGGGAATAGTCACTGGATCCTTTAGTACATCCAAGCAGATAGGACAGATAAGCCAGTCCTGATGTACTGAGATTCTAGCCTTTTCCATTTTACTGCAAAGTTCACTCTGCTCTCTCTGACTGTTTTTTTGAGAATCTGAAACATTTCCCTCTTAAATTGCCAGAAGTGTGGGGCTGAACTGAGACCAAGTCAATCATTTTCACTTTAGCACTGTAATGCACGCCCACTGCCAATTTGGTCTATATATGGTATTCTGAGGTCTCTGTGACCAGGAACATAACAACGCATCCAGAAACTTGCTTTCCTACTTTTGATTTCTGTTTGCTCTGTAGTAAGCATCACAGGAGACCAGAGCATGAGACATTTTAGCATTAATTTTTCTGGTGCATCCAGTAGCTGCTGTGCCAAACCCCCAGTTTTAGGACATTGATATCATACAACAGGAGTGCATGAGGTCTGCTGAATACCTGTAGTCAGGCAAACTTAAATCAACTAGTGGTGCATATACAGGTATACAGTAGTGGTCTTGGTATGACATACAACATTGCTGGAGGGAGGGTTTTCAAAATACTTTTCATTTGCGATTTGTATGTAAACTATAAAGAATACAGCAGCAATAGGTACATAGCCTTGTTGTAGAATTTGTTTGCTAACAATCAGTCAGGCAGCCAGTTACAAAGATTATGAGTTTGAACCTCCTCGAAATTTGCTTCCTTGCCCCTGGTTGTTGAAGGATGGGAGTAGTCTTCAAAATGCTGGAGGATTTCCAGGCTCAATGTTTCTGGAAAATGTCCTTGATGCAGGGGAGAGAGGTCTTGATTTTTTTTTCCATTGTGTGCGTCATACTCTGCAGAGACTTGTGGTTTTGGGCTTTGCAATTCCCAAATCAGATAGTAAGGCAGTTGGTCAGAATACTCTCTTTGGTACCCCTATAAAATATGGTGAAGATGAGGGATGGTTTCAGCAAATAGAAATGCTGTGCCTTCTTGACTAGTAGTGGTGTTTAGAGTGCAGGTGAGGTGTTCTGCCAGGTGCACTCCAAGAAATTTGGTGCTCTTGACTTTTTCCACTGCACATACCTCGATGTATAATGGGGAGTGGGCAGCCTTGGCTTTCCTGAAGTGGACGATCTCTTTCATCTTGTCCACATCGGCAGACATTGTTTTTCTTGCACCAGTCCATGACCTGCTCAACCTTCTGTCATTATTGCTGACTCATTGTTGTTGCTGATGAGACCCTGTTACGTGCAGTGGCGCGTTGGGGTTTGGTCTTCCTCTCTTATACTGCTCCTTGTAGGACCCTGATTTATTGTGCCAGCTGATGAGCCAACAGTCGAACACCCCACCTCCAGTTTGTCCACACAGCTGCCTGTCCCGCCTACCTGCTGGTGTGAATGGCTGAGAGTCCCGGTGTGCTCGGCGATTGGAGACGCCGACCCTAGAGTCCCAGTCACCCCAGGCTTTAAAAGTCCTGGCTGCAGCATCTTTGGGGAGATTCTCTCTGGGTGGAGGGTGTTGTGTGATATTCAATGCTATGTTTCCCTGTACTGGTTGTCGTTTTTTCCCATATATACTGTACTGCTCACCCCTGTTCATCTGGTCAGGTTGGGTCATGGGTCTGCATGTGAGGCTTTGATTTTGTGGTTGTTCTATTTATTCGTAATCGATGTGGAGTGTACAGAACTGACCTTGTTAGGGACAGAGGCTTAGGGGCGGCCACCAACCACTGTAGGTTTTGTTTTATAGATGTAGAACAGATTTAGTTTTTTTCTTTTCATTCAAAGGGTTTAGTTACTGGTAAGGTTGTTTTGTTTTATTCTGTTCTTTGGTGGTGTCCTGTGCCCAACTTGCACTGTTCCTGTTTCCCGTGTTCCGTAACCTCATTGCGATATATAAAGAAAAACCTGTAAAAGCATTTTTGGGGTATTGTACCGGCATTCCCGTGGCGAATCAAAACCTAGACTTAACAGATCCACTACAGACATTTCATCAGTAAATTTGATTATGGTATTTGAGGTTTTTTGAGTCAACAGGATTAACAGAAGTGGCTGAGCACACAGCCTTGGGAAGCAACAGTGCTCAGCATTATGTGGGTGTGGTAGAGAGTTGTCGGTGTATTCTGCCCAAGGCAGAAATCGGGACCATTCTTGATGTTGAGAACCACACATGACCCGGAGCCGCTTCCCCACCTCCTGGTTGGTTCTCTCTGTCTGGCTGTTGGACTGTGGGTGATAGGCTGAAGAGAGACTGAGGGAAATGTTAAGTTTGGTACACAGGGCCCTAAAGACCTTAGAAGTGAATTGAGATCCTTGATCAGAAACTATATCCTCTGGTAATCAGTACTAGCGAAAAACCCACTGCAGTAACAAGTCTGCTAGTTCTAAAGATGATGGGAGCTTAGGGAGAGGCATGAGGCGACACATCTTCGAAAATCGGTCTACTGAGGTCAATATGGTGGTATGACCATGAGAGGGGGGTAGGTCTGTAATAAAATCTATGGCTATATGAGACCAAGGACGAGACAGTACTGGCAATGGCTGTAATAGACTTGAGGGAGGACCCGTGGGGTTCTTATTCTGGGCACATAAGGGGCAAGAGAGAACATACCTTTCCGTTTCTGTTCTCCAGCCTGGCCACCAATAGTGTTTCTCGATGAGCCATGCAGTTGCCTTAACCCCTGGGTGTCCTGACCCAAGAGAGGTATGTACCAATTGGAGGACATCATTGCACAACTGTGAGGGTACGTTCATTTTGCCTGGAGGGCATTCAGGAGGAGGGTCCGTACACTGATTGAAGTCCATGAGGCGCTTCTCCAGATCCCAGATAACAGGACTTAGAACACAGGATGAGGGTAGAATGCAGGACACTGGATCAGGGTTCCGTGTGGAACAGCGAGAGAGTGCATCAGCCTTCACATTCTTGGAGCCTGGGAGATAAGAAACCTGAAAATCGAAATGGGTAAAAAAGAGAGCCCGGTGAGCCTGATGGGCATTCAGATGCTTGGCCTCTCTCAGGTACTGCAGGTTACGGTGATCGGTGAGGACTTGGAAGAGATGCAGAGCCCCTTCTAGCCAATGTCTCCATTCCTCCAACGCCCTCTTTATGTTTAAGAGCTCACTATGTAATTATGTTTAGGCTCCGCAAGCTTTTTTGACATAAATGCACAAGGATGGATCTTACCGGTTGTGGGATCTTTTTGGGTCAGGACCTCTCCAATCCCCGGAGGCATCCTCGGAGGCATCCACTTCCACCTGGAAGGGAAGTTGAGGGTCGGGCTATTTTAGAATGGGGGCTGAAAGAAATCGCTGCTTCAGGTCTTCAAAAGTGAGGAGTGCCCTCAGTGACCATTGGAGTGTCACTTTTCCTTTCCTCAGAAAGTCAATAAGAGGCACAGCCACTGCACTGAACCCATTTACAAACCTCCGGTATAAATTCGTGAAGCCAAGGAATCGTTGCAGTTCTGTAATGGTCTTCGGTCGTGGCCAATCTCGAATAGCAGCGACTTTTCCTTGGTCAATAGCCACCCCTCCTGGTGAAATCTCCATTCCATACATGACATAACCTAGAAACTTAATAGTGGTGCAGTGGAGCTCACACTTTTCTCCCTTCATGTAGAGTTGATTCTCTCTCAGCCTCTGCAGTACTTCTTTTATGTGCTGGATGTGTTGATCTTCCGTTTTTGAATAAATTAGAATGTCATCCATATACGCAATTACAAAATGAAATAACATGTCATGTAAAACCTCATTGATAAATGATTGGAACACGGAGGGACTATTAGCAAGCCCGTAAGGCATCACGATATATTCATATTGTCCTGTAGTGGTGATGAATGCAGTCTTCAACTCGTCCCCCTCCTTTATCCTGATCAGGTTATATGCGCTCCGCAGATCCAATTTAGTAAAAAACACGGGCCATTCTGAGCTGTTCTAAGGCAGAGGGAATCAGGGGAAGGGGCTCTCGCTCTCTCAGAGTGATTGCGTTGAGTGCTCAATGATCTATGCAGGGTAGCTGGCCTCCATTCTTCTTAGAGACAAAGAAAAATCCCGAAGCAAAAGGTGACGTGGAAGGACAGATGATACCTTGTTTGAGGACCTCTTGGATTTATGTTCTCATGGCATCTTCTGGTCGCGAAAGAGAAAACAAGCATCCACAAGATTTTGCTCCCTCCACGAGCTCAATGGCACAGTCTGATGGATGATGAGATGGGAGGCCATAAGCCTGGGTCTTACTGAAAACATCTCGGAAATCACTGTATGATTCAGAGATATTTGACAGGTCTTCTGGGAGATGGCTTTCTATGGAAGAAACACAGCAGGGAAGAGAAAGGCATTCGCAGAAACATTCATGGGTACAAGCTTGGATCTCTCCTTTTCTCCAGTTGATCCTAGGGTTATGTTGCCGCAACCATGGGAATCCTAGGATAACCTTATCCCTCAGAGACGAAACCACAATCAATTGAATGATTTCCGTATGGAGGACCCCTGCCTTAAGGGTCAGCGGCACCGTACAGTGCGTGACTAATCCTGACGCACCATCCATCCACCCCTCGCACCATCAGTGGCTAGTGGAACTCTTCCAAGGGAATCTGATGTTGCTGGGTGATGGAAGCATCCACGAAATTCCCTGCAGCACCAGAATCCAGTAAACCTAGGCCCTTTACTCTCTCAGCTTCCCAACTAAAAGTTATCGGTGCTACCAGCTGCACTTTGGTGAGATTATGAGAGAGTACCTGTGTTTCTTCCAGTCGTCTCCGGGTGAGGCACGTTGGGCAGAGGTGCATGAAGTGTCCCGCTTCACCACAGTATATGCATAATCTTTCCTGTCGCCATCTCTCTTGCTCCTCTGGTGTAAGGGGTGTGTGTCCTAACACCGTTGGCTCTGGATCCACAGGGTGCGGTATAGCGGTCGCTTCTCCTCTCTCTATGTGGAGCGTTGCCCTCGTACGATGGTGTCGATTATTGATAATTGGACATTCTCAGCGAACGTCCCCATTGTTCCTCGACATGCTAATTCCGCCTTTAGCTCTGGACGGAGAGCGTGATGGTAAATAGTTTGAAGACAGTCATTGGTCCAATTCAGGCCCACTGCCAGCGTCCTAAATTCAAGCGAAAATTCAGCAGCTAATCGACTCCTCTGAAGTAGGTCCAGGAGTTGGTCGCCGATGTTCCGCCCCACTGCCGGATGATCAACAACTTCTTTAAATGCACTTTGGAATTTGCGTGATAAGAGGAGCAGGGGACTGTTCTCTGCCCAAAGAGCAGTAGCCTAAGTGAGGGCTTTCCCACAGAGCAGGGACACCCGATCCTCATCAGCAGGGCACTATTCTGGGTGATACTCTATATAAAGCCCACACTGCATTAAAAAAACCAGGCAGTGTTCAGAATTCCTGTCCTACCTGTTTGGCAGGGCCACTGGTACGGAAGGACGTGGGGGAGATGAAGTTAGTGGAACTGCTGCAGCACCTGATAGCTGGAGAGTCCTGACCGCGTCTGTCAAGCGGGTGATCTGCGTCTACTGGAGTTGATCCTGGATGTCTTAAGGATCCATGTAGGATGTGAGGTATTCTGTTGTGCTACGCAATACCCAGACAGAGGATTCTGGGCAACTAGGTTTATTTCAAAAGACAACAGGGCCGTAACCAGGTCGATACGAGAGCCATTCAATCCTTTCGCCGAATGCCGAGCCAAAATCCGAGAGACAGGTCGTGAGTCCGAAAGCCAGGGCTTGATAAGCCAGGAGATCTATCCAAAGACACTTACGAACAACACCAGGGAATACACGAAGGACTTCATGGAAGGGGTGAAAGGGAAGGAGGGCAGGCAGGAGGTGCAGGAGGCTCAGGGAGGGCAAGGAAGACAGACTACAACTGTGGGATAAATAAAGACGTAAAGCACTTAGTAAATGCATAGCAGATAATACCGTTATTTCCAATTATCCTCAGCTGTCAGTGCAGTTTTTATGAGGTGGGTATGACAGTTTGTTCCTTCGAGAGCCTCACTTTGTCCCTTCCCCGTTTGGCCAGCAGGCATTGCTGGTCATCCCGTTCCTCGTATAGTCAGTCTTTGTTTTCCACTGACCCCTATTGGCCGTGTAGCTCAACTTGTTAAACATATGGTTGTTTGTGAACCCTTCTGTCCCGTGTTCGAATCCTGCCTCTTCTATTTTTGTATTTTGTTCCCTAGTTTCATTCTATGAGATTTTCTAGTTCCTGTGTCTTTTGTTTTATATTTGGTTTTGGTTAAATTCTTCATGCCCGTGCTTGTGTTTCTAACTGTCTGTTATTCCCCAGTGTTAGTTTCTGTTTCCCTGTTCCTTGGTCAAGATCTTACAGTAGTTTCCCTGTTCAGTTCCCTGAGTTAGTTTCACATGTGACCTGTTTTCCCAGTCTTTGTTAATTAGTCTCACCTGTCCTGTGTTCAGTATTTAAGTTCCTGCTTCTGTTATGTTCCTCATTTTGAATGTTTTGTTTGCACATCTAACACTGAGGATCTCATTATGCTTACTTGCCCTGTTTTGTTATTAGCCTTGTTTATTCCTATTTTCTTTTGACCCCTCGTGGTCCTTTGTTTTGTTAGTGTTTTCTTGTATCTTTTAGTTCATTTCATAAGCCATGTTTTTGTCCTTGGAGCCACTAGTGGGTCGTCCACCTTTCTGCCTGTGTCATGCCATGTCCGTGCTCCAAACCCGCCCGAGTCCTTGACACTCCCATATAATGATTGAGTGATGTACAGATTGAATTATGACACTATTTTCTGGAATGTAACCCAGATGTAAGTTAGAGTATGGAATAGTCTTCCTGCTAGTGTAATAGAAGCTAAAACCCTGGGTTCCTTTAAATCAGGGCTAGATAAGATTTTAACAACTCTGAGCTATTAGTTAAGTTCT
>JAODLC010000002.1:17292640-17303763 GCA_026781145.1 Hippopotamyrus pictus | reverse complement strand
ATCTTCAGTGTTGTCCCATGAAAAGATATAATAAAATATTTACAAGAATGTGAGGGGTGTACTCACTTTTGTGAGATTCTGTACATCTTACGAATGCCTGATTTATTAAAAAAATCTATTTTATTCCTTACCAATAACTTAAAACATCCTAACAATGCTTTCAGCTATTTACAGATTATTTTTTCTGCAGAATAATTATTTCAGTGTTCACAATTGGATTTTTTCATTAGTAACATGTATTGGTAAGCTTTCTTGATTATTTTTTGTATTAGGGGTGTAAATATGCATCTATGTATTGTGCACAGCACTAAAACACAATGCGAAAAAATATAAACCTGCATAAATATCCCACTTGCGAGGGAGTCTCTCGAGCACAGAAAGAAGAACTGCTAACGCATCTATCATAATATTGCAATCTGACTGTGTTTTTTGTCTCTTAACTTTAGAGTTTTGGTCACACATCAAGTAGATTACCTTCAACTGTTTTCTGTGCTCGAGTGAAATTTTTGCGTTTGAGTTTTGGCAGTTTTGGCTCATGACTGGCTCTGTTGCCGAATGCTATTGGCTGATGACTCCTAGTTTTGGGATGGGCTGCACACTATGAAAAGCTTGTCTAAAAGATAGATTGCTGACAATAGTGATGGGAATTCATTTTCCCATTCACACCAGCAACACCATCATCAAATTTGCTGACGACACCACCATCGTAGGACTGATTGACAACAACGATGAATCAGCCTACGAGGAGGTCCAGTAGCTGAGGCAATGGTCTGACAGTAATAACCTGGAACTGAATATATCTAAAACCAAGGACATGATAGTGGACTTCAGGAGAGCCAAGCAGGCTGAGCACTCTGCCCTCTACATGGACGGAGAAGAGGTTGAGAGGGTGGACAGCTTCAATTTCCTAGGGGTCCACATCTCCGCTGACCTCACCTGGTCCACAAACATCTCTCAGCAGGTGGGGAAAGCACAACAAAGAATGTACTTCCTCAGGAAGATGCGTCAGGCCCACCTCCCCCAAAAGCTGCTGACCAACTTTTACCGCTCTACCATTGAGATCCTCCTGACCTACTGCTGCACAGTGTGGTTCAGTAGCTGCACTGATGAAGACAGAAAGAACCTGCAGTGTGTTGTAAGGGCAGCAGAGCATGTAATCAGAATGGCACTACCCCCCCTCAAGGATATTTAGACTGGCAGACTCCACCGGAGAGCCAGTAAAATCATCAAAGACTCGTCACACCCTGGACACTACCTTTTCTCCCCCCTCCCCTCTAGCAGACTCTACAGGTCAATCAGAGCAAGGACAAATTGACTAAACAAAAGCTTTTGCCCACAGGCAGTCAAATGCACTCATCCCCCACCCCCTGAATGACTGTTTCTGTGAAACAGTTTCCACCCCCCTGAATGACCATCTTCTATGCAACTCTATGCTTAGGGCAGGTCATTAAGCGCATACTACCTCGACTGACATACTGTACACATTGTACTCAGACAGTCATACTGTTATAGGATGGCTGTCTCTTTTTGTGTGTTGTTCTTATTTCTTACTTATGACTTTCAAGTTTCAAGTTTTTTATTGTCATATACAGATAACAATGTAACATCATTACCTGCAATGAAATTCTTAGTCTCATGTTCCCCCAACTTTACATATACTCACAAGCATATAGACATATAACATATAAACTTTAACTTTAACAGCACTTTAACTGCTAAACAGAGAGCTGCTAAACAGAGAGCTGCTAAACTGTTTTCACTGTTTCTGTAATAGTGACAATAAAGATCTATCTTATCTTATGGTGTATCATTATAGTGATGACTGTTTGAAGCTAGCCAGATATTGGCTGTTTCTTTCCAAGAGTCGTTCATTTTTCTTTTCTTTTTTTTGGGGGGGCTGAGGGTTACTAGGTTTATCTGTGAAACAAATACTAACACAGGGGTAAGATTCAGACTTAGACATCCCACCAATATAATTTAATTTTGCATGCGTGGACTAGGTTTAGCAGCACTAAATTACTCGTACTACCAGGCTGCCATGTCAATGATCTGTATTGTAAATATTATAAAAGGTGATGCCATATATTAGTCAGTGAATTACCGCTTTTATGTCGATGGAGGGGAACAGGCTTGTGGCCAATGGGAATCATTGCATGCATGTTTGTAAAAAATCTTTAAGTTTGGGTATTAAATTATTATTATAAAATTGAAAAACCATGATTTGCTTTTAACCTAGCTGCCTGTCGACGTTCCTCTTCATCACCGATCTGTATCTTCTGTAGAAGCTCTTTAAGGTATGCAGTCAATCACAAAACCAGAAGTCAACAGCCAACAGCATTCGCCGAGAGAAATGGCCATGAGCCCAAACTGTCAAAACCACTTACACGCCAAAACTTGAGTGCAAAAAATTCTCTTGAGCGCAGAGGGCAGCTGAAGGTTATCTACTGGGTACGTAAAGAATACAATCAAGTCAAGATGGAAAAAACTTTTGAGAGTGATATCATGATAGACGTGCACACTGTTTTTCTTTCTGTACTCACAAGCTTTACATTTGCGGTTGTGAGTGGGATATTTATGCAGGTTTATATGTTTCACGTTGTTATAGTGCTCTCTAGTTGTAGTGCTGATGTGATGCCATACACTACTTAATTCAAATAATTCATGCAAACATGACCAATCAGATATGGACTTCATCTCAGATTAAGTGTGACCAGATATGTCTTGAAATTTGGTGATTATTGGTCACTGGTTTGGAACAATTAGCCACATTAAGCTCTTTCTTGTTCAGCATTTTTGAAAGTCCCAAGTCAATGATACAGCTACATCGTGCTCAAAATAAAGAAAACAGCATTATTTTACAATGTTATTTTATTTATTATATAAAAACTGGCCTATTAATACGATTCCCGCTCCTGCACGTTCCCGTTGAATGCTTTTCTCGTCATGTCCCAGTCCTGTGATATATTGCAATTGACTCCCATTCCACGGGATTTCCACATCAATCTCATGGCCCACGGGATTCTCAAAAAATTTGCCGGTCTCTAGTGGTAAAATTTTCTCACATATTTAATCATCTAAAATCGATATAATCTTTCTCCAAGAAACACATCTTGAAACAACACAGCAGAGGTATCAAAGTGCTAATTGAATTTCAGAAGCTTACCAGTCATGCTTTACGTCTAAGGTCAGAGGGATTGCTCTACATTTTTGAAAAAATATTATCTTCCATTTGAATCAGATGATTAGTGACCCTAATGACAGATTTATTCTTATATGTTATATTTTATATCTTATATATAATTCTTTTCCACAGGCTAAATGTTGATACATTCTTAAAGTTTTTGAATTATTTCCTGACTCTTTATTACCCAAGTCCAGCCATACACTAATTGGAGGAAATTTCAACTGCAACCTAGATCTATTCCTAGTCTTCACACATGCAAAGACAGTTACTATGGTTCAAGCCCTAAAATTACCTTAATTGGATCTTGGAATATGGTAGATATTTGGTGACTACAACACCCAACAGAGAAGGATTGCACATTTTATTCGCAGATCCATAAATCATTCCCAAATTGGTTATTTTAGTGGACTCCAAACCAATTACAAACATATTCCTCACTAAATATTGTTACATCTTGATCTCAGACCATAGTCCTGTCAATCTCCATCTAAAACTCACTTTACCAAAGCAGAGTTATTGTTGATATTTTAACCATTCACTTCCCACTGAAAATCACAGTTTAAAGTGTAAAAAAGTGTAAAAATCACTCAATTCCTCAATGATAATCAAAAGTGTCTATGGTCCCCACTATCGGAAAATGCCTAATGGTCCCACTAACAGAAACACTTAATGTGGTGGTCAGAGTGAAAGTATTCTCCTATGAAGCCTTAGTTAAAAGGCTGAGACATAATAAGCTGGAACAGATTGAAAAAGAAATCTCAGACTTTGAAGTGAGGACAAACACAGGCTAGGCTATTCCAAATGTACATCTTATTGTTATCTATGGGTAATTTCTGATTATTGGGTGACCTGGATGTAGCTATATTGTACTTCTGCTTTGCAATACTGACAGACGACAGCATTTTCATTCACTTTTAATATGAAGTGCTTCTAGATAACTGAGGCTTTTGTCTTTTTATTTGACCTCCATCTGCTCTGCTACATCTTCCTTCTACCAAATTGCTGAATAATTGAGAAGGCAAATTTTAATCAATGACTTTTAAATATTGTGTATTCAAAATCAAATTGAGTAAAAGTAGCAGCTCTAGTTGCAACTATAGCCCAGAAGATAAAATGCATATAAATTGTATTGTTGCTCAGTTCCAGAAAAGCAATTTCTTTTACTTTCTAATATTGTATTACTAGGTGTTAGATATTGGTCTAGTTTCTTCATGTTGAAATGCATCCTGGGCAGAGATGACTTCTCAACTACATTCGCATTCTCCATGACCTGCGCCTAATGAGCGAACTTCTAAAATTGCCAGTGTGTTCTAATGCTCACTGACACATGCCCTAACCATGCAGAGGGCAAATCCACTTGCATTACAGTCCCATTAAGGATCTGTTTTCATAGTGCAGAAGGTGGTTGAACTGAAGAAAGGTTGCTTAATGATTTTACATTTCAAAAGGTTACAGCATAAACAGGTAAATTGTGAGACTGTAGTTCTAACCTCTGTGCCACAATGCCACCAAAAAACTGCTAACTGGCAAGATAAAATTGCAACAAAAACAGTACTCTAGAATAGGTAAAAGATGGATGGATGGACGGATGGATGGATGAATGGATCAATTATTATTATTTTTTTTAATATAGTGCCTTTCACAACAGAGTCACCCCAAGGTGCTTTACATGGGTGTGTTCTGATACAGTGCAACATCATAAAGTAAGAACAATACAAAAACTGGGAAATGGAAAGACAAAGAAATAAAAGTAAGAATGACCATTGTAGTCACTGTGTCAGATGACAATGGAGGAGAGGAACCAAAAACTCACAAGTACGGAGAAAAAAACCTCTGGGGGTTCAAGGTCAAGTGGCCCTGGGCCACTAACATTATATGAAAAAGAAAAGAGTGAGCCTGCTTGCTAAAATAGTATTTGCCAATGTGTTTATGCTGATGGATTGTAGATAGCCCTGCCTGTGAAGATTAAACAAAGGAAGCTTTGTATCCCACAGTACGTCCACAGCACAGCGCATTCCACTACTGTGATTCTGGCAGACACACTGTAGTGAGTGACAGAAATCTCTGTATTCCTCACATGCACATAATTATGACCTAAACCTTACACAAACCTTATACTAAACTGCAAAGCAATATGCAAAATGATAACATTGATTCAGCTGCTTTCACTTTTACCTTAACTCTTGCGTTAACTATACTGCTGAACAAGACTGCTGGTGATGTACTTAGTTTTTTCTTTTTAAGTTGATGTTTACACAATCAGTCTCCTACTTTTGATTTTTAAATTTAAGTTGAATTCCTCATCACCAATATTCATAAATGCATAGGATAACAATGTTAATTTCCCATATTTTTTTTCTCCCTTGTATGATTCATTAAAAAGCTGCCTAAATATTTCCAAATTCAGCTGGTGAATTGCTAAGAATTGCTAAGAATATAAAACACACACTCTTCCACCCAGGACTCCATCTGCCTCCATCTGATACGACACCAAATTATTCACATTGCATATGTAGAATATGAGAAATAATTTTCAGTTGACATGAAGAAATAACTAGATGCAAGATTAACATTTTTACATGGCAAACAAATGATGCAGAAAGTGCAGAAAGCATTTTTATAAAAAGCATCACAATTCCCATGCAAGATCATATTAGATTCCTTTCAGATCAGTCTTCCCAATTCTCTACTTTCACTAGACCTTCATTTTAAAAGTTACCTGAATGTAAACTACGAGTATTTACAGGAAAGTTAGATTTCACCTCTATTCAAAGTCAAGTTTTTTTATTTTTTTGCCAGACCCAGGTCTGGGTGCCACATTTTCATGCTGAGTTAAATAAATCCTTTAAACTATGTAGTGGTCACACATAACAAATAGATATGCTTATTTCCAGTGACACGTGAGACTCAACAAGGTGGTATGGCTACTTCCACCAGAAATGCATAAGAACAAGGTTTAGCCACTTTCCCAACACCAGCAGGAAGAGCAGGAACTCTCCTGGGCACTGATATAACAGAGGTTTATGGAGAATGGTGGGAACTGGACTGGACACTGATAGAGCAGAGCTTTAGTGGGGAAACAGCAGGAACTAGTCTGGGCAGTGATAGAGCAGAAGTCAGGAAACAACTTTAATGAGCCCAGACACTGATAGAGCAGAGGTTTAATGGGAAAAGACAGGAATTGGCTTGGGCACTGATAAAACAGAGGCTGGGAAACAGCAGGAACTAGACTGGGCACTGATTAGAGTAGAGGTTTATGGTAATTCAACTGGGCAGTAATAAAGCAGAGCTTCATGAGAAATGGAGGAAGCTGGACTGGGCACTGGTAGAGCAGAGCTTTAATGGGAAACGGCAGGGACTGGTCTGGGCACTGATAGAGCAGAAGTTTATGGGAAATGGTGGAATCTGGCCAGAGTGCTGATAAGCCAAGGTTTATGGGAAACATTGTGGTTTTGAGATCAAATAATACAAAACTAGATAAAACGTTTTAAATCATTTGTCTTTCTGGCATGTACCCTACAATAAACAATCAATAAGGTATACCTTCATTTCTTCAGTTGTTTTGTATTGTAATTTTTTTTTTTACTCCACACAAATTGACTTCCCCAGACTGATGTGTTACAGTAATGAGCTCATGAGAATGACCCATATTGTGTACAAGAATGAGTCCATATCTTTTTGGGGCTCACCTTTTTCTCCCCTTCATTCAGAACAATTCTGTAAACAAGCGAATTTGTCTAAGCTATAGATATGGTAGAAAAGTTAATGTAAATGTGTTCATGTGTAGCATGGACTGAAAGTTTAGAATGCCTTGCTGATAAATTAGCAATGCAATCAACTGCATAGTCCAAAATAAGCTTATATGCTACAGTGTAGGCTGCGATGTATTATTCCAAGCCAATTGCTATGTCCATGAAAAAATGGGGCAAATCATGCTCCATTTTGATTCAAATCAGAGTGTTTCACAATCCAGCTGGAAAGATGTGATGCACTGAGTCTCCATCAGTTGAAGTACATTAAAAGAAGGGCAAAATATGGTTGGTTATCTCTGTCTTTGCACCCTTTTCTGTCCGTTCTTGTCCCACTCTTGCAGAAACACAAGAACATGCACTGTGGGTTAGGATTGCAAGTACACACTACTTCCGTTCAACCTGTTGTTTGTTTACTCATTTTAATTGAAACAATTATTTTTAAATTGACGTGTAAACCTCAGACTTAAAAGTCGAGGGGACAATACACTTAATTAAGTACATTAGACATGTTCTTTAGTTGCACTAGTTATGTAAGCTGTTAAAGGCTCTGTAGAGCACAGTTAACAAGTAGATCACGGATTTATGTAATGAACCCCACCTTCCCTAACCTTTCACAAGATGGGATAATCCATACCAGTAGCATGACAGGACTGACTGTCATTAGGCCTCATAAGGGAATCCCGATCAAAGCCCAGACCTCTGCAGTCCTCCACAGCTTGTGTCTTTTGGCAGCTTATGCAAGGACTTTGCCTTCAACTTTGTCTGGATCGTTCTGTCCAGGGAAACAGCAGGTTTGATAAATCTCAATAGGAAATGTGCACCAAGGGGGCGGCCTGAATCCCATCTGCGAAGCTTTGTGTTGTGACTATGAAACATATCCCCCAGCTCTCCCTGTTACTCTGTGTTCTAGGAACACCTTTAATCATTACCATTTAAAGCAGGCAGTGTTCCACTGGCTTGCAGCTAAAAATTGTACAGCATTTATTACTTACAGTGTGTTTCACTTATTTTGTATTTTCATATACATATAGTAATCAAATGTTTTTCATGCGTCCATTAAATATATCTCCATTTCATTTTCAGATATGAAAGAATGCAATACTTAAGAAGCAGGTTTATTTGTTTATGTATTTATTACATTTTGATGAAGTTTCACATTGGCCCTTTAATAAATACTGCCATCTCATTCAGCTTTGTGTCATATTTTGCCTGGGTTGTAATCTAGGCTTCCTTTGAGACCCTGACCACGATAAGCAGCTATTTTTTAACAGAAAAAGCCACTAATTAAACAGAAACCCGTGAAATCATGGCAATAGCTAAATATGTGTCCTTCTTGACACTCTCTCCACAGGGAAGGAGGAGTCCATGGCCACCTTCAAGGGCAACGAGTTTTTCTGCTATGACCTGTCGCTGACGCCCATCCAGAGCAACACAGACGAGATCACGCTCTCCTTCCGCACGCTGCAGCGCAACGGCCTCATGCTGCACACGGGAAAGTCAGCTGACTATGTCAACCTGTCACTGAAGAGTGGCGCTGTCTGGCTTGTCATCAACCTGGGCTCAGGTGCCTTTGAGGCTCTGGTGGAGCCTGTCAATGGCAAATTCAACGACAACGCTTGGCATGACGTGCGTGTCACCCGCAACCTGCGCCAGGTAAGCACTCTTTCTTCTGGAGGCTCTGCCATCAAGCATTTCTCTTTCCTTTTCTGCAGCTTGCTCTGGACAGTCTGAGGAACGGCATCACATTGTGTATTTCAGCATTTATGGTACTCTAAGCAGAGGATACATCTGCTGCCGTTTGTCTGAGATCATGCTAATGGGGTCGTGTGAGGGTCACGTGTGTGGCACCCAGGTTGAGCTCACAGTAAACAATGATATATGGTTCTGTGTTGTTAAGCATATGCTGCATTTAAAAAGGATATTACATTCTTGTGATATTTTGGGGAGCTACAAATGTTTGCTTTATTTATTCAGATACTAATAATTATACAAGAGAATAGAATCTCATATGGAATTTTATGTGAAAGTAGAAAAATATTTATTAAAATTCAAATGGATCTATAAGGTAAATGCAGAAAAAAAGGAAATCAGCAGTAGTCTGTGCACTAGGAATGCAAAGATACATCAGTGTCTCATTACTAAGGTGGTGATTCAACTGTATCTGTAAAGATTATAATTATTGGTTATAATAATCATTTTTGGACCTTAAGGATAATCTTACGTCCAGATTGTGTGCTCTCGTGCTCACGAGCTATAGGTAGGCATACTAAGTAGCAGTACCAGCATGCAAAAATTCAAGATACTTGCATCATTCTGATGTGTTCATTTTGGGGATATAAACTTAATAAATATTCAAAGTTATTAGCACCAGAGCTAAAGACACAACACACATTGGATGATGAGTCATTTTCATATTGTTTTTTTTCAGTAAATTTTTAGGTATTCAAATTAACCTAACAATGGATTAATTGAATTAAATCATGGTAGAAATGAAAGAATTCCAGTCTACTGAATCATTCTCTAGACTGAATTAAATGGAATTGGGGCCAATGATTTAGACCCCTATTGTGCACCAATCAGCAGTCACAGATAACAAGAGAGGGACATAATAAGCTTCACTTCTAGTTCTGCAATGGAAAGGAATAACTTGTCAAAGCCAGTAATTACGATTCTCATTGGCTGCTACTAACAATCCTGATGTAAAAGCATTACAAAAGATCTTTTTTTTTCTCCCTGACAAGACCACAGGTTCACGTTTCTGCTGAGGTAGAACTGTGTGAAATGGGCTGGCTTTCCAGAAATCCCAGATCTTCAGGTATATGCATATTGTTTGCACTGTGCTAACATTGCACAGCCTTACCATTTAGGGAATGGACTCAAGAGGTTAAACCACATGATTTGCCAAAAGGTCAACCTTGGAAAATTTACTAATCCCCCCAAAAGGAAAGCCTTTCATAATCAGAATGAGATAGTGGATGCAAACAAGCATGCTCCTGACTTGAAAAGGTATCCTGTCATTATTACACAGGACAACAAAAAACATTTTTTTAAATCATCAGAGACCAAAATACATTTTTCCAAATCAGTTTTTCACGCTGATTCCATATCTGTTTTCAGTTTTTTTCTGTCATGCTGTCACTGTAGTATAGGGTGAAATATCTCTAGAGCAAAATCAAATAAACAGACAGTGGGCATAAAAAAATTTAAAAGTGTTTGTTAACCACCATTGTTTCTTCAAAAACACTTTGAGTTTGATTTTCTTGTGTACACCATGTCTGGATTGTCGCGGTACAGCATCCAGCAGTAGTCGGCTATCATGCTTTCATTCCAGAAACCTTGGTATCGATGCTCCATTGACTGAATGTCTTGATGAAAACGTTCTCCTTGTTCATCACTCACCATACCAAGATTCTCTGGAAAGAACTCTAAATGGGAGTGCAAGAAGTGTATTTTCAATGACATTCGACAGCCGGTTTCTGGTAAGAGTCAAGCAGATTTTGAACTCCTTCCTTGTCTGCTGGAGATTTGTGGTTTTCCAGAAAGTTTAGCCAGTTGAAAGCATAGCCAGTTGAAAGCTTCTAGCTCAGATGCTGAGAGCAATTTCCTAAAACCTTCATCCTGCAAAACAGACTTGATCTGTGGACAATATAAATATCCCTTCCTTAAGTTTTGCAGCGCTTATGTTTGGGAACTTCTCAGCCAGGTATTGAAAACCTTGTGAATTAACTTTACGCATGGCCTTGACAAGGTTCTTTATCATGCTTGATATGGACAGCAGGTAAAAATATTTTACGTGGATCAACCAGAGGCAGAAACTGAACACAGTTGATGCTGTCTGTCACCGCTGCCTTCGTTTTCCAGGACGATGACCCAAAATTCAAACTCAAGAGTTAGATTTAGAATTTCTTTTGCAACAATTCGAGAAATAATAAAAAATTTGTTGAGAAGTTTACATCAGCAAAATGAAACCTGAAGCACAACTACAGTGGTACCTCGGTTCTCGAACTTAATCCGTTCCGGAATCCGGATCGAATCCTAAACAGTTCAAGTTCTGATCGAATTTTTCCCATTAGAAATAATGAAAAACCAATTAATTGGTTCCCAACCCCCAAAATTACACCTAAATATGTTTTTTTAGCATTTAAACACAAAATGAACAGGATAAAACAAGAAGAGCATTTTTTTCT
>JAODLC010000002.1:17281997-17292540 GCA_026781145.1 Hippopotamyrus pictus | reverse complement strand
ACAAATCAACTTCTTAACTGGCGTCGTAGTACTGATTAGCCCCGATGGAGTCAACCTGATTTTGTCAACCTCGTGTTTGCAAATTACCTCGGGATCAAGTGTGATTTGGTTAAACCCCCTTCGTAGTACAGGCCACAGAGCACAAAGCAAGAAACCAAAAACAGAAAACAAACTACAAAATCACAGTAACTAGAAAATTTGATGAAACCAATACAATAACAGAGGGGGTGGGATTCCATTACAAGATAGGGGTTCACAGACAACTGCATGCTCAACCAGTGGAGCCATGCAGTCAACAGGGAGAAAGGGAAAACACAAAGACTGACAACAGGAGCTGACCCTGACCATGGCACTTTAAGACATGGACATACACAGGAAAATACTTTGGTGGGGGAAGATGTAAGTAGGAACAGGTGCAGTTTAGAGTTATGAGTCACAAGTAGGACTCAGAGCATTCAGTTAAAATTCAAGTTGGTGAGTGTCTGAAGAGTAGGGATCAGGTGGGGAAGCAGGTCGCGGAGCTGTCTGGGGAATACACTGCTGTCGTTTCAACTGCCTCCCTTTCTAGTTTTCAAATAGATTTTAAATCTAGGTGTTAAACATTAGACAAGCAAATCTGATCTCCAACTCCGGTCCTGGAGAGCTACTATCCAGTAGGTTTTCTGTCCCACACGGAAGGAGTGGACGTTCTGGGCAGGACACATTGTTTGGATACATTTATTTTCTGACTTTACAAATTACTGTTTTGAAAAGTGTGCTTAGATGTGTTTAGTACAGTATATGCTTTTCTTGTTTTATCCGGTTCATTTTGTGTTTAAATGCTAAAAACATTTTTAGGTGTAATTTTTTTGGGGCTGGGAACCAATTTCTTGGTTTTCCATTATTTCTTATGGGGAAAATTCGATCACAACTCGAACTTTTTAGGATTCGATCCGGAGTTCTGAATGGATTAAATTCGAGTTCTGAGGTACCACTGTACTGTTAACCCTCTGGAGTCTAGGGGTAGGAAACACACTTTCACTGACTGGGGCATTATCACACATTTCTTCAAATATCATAAGTTTAATTCATGGCAAATAAATTATTTCTTATATATTTGAACATTAAATTATTGAACATTAAAAACTGTTAAAAATTGCAAACAGAAAAAATACATTTCCAAGTCAACTTATGTATGCATTGGAACTGGTAAATACCAGGTCAACCTCAGATAAAATGGTATTACCTGCCAATCGAGCAGAGAAATCCTGGATATGTGGGATTAGGTAGTGATCTGGGGTTGTGGCGTCGTCAAGCCTACAACAATCACCACAAGGGTGCCGACTCCCATCAGGCTAGGGCACCATGTGGAGAGGGGAAGCCCAGGTGCTGTTGGAACGCTGTACGATGCCGAGGCGCTCCAGCACTTGAAATTGAGTCTTAGCAATGGATAATTTACCCTCAATGAGGCATTGGGCTTGGGTATGGACCAATGGTCCCATTGTAACGATGTGATGCTCCACACCATACTTGGCTGTGACTGACATTAAAGTGGGCTGGGTGAGATCTGGGTACTTCGCAAGCTGTATCAGCTGCACCTAAGGTGCTAGACAATCTAGACAAACCAGTGTCGATGTGCCGGCACAAAACCAAATGGAAAGTCTGTGCATTTATTAGGAGCAGGTTTTTCATGTCGACGAGCAGGTTGTTGGTACACAAAAAATCTGCTTCAAGCAGAGGCCTGGAAACCTTAACCACCACAGTATGCCACCAGAATCACTGGCCACTGAAACAGACTGTCATGTTATGTGTGGTGTAGGTACGGATATTGCTGCTGTTGCCAGCCTTCATGGTTGGACCCCACTCACCGGAGTGCAAATCTGCTACAGATCTAGTCATGGTCTTTTCACTAGTATCACAGAGGAAGCAGCAACCAGAAACAGTGTCTGTGACATAAAGCAGACAGCCAGCATGGCCAACATTCACTGCAGCTAACAAGCGCCAGCCGATGCATTGCTTGCCCCATTACAAGGATAGGGAGGGTTATGTTTTTTAGCTTTGTCCCCAATCCAAGCATGTTAAAGCAGAGACCTGGTGCCACATGCCAATGCACTGCAGAGACAGTAGTGTCAGCCGATGGTAGTGAGCTTTCTGAGCCCCATGTACGGGCGGCTCAACAAGCTCCAGGCCTGGCACTGTGTGCCTTGTCAGCCTCTCTGGCAAGTTCTCTGCAGTTCTTAACTAGCACATTAGCCAGTGCTCCCCATATCTCTGCGGGTAACTTTCAGGAAAAGCTCCCTAAAAATGAAGCAGGGCTAATGGATGAAAAGAAGAGCTAACGTGATCCATCAGCTTTGAGGCCTTTGAGTCTCCTAACCCAGGAAGCACAAGTAAACTGTGGACATGTACAGCTTATGAGAGCTTGAACGTTTACAGTAACAGATCCTTTAAAGTGCCGTATTTGTCTGCACTGGAAAGGTTTGGCAGCAGACTCACCACTCCGTAATGCCCCGCACACTGAACTGAGCATTTGCCTGTTTGAACCTAACCGCCACTTGGCTGCCCCAAAACTCCAGGAGTTCGAGCACAAGTGCATCTACAAGTATGTTTGGAGTGAAAAGCAAAACACATCAAAATATTCTGGGTGGTCACCACTGTGGAGGTGGGGTGCAGCGACAAAAAGAAAAAGGCAGCAAACCCAGGACAAGGCATGACCACTAAGGATTATTCCCATGGGAAATAACAAACGAAAACACATGCAGTGTGTAATATTATGAATGATGGGCAGATATTCAGTATATTTACATGTGGATATTGAAATGTCCATGGTTGCTTCCTACTGGGAGAGCCATGATTCGCAGGGAGCTGACATGATTTATCTTGATCTCTGGCTTTAGATTATTTCAATCCAACAGGGACGTGTAACCTTTTTATTTCCGCTGTGTGGGATATTATTATTGAAAGGAACTGATTGGGAGAGAGGTATAAAATAATATGAGAAGCACTGGATGCAAAATACCAAAAAGGAACTGCACTCACAACATACTTCTTATGCTCTGAAAAAAAGTTTATTGCCCCATGCCACAGACGCATTTCAGCGTCAAGTCGTTATCAATGTGTAAAAAAATACCAAAACGCACTGGTTTTATCATGGCAACAGGAAACAGGTGATAGCGTGATGACATAATAGTCAGCCCCCAAGAATACACACGTAATCACACAAACACAGAATTACACACCAGATCTCCAAAAGAAAAATACAAATTATATATGCCCGCATAATCTAAAACAAATGAATAACAATAACAAAATAGAACAAGCCCATCCATATCCTATAACCTTGAAAGACACAAAACAGACCATAATAGACAATGATTCACAAAAAGCAATTTAAAACTAACTCTTCATTAAGGCCATTAGGATGTACGGTTTGGAGTTGGTGGATCCAGAAAGCCTCTCGCTGGATTAGGTGATGCTCCCTGTCTCCACCACGCCTAAGAAGTTTAACCAGCTCGATCCCTTGGAATTTCAAGGAACACACTTCATGTCCAGATGCATTGAAATGCCTAGCTACAGAAGACTTAATATCATGATTTCTAATGTTACTTTTATGTTCATTAATTCTTATTCTTAATTCTCTTTTGGTTTTGCCAACATAGCAAAGGCCACACGGGCATTTCAATAAATAAACAACAAAAGTAGTGCGACAAGTTATTTTTCCTCTCACTGGAAAACATTTTCCCGCACGCGGGTGTAGAAAAGAGGCTCCTTTAATCATGGCATTACAATTACCACAATTCCAACATGGGAAATTTCCTGAGTCAAATGTGTTAAGCCAATTAGTGGGAGTATAAGTTACTGCTTTCACCAACCTATCGCTCACGTTTTAAAATCTTTTGTAAACGAAAAGAGGGGGGCTCTGGAAACTCTGACCAATTGTATCGTCACTCGATAGGATATGCCAGTGTTTATGAACAATGGACTGTATGTCTCTAGAAAAAGGACAATAAGTGATCGATAAGATGATACGATCCACCGGAGTAGAATCTTTATTCTTAAACAAAAGTTTACGATCAATACCCTGTACCCTATTAAGACAAAAATCCAAATTTTTAAAGTCATAACCCTTGGCCAAAAAACAGTCATACATAACTTTAGCCTGATTCTCAAAATCAGTATCGGTACTACAAATCCTCTTCATGCATAAAAACTGGCTATATGGTAAACTTTTTTTTCATATAAGGGGATGATAACTATGAGAATGTCATAAATTATTTCTATCCGTGGATTTACGATATACCGACATAACAAAAATACTAAGGGTGCGAGTTAACAATATCAAAATGCAAAATACCAAAAAGGAACATACTTCTTATGCTCTGAAAAAAAGTTTATTGCCCCATGCCACAGACACGTTTCAGCGTCAAGCCGTTATCAATGTGTAAAAAAATACCAAAACACACTGTTTTTTTCATGGCAACAGGAAACAGGTGATAGCATGACGACATAATAGTCAGCCCCCAAGAATACACATGTAATCACTCAAACACACAATTACTGTACACACCAGATCTCCAAAAGAAAAATACAAATACAAGTTTGAGCACGTCTATCTTGGATACTTGTGAAGCACTGGATGCAGCATGGAGCACATACCATGAATAAGCAGGCACCCCGCAGAGACTTGTCAACACTGCTGACTGGAAAATGACATTGTCTTTCACGATTCAACTGATAACTTCCAGGATTTTCCAGTATAAGCATTTAACATTGTCCTGGCTTTGTTCAGCTTTATGAACTGGTGCAAGAATTGTTGGAATTTTATTTTATTCTGTTAAATACTACAGATGAGTCAAATGAAAACTTGCACTGCTTATCTGATGTATAGCTTGCGTATCCAGGTTAAGGGCATCTGACCACCATAGCCCCTGTATGCAGAGGGTTCAAAATGGGAAAGACCAAACTCATCCACCAAATCAAAGATCATATCAAAGTTAAAAGGACAGATAATATTTGTTTAATGAATTTCAGGGCTGGTCCTAGCCGATGTGGTACTCTAGGGGAGTGTTGCCATCAGTGTGCACTGTCCAAGACAAAGTGAAATTGTTTGGCTTAGGTTGTGGAAGTTTGTATTCCTGACCTGGAAACAGACAACTGTGTTTCTCTATGTAATTATATATGGTCAAAATTTAAACAAACATCAAAGTGTATGTGCATAAATGATGTCATTTTGTAGCCTAAGTGTTAAACTAGTTTTCTTTGGGAGTTTATAATTTGATATTTTAACAAAATCTGTCTGGCTATAAATAAAAATCACAAAGAATTTTCCTTGGTCTCTATATAATTGAATATCCTTTTACACAGGCTAGACTGAATCTCAACGCAGGCTAAACCCAGGCTAAGAGCGGTAAAGTCACAGTGTCTCTGCATTTTCTCCATTAGAGAGCTCTTTTTCCCCATCATTACTGTTTAAAGAACCATTATCTGCCCCAATAATAATGTAATTTATCCAGGAGTGCTGATATATTTAGAGCACCTTAATAATGACATATCAGCTGAGCCCTAGTGTGCCTAATATGTAAAAGAGCATATTTCTGGTTTCTGTTTTTTGTAGACCAAAAAAAGCAGACGGCTTCACAGAAAGATGGAGAGCAAGTGAGACAGTAAAAGACCAAGCAGAAAAATGAGAGTCAATTACCAGCCCTGAAATTATTTGCAACTCACGAGAGCCCCTCCTGATGATCTTGTAATGTCACAGGGACATGGACAGATCAAAACTAACACTTTATCCATCAGACCAATCAAAGGCTCTCTCCTGTCAAAGTAACCTCAATAAGTCAGAATGGAGACATTTCAGGGCTATTATGTGCACTAAAGGAGAAGCATGAAAAGATGCTGACCCGACATTAGCACTGGATGTTTTTAAGATTTAAGATTTTTACAGAACATTTTAAAGATCCTTTATGCAAAAACCTGTCTTATTACTGCTACTGCCAGCAACTACTGCCAGGGACTCAATTCTTTGCTGAATCGCTTGTCCAAACTCTTTCTTCTTTGGAAAAATGTCAAACAGTTTAATACTGTATAACAATGCCAGCTTCGTAAACCTTGAGATGAGACATCTTCTGGATTGCATACATTCCTAACAAGGGTCATGTCCACTTATCTCTTCTTGTTATGTACCAGAATGACTAAGGTTTAAGAAACCTGGTTACATACTGTAGAACATAATAGGAGCTGCTTGGCACAATGTGAAATACAGACATGTAGAAAATCGATGTGATATAAGCCAGTGTTTACCATTAAGTCAGCCTGCATGCTGAAGGCACTCTGCAAATCCTCATCTTATCTCAGGCTACACAAGTGCAGAATTTCATGAGCATACAAATCCTCATTACATTTTTCCCCCAAATGCACAAAGCATATAATACAGTTTTCATGTTTTTTTCTGAAAATCACCTTCTGTGATCATAACCTCACAATCTCCTCCTTGACACAGATCTATGCAAAAATTCAGTTTAACAGAATAGGGAACAGATATTATCAAATCAATCAATGATCAAATAAATTACATCAGTTCCTGTGATATTTCCACTATTCCAAGCAATTTGTAACCAAGCGACAGGCCCTGTTATGCTGTGCTATTTGGATGGCGGGCATGATTAATTCTCTGAGCTACATATGAAAATGGCTCTGGCTTTACTGTCATCCACTAATCAAGGAAAGCAAAATATAAACAAGCCAGAAGCATACTGCTTTCATCTGTTTATTTCTGAATTGAATATGGATAGTGAAAATTAGTTCTGTGCCCTGATTTACATACTTTTGGGTTGTTACATATTAAGTTTATTGTGTATGCCAAACTCTTAAAACCTTTTCAGTTAAAAAAAAATGCAAAAATTTAGTTTGAATGTTCATGGGGAAAGGTTTTGAACTCATTTAGCTAATGAACAGAGCATGTGAAAATATAATGCGATTTGGGTCCTGACAAGCCTCCCCTTATTAGCCGATGGGAAAAATCCACTGACCCTCCATCTTTTTTGCCTGTGCTGCTATTTGGTCTGTCTGTCAACACAGCCATGTTCTTTAAAAGACCAGATGGCTACTGACTTGTTACAATTCAGGGCAATGGCTGCATGAGCAGATGAACAGATGTCACACATTCAGCAGAGATCTTACAGATTAGAAAACTGCTTTTATCTCATTGTTTGCACTGTAATTTAAAATTGTCTAAGCCAGTATGTGCCCTTTGCTGCCTGGCATAGGCTCTAAACCAGCGTTAGTCCTCAGGGATCCCCAGACTGTCCACATTTTTGCTCCCTCCCAACTCCCAGGGATTTGGGACAGAGCAAAAACATGGACTGTCTGGGGTCCTGTGTATCTAAGCCCACAAATTGTATATGGAGCTGCTTAGTGTCTAATACTCTGTGCTCCCTTTAATGATGGGGCAGGGAAAATGAGAACTTTTCGGTGATGACCTTAACCCCCACCCAGCCCTAACCTTAACTATAAGTAAATAAACAACATACTAGACTTTTGACATTCTTAATTTTTTGATTGCAGTCACAGATTTTTATAAAATTGAGGTTATTCTTGTGTGTTGTCCCCACAAGGTAAAATTTTACAGGATTTTATCACATTGTGGGGAAGTCAGGTCCCCATAATCTAAAAAAATTACAGAGAGAGAGAGAGAGAGAGAGAGAGAGAGAGAGACACTAGCAATAGCAATTAGTCAAATTGCTCTGTCTTTGGACTGTGGGAGGTTAAAAGAACTCCTGTAGTGAAGGCAGGTTTTGAGCCCCCAACCCTGGAGGTGTAATATTTGGTGTAATACAGTGGTCATTTATTTTGCAGCCGCATTACAGAGAGTTTTTGTTACTTAATCTAGGTTTAGCAGGTAACACAGTTAGTAGGGTCTAGAAATCTATGCTGCAGGCTGTACATGTCTGTACATGAGCTCACGGTGGGCAGCTCTCCTGCGAGTCCCCCTTGATGCCCTCACATGACCCCATTGTGGATTAACCACAGGAAATCTCCACAGCA
Organism: Hippopotamyrus pictus; assembly: GCA_026781145.1. Taxonomy (NCBI): domain Eukaryota; kingdom Metazoa; phylum Chordata; class Actinopteri; order Osteoglossiformes; family Mormyridae; genus Hippopotamyrus; species Hippopotamyrus pictus. The sequence continues at coordinate 17,284,518 of JAODLC010000002.1, read as the reverse complement.
GGCTGCATGTGTCTGTATATGCTGAGCTCACGGTGGGCAGCTCTCCTGCGAGCCCCCCTTGATGCCCTCACATGACCCCATTATGGTTTTTAACACTAACTGGTCTTTTCCTCTTGCCTTGTGCCTTTTGGCTTCTTCCTCATTTCCTGTGGTGGCCATCAAGTACTGTGATGCTTGATTTAAAAGTTTTAGGAAGGCCCAGTGATGCACATTGCCCCACCAACTCATCTATGATGCCACTTGTATATTTGCCATCAGGTTTTATTTGCCTTATCTGTTTCATGTTTCTTTTTAATTCAACAATGACAGAATCAGTCAGTTTGTTTAGAAAATGGTAATGTGTCCTGTACAATCGATTACCTGTTTTGTATGCAAATCTATAAAGATCAAACTAATCAATTTATTAAAATATTCTGAAATGCTCTTTGAATATTATAACTTCTGTCATGACAAAACTATTCATACTGTTCTTGAATCAGCTGAAGACAGTATTCTGCACATCTTTTAGCTGATTACACATTACACAGCCAAATATATACCATGCCATCTAGCACTGTATGGACTGAGCCCGAGAGAGGCTTTATTCACATTTTTTTTACAGTAGTTTAAAATATAATTTGTGCATGCATATACTGTTAATGTACCGTATAAACTGTTAGCTATATTTCGTCAATAAAACTAATATTGGATTATTTAGGGGAAGCTATAAGAAATTTTCAAGTTTCTAAGTGGAATATTTTCATCAGGTTGCCCTGGATGGTCCAGTGTTGATGGTCTAGCTCAAAAGACTAACCTAAGAGCCCTGTAGCAGGTCTCTCTCGCCACTCTCAACAGCAAAGCAAGACTTTTAATGAGCTGGAACATATTCAGCCTGCAAATACTATGCATTGTTGTCCTTAATGCATGACTCATTGTTTAATAATCCATTTTAAAATTACCAGCAGGATTTCCACTCTAGAAATTCTCAGGTTGGCTGCTGATATAAAAGGAATATTTTCTGTAATCTGGTTCCCATTTATTTGTGTGCGCCTTGATTTTCATTGTGGCAGGGGGCATAATTAAATGTCTGAAAATCACAGAAATGCCATATAAACACAGAATTACATGCACTTTAAGGCTGAGCCCTTTTCTGTCAGTATTTTTCTTCTTTTATTTATATAATTCAAGTGAATGGAAGGTCTTTTCTTTACTGGGCATATTGGGTCTATTTTCTAAATCTTAGCATTGTTTATCAGATTGATGTGATGTTTTATAACACAAAAATGGCATTTGAGTAGGATTTTATGAAACTTATGTAGAGTTCATTGTGAAATAAGCTGCCAGTTATTTTGAGGATGGCATGCATCTTCCCAGAAAGCTCACTGACATCCCAGCCATACCTGTTCTCAAGCTGATTACGGCTCGTGCTCCATGCTCCCCCTCCCCCACCCTAACAGCAGGACTTCCCCAAATCCTTCTCAGTGGAAGCTAATCTCCAAGTTTTGTGTCTTTCTAACAAAATTCTTCAGAAATTTCAGCATTTTTTTTGCTGAAAGCATTGTTGTCTATTTGTTTAGAAAATGTGAATGTGTCCTGTTGTTTTAAAAAAATATGTATATATATACACACACACACACATACTAACATTGTGTCTCATTGTGTCTCATGGAATGTGAGTCATCTGTTGATTTCCTACTCAGTAACAAAAATGACAGTCCTTTCTAAACAAATTGTTTTATTATGGTAAACATTGTTGTATTTTTTATTTTATTTTTGGATTTTTATTTGCCAAATACATTACAAACCTTATACTTAATGATAAGTTGTTATATATGTATCTTTTAATTTTTCTGAACTGTTATGTTTATTGTTCGGTTATTTTCATTAAGTCACTCTATAAGGATGATGTGGCTGGTTCTGTATTGCTCCTCCTCAGACTGCAGAACTCTTCTCTCTTCATCTCAAAGTTTATCATTGTTTCTTTTCCTTTTCCTCCTGTTTCCTCCCCAAGCACGCAGGCATTGGACACGCTATGGTAAACAAACTGCATTATATGGTAGATATCATTCTAATTGTCTTATACTTTGGTTTGCCCTGGGTTTTTCTTTATCTCCTCTTTAGTTTGCGTTAACTAAAATATACAAACTTCAATTTCAAGGTATAGAGCCAGTGTTTTAATTCATTTTTTTCCATTATTGTCTGTTTTATAACTCCCCAATCCAGCACCCTCCATTAGCTCAGACAGCACCACAGCACTTACACAAATCAGCATACCATAAATTATAATATTCAACTGATTTTGATTTTCTCTTTTTTATGTATCTTTTTAAAAAGATAGAATTTCATAGCATGAATAAGAAATCAATAACTCAATGTCGATTTTCATTCGATTTTAATTGCCATAAACATTAGGCATATTTAATTCTGATTCCAGTAGCAGGCTGTAGGAATGGACAAGTCAAGTGAAGTCAAGTCACGTTTATTTATAAAGCACTTTAAAAACAACAATAACAGCTGACCAAAGTGCTGGACAAGCAAGGAA
>JAODLC010000002.1:17241775-17253907 GCA_026781145.1 Hippopotamyrus pictus | reverse complement strand
TGACATGTGCAATGACAATAAAGTTGAATTCTATTCTATTCTATTCTATTCTATTCTATTCTATTCTATTCTATTCTTACGCACTAGACAGGCTAACTGCCTTCTGAGTGGACAGAGTTGCTTCATCATCCGGAGGCCTTTGGAGGAGGTTTGTCTGTCTATGACAACAAAGAATGTGGCAGACATGCTGCAGTAATCTGAAGCCAGTGCTCACCAATGGTGAACTTTTTATCCTTAAAGTTCCAATCTTTTTAACTTCGTCTCAAGTTTACCACTGTGATTACAGTAACTGCATACATCCCTCCTGATTATAATGCTGAAGAAGCTCTGTGTGTGTTTTATCAGGCTGTTGGTCAGATTCAAACAGCACATCCTGATGAATTTTTCATTGTTGCTGGTAACTCTTATCATGCAAAACTAAAGAAATATCTTCCCAAGTTCTATTAGCACGTGAACTTTCCAAGAAGAGGGGAGAATAAACTGGACCTGGTCTTCACAAACTTTCGCAATATTCACAATGCTGCACTCCATCCCCAACTTGGTTTTTCTGACCATATTTATATTATGCTTTTAGTAGCATATTGCCCATTGTTCAAAAGGTCCAAACCAGTGCAAAAACAGATCAGGATCTAGCCAGAAGGTGCTGGTGCAACACAAAGAAACTGTTTTGACAACACAGACTGAGGCATGTTTAAAATGGTCACCACCTATGGTAATCTCATCAGCTCGGAGGAATATGCATCTCGGTCACTAGCTAGTATCCTGACCAGCTGCATCATTTCTCTATTTTGGAATATTTTTCTTTCCTTCACCCTCACATTCTGTACATATATGCAATTAAAAAAAAAATAAACTTTATTGAACCTTTGAACATACATTCAAACAAGAGATTTCAAAAGATTTTGAACACAAGGTTTCTTCATACATTTAAAAAATGTAAAATAATGACGGAATTCATTATGTTTGGGCACCAATCGTAGGTTTTGTTAAACGTGTTTTCCTGAAACATGTACCTTAATTAAAAATTCTTCCTCTTTATTTTCAATGAGATGTCCAAGATCAGGTGCACATTGTGTGGGTTTGACCACAGAAGTATTAAGACCTGTTTCATACTTCACTCAGCAGCACCACAATACGCACGCCAATTGTGATGTGATTTTCGTCATGGGGCCAACTTTGAATGTTGCATATGGGAGCTGTGTGGTACGCCAGGCAAAACTGAGATAACACTGAGGTTCTGCTGAGTGACGCAAGCAAACCTTGACCATTCATTGGCCAGGGGAAAAGTAGCAGGATGTAGTGTTGTGAAGTTCAGGTGCATTGCACAAGAGGACTAAAGATAAATAATACATTACTTAGCAGAGGTCATGGCTGGCCTGGCCAGGGTGGAGGGCCAATATGGTTTGAGGTCCAGGCATCCCAAGGGTACAGGGAACAGGCTGGAGGGACACAGGACTGTCAGACTTCCTGATGGCATGAGGGGGGTTTTGTGACCCTTATAGCTCCTCTGGGAATCCTCTGCAGTCCTTCAGCCTTCCCAGGAGCCAACCCAGGGTCGCCGAGCGCCTCAAGCTCGACAAGTTTGTGGCCCCATGGACTCCCTGCCATCTGGTGAATGAGTATGGCAGACAGGAGCAGGAACCAGGCAACAGGCCTAGGGAGATGCCCAGAGGATCCCATTAAAGATCCTGAGGCGTGGCCTCTACCAACCCACTCCCCACTGAGAGGACTTGTTTTTCCAGGACTAGCGGCGCGGTCTGGGGTTCAAGTGCAGAGAAGGCTGTGGAGGCATTGTGTTCCTAAAGGAACATGGAAAAAGGAAAAGGAATGCACCCCAGGTGGCCAGTGAGACGGACCCTGGAGAGACAGCAGGCAAGAGAGGGGCACCGATGAGGTTGCGGGTGAGATGGGGGGTTTTGGCAAGATGACTGGAGATGAGGAGGATGCCAGTGGGATAGCAGGAGACAAGGAGGAAGCTAGGGGTACAGGAGACAAGGATGATGCCAATGTGATGGCAGGAAACAAGGAAGATGCTGACAGGAAGGTAGGAGGCTCCAGCGACTACGAAGTGGTAGGAGAGGCTTCTGTGAGGGACCGCAGAACAGGGTTGAACACGCCTGTTTCAACATCTCCCTGGCTAGATATGGGTCTTCCTGGGACGGGAACCTGGGACTCAGGCGGCATAGGTTCAGGGAAAATGGTGAACCTGGGTCAGGCGAGATGGGCACTGCGGTTGGCTTTGATACTTGATTTCTCCTGGAGTGTTTTCAAGAAACATGGTTTCCTCCAGGCCGATGGGATAGCTGTCAAATCTTCGACGAGGTAGGCAGGGAGATTCCAGTCGAGGCATCCAATGATGTATGTGACACCAGAGAGACACCAGACAAGACGCAACACTGCATTCTGGACAGGACTGAGCAATGTTCTGGCGGGTGACATGAATTCATCTAATTCTGGCATAGATAATATGACTTCTCCTGGGATAGGTGCAGGTGGTACAGTCTCTCTTGGGATAGGCGCTAGCGGTGCAACCTCCCCTGGGCTGGGTGCTGACAGCATGGCCTCTCCGGGGCCAGGCCTTGAAAGCAGGCCCTCTCCGGGGCCAGGCCTTGACAGCAGGGCCTCTCCGGGGCCAGGCCTTGACAGCAGGCCCTCTCTGGGGCCAGGCCTTGACAGTAGGCCCTCTCCGGGGCCAGGCCTTGACAGCAGGGCCTCTCCGGGGCCAGGCCTTGACAGCAAGGCCTCTCCGGGGCCACAATGAACAGCGGCAAGCTACAGGAAGCCGGCAGGTTGGACAGCGGCAAACTGAGTGGCTTCATACTGCAGAGAGTCGGCGGGCAAAATGACAACCAGGGACATTTATGGGCAAAACTACATCTCACAATAGCAAGGCATCAGAATGAGCAGGAGCAGCCAGCAGGAGGTAGACTTCCTCAGAAGCCAGCATGGCCTCTGTCTAGGTGGATGGCAGAGAACCGTAGGAGGACCAAGACAGATAAGCAGCATCTGGAGTCAGGATGGTCCTCATCCTCAGTCGCTGGATTTCAGCGAAATCCTCCAGGATTCCATCCACTTCCTGGGAATCTGTGGTTGGGGACAGGACTGCCAGCTTCCAGTGGACCAGGGCGATAGCCTCTGGTCAGGTTCATGGGTGAGAAAAGCAGGTCTTCTCAAGGACCTACAGGAGCACGGCCCAAAGACAAATGCCAAGACTGGGAAACACAGGATGGAGGGACATAATGATAAACACGTAACAAGGGATGCTGTCAAAGACTTAATGAAATAATAATAATAATAATAATAATAATTATTATTATTATTATTATTATTATTATTATTATTTAATTTACATTCTTGTAAGTCTCACTTCGGATTGTCTCATGTATACTTCATGATCCCATGCCTGTGTCTGTCTCACTCCTACAATGCCCCTTATAATTATTTCATTCATTCATTTCATTTAAATGTTTCCAGATTATTACAGGCTTCTTTTTGCAGTTTAATTTGCATTTGCTGGTTTTGTAGTCATATTATAAAATTACAATACCTCCCAGCCCTGCCTGATTCTGCAAAGTGCTTTAACCACCACGAAAAAGTAGCATAATTTCAAGGGTTCACACAAATGCGTCTGTCACTCATTGGCCATTGCCTTACTTACACAGGCTTCACACAGACAACCCCCTCTCAGGGAAATTGCACTTCAGTGGGCTGGGGATCTGTAATGACTGTAATTAAGTCTGAAATGGCCCTTAAAGGGAGCCTGAAGTGTCTGAATGAGGGAGGCACAGAGATGTAGCCTGTAGCTTATCCAAGGGGAATCAAGCTGCAAAGAGCGACGGCCCCGATGAGGGCAGAAAGAGAAGGAGATGGAGGAAATTATTCCTGTTATTATTGCTGCACAATCTAACTCAAGCTTTCTTTGATGTTTAAATTACTTGTGCCAATGTCCAGTCTGGCACATTTCCTGCATTTACCATACAGAAGCAAGTAAGCTATCATTTTGCTGTTGCTGCCTGTAATGGATGGGTAGACCACCTACTTTACTTTTAGCATCACTGCAAGAGAGCTCTTCATATTACTTATAAGGGTATATGGTAATTAATATCATCAGAGTAATATTAATTGGCGTCTTTTCCATGTTTTGTAAAGCCATAGTAAATAGTTTTAGGAAAGAGTCGTGACATGGGCTAATAATTTGTTTTGGAGTAATTTTCTTTCTGAAAATGTCAAAGGATTTTTAAAATCAGTACTAAGCATTGGTAAACATTGCAGAAATGTGTGCCTTAATCACATTGAAGATCAATCAGAGGGTAGTGACTGTAGCCATATTTTGTGTGATGTCAAGCCCGAAATTCAGTTGCATCACCAGCCTGGGGCACTGGGGACTGATGTCCCAAATGAATCCAATTTTAGCCCTGAATGATTTGCTTAGTTTGCATGTCTTAACAATCATACTTTCAGTTTGTGAATTCCATACACTACAACAGTCCAATCCAGGGCTGTGTTTCCTGAACCCTTCATTGTGCTGTGATCATTGTAACTTCAGAGAGAGAGAATTTGACATGATGATTTCTATCTGATGATAGGTGATCATATTTAGAGGCATCTTTAGGACGGTGCAACTGGTGCAGCTCTAGAGGGACTCACTCAAAAAGGAAAATTGTCTAGATAATGATAGGATACATTATATACATATAAATAAAAACTGAATAAACTGGCTTGCTCTAGGCCGTGCTTCTCCTTAGAGATGTGCTATGAAGGTTTTGGGAAACAGCCTAGACTCTGTAAATATGCTAACCACATTATGTTATATACCTCATTAGGTACAGATATATATCATTTTGGTCATCTGGGGTGTGGGGTTTGTTTTCATGATTGAAGAACTCATCCAGCTGTTTCACATTAACATTAAATGACACAGGCATGATTATATATGAGACTGACCAAAACAACGCACAGCAAGACCTCAGTGCTTAAGTGAAATTGAAGTCCCTTTAATTGATTGGAAGAATCCTGTCCTAGCTCAAAGTGTGCTTTCTGACATCGATTATCTGGTAATCCTACATGCCATAACAAGAAAAACTGTCAACCTAAAAATATGAAATGACGTGTATTTTATTAATTATTTATTATTGTCTCATTATTTCCATTTATTTTATTTTAATTTGCCATTTAAAAATACTGTATTGTCATCTCTTGCCATGCATAGAAAATATCTGTAATTCTCACTAGTTGCACTAAATGTGAATTAGGCTTCAGATATTGGCATCCATAGATCCATGTATAAAAATAGCCTATAGTGATACAGCATAATGGCATTCTTGCTAGTGACTATGTGATCAGATGGATTATAAGGGAAAACCTCTAAGGGAAGGTTTTTATGGACAATCAAGATTATTTTTACTGTTGCACTATGTAAAATGTCTTTGCACTGTGTCTGCTTTACATAAAATGTATGTTTCCATATGTTGTGGGTGAACAGGTGAACATAAAAACTACACTTGCAAAACTGTCCATCTCAAAGTATTTGGGTCCATCGACTACACTGATACCTCAAATCAATGCACAACATTACAGCATACAGCAGGAGATGCAGACAATGAAATAAGTCATAATTGAGCTAATTTTGTCAATTGAAAGCCATTTCATCCAAAGTGAGGCTGATAAGACATTGGCAAATATAGTAGCTTGATGGGTCTGGGGTGAACAGTTTCATGTACCAAATCAGTAGCTTCTGACTGCTCTGGCGCAACAACACATAATAGGGCATTCCCTCTTATAAATGCCATATGCATGTTGAAATTTGAAGGAGATGTGGGTTCGCTACAGATAGGTACATCACAGTAACCCTGTGTGCAGCAAGTCATTTATTTCTATCTTCAGATCCAACCACGTTTTTGGGGTCTTCTACAACTGATGGATTTTAGTGCAGCAACAATGTATTGCCATTCAACAGATTTTTTTAGGTTCAACTTTATTATCATTGCACAAAGTACAAGTATGGAGACACCAAAATCCTGTTTGGCATCTACTCCGAAGGTGCAAAATAGTGGAAAAGTGCTAATAACAGCTGTACAATATATACATGCTTGATAAACAAAATGTACATGTATACTTTTTCTTTGTTGTGATGTTATTAGGCCACCAAGTACAGTATATCATTTTATCTGACCTCTACCTTGCACTGTTTAAAGTTCCTCTTCTTTGTTTGTTATTTAGTTGCTATTGTCGAATTTCAAAATCAAAAAGGTTTGATTTGCATATTATACAAGCCTGCAGCTCATTTGCGTTGACCATTTATGGTTATTTGTGGGTAGCAACTGAGCAGGATCTTGCACATTTACAAGAAAATTCCAGTTTATAAAGGAGAAATTGCGTACATATGTGTGTACATCAAGTTTTATAAATCTAAATTTCTTTGTACTTATTTATTTTTTTCTTTTTGTGAGTACGCATTTTTTCATGATGCAGTTTATGCAAAGTTTGGTAAATGAGGCCCCAGATGTATTAGAATCGTAGCAACGCCCCTACAGAAGGTAGCATAGTGCCTATGAAGGAGAAAGCCAGCCTCTGACACTGTGGTTGACTTTGATGCAGGTGGTGTACAAGAACAATGACTTCAAGCTGGAGCTGTCCCGCCTTGCCATTGAACACCACCCCAAGATCAGCGTGCATGGAGACCTGTTGTTCCGCTGTGAGGATGTGGCTGCCCCGGACCCCGTCACCTTTGAGACGCCTGAGTCGTACATCGCCCTGCCTAAATGGAACACCAAGAAGACAGGCACCATCTCTTTCGACTTCCGCACCACGGAGCCCAACGGTCTGCTGCTTTTCCGCCATGGCCGGCTCCAGCGCCAGGGTCAGGAGTCAAAGACCCATTACCTGGCCATTGAGCTGCTGGATGGCTACCTCTACTTGCTAATGGACATGGGGTCTGGGGGCATCAAGATCAAGACCAGCAACAGGAAGGTCAGTGACGGAGAGTGGTGCCATGTGGACTTCCAGAGGGAGGGCCGCAAGGGTAAGGCCTCATTTTCTCAGTCTGCCTCTGTGCCTCTGTCACTGCTGATGCCCCCTCTCTGTCTAATTGATTTTTGGATCATAATATTTGCCTTACTTTGTAACTTCCACTTACAAGCTGATCTCTAAATGTAAGTCTCCATACAAAGTGATTTTGCCTTACATTTGCTTTGAGTTGCTTTTTTTTTATGTGATTTTCTTTTCACATGACCCAGTGTAAACCAGTGGACATGGCATATGAGTAGGAACACAGATAGGCTTCTTGTATAACCTCACCTGAGATGTCATTCCACGTGCAGCCTTGCCCTCCCTCTAAATTAATTTTAATTGACAATTTAAAAGTCGTGAATCAGATGGAGTTTCCAACCTGTGACTTCCAATTGTCTACGTTTTTCTATCAGTATGTCACCTCCCAGTACACACACCTACATATGAACATGCATAAGAACATACATACTGTACTTAGACAACATATTCTGACATATTCGTATACATTTTTATGAATGTACATTTCCATTTTAAACAAAGCACACTTTACACTATTTTCACTGGTTTGTTGAGAGTGCTCCATTTGAAGTTATCAGTCTATCCTTAATACACTGCATGCTTCTCTGGACAAAGATAATGGCACAACAGTAAAGACATCATGCAGTGCTTGATTAAGGTATTCACCCCCTTGGTGTTTGTCCTGTTTTGTCACATTACAAGCTGGAAATTGGATGGATTTTTGGGGGGATACCACCAGTTGATTTACACCTCATGCTTCCCACTTTAAAAGGTGCACGATTTATTGTGACACAAACAATAACTAAGAAAAAAAAAAATAAAAAATTTAAGTGTGCATAGGTATTCACCCCCAAACTCAATACTTTGTAGCATCACCTTTACAGCTACAGCTTAGCACATCTTTCCACTGGGATTTTTGCCCATTCCTCAAGGCAAAACTCCTGTAAGTTGTATGGGTTGCATTGGTGTACAACAATCTTCAAGTCATTCCACAGATTCTCAAATGGACTGGGGTCTGGTCATTGGCTAAGTCATTCCAAGACATCTGCAGTAAGTGTTTCCCTTTAAACCACTCCAGTGTAGCTTTAGCAGTATGTTTAGGGTCATTGTCCAGCTGGAATGTGAACCTTCGTTCCAGTCTCAAATGGCTGGCTGACTCAAACAGGTATTCCTAAAGAGTTGCCCTGTATTTAGTGCCATCCTTCTTTCCTTCAATCCTGACCAGCTTTCCTGTGCCTGCAGATGAAAAACATCCCCACAGCATGATGCTGCCACCCCCATGCATCACTGTGGCTATGGTGTTCTGGGGAAGTGCTGGGTTTGCGCCACACATAACGTTTTCCACGATGTCCAGAAAGTTACAATTTAGTCTTATCTGACCAGAAAATCTTCTTCCATCTATTTGAGGCGTCTGCCACTATGGAAGTAAATCTGTGTCATCAGAATTTGAATTTTATATGCCACTGAAATTCTAACATTGAATATTTATGCATTGGAGATATGCATCGGAAATTCGATGGTCCGAATTCACATACAAAAATACGAGATTAAAAAATACAAAGACAACATTTCAATGTTGCTCCAATTCGGCGGTCCGAATTCACATATAAAACTCCATTTTAATTCCAGCTTGTAATGTGACAAAACAGGACAAACACCAAGGGGATGAATTCTTTTGCAAGGCACTGTAGACCTGAGGCCTGCTGCCTATCTGCTCTAGGCTCCATCTCTGTGAACAGTCGTACTACTCCCTTTAGCTGCAATGAGGGCAGCGAAATCCTGGACCTAGACAGCCACATGTTTCTGGGGGGGCAACCGGAAACACGCACCGGCCTCATGCTGCCACCAGAGGTCTGGTCTGCAGCCCTCAGCTATGGCTACGTGGGCTGCATGCGTGACCTCTTCATCGACGGCAAGAGCCAGGATGTGCGGCGGTTGGCGGAGATCCAGAGCGCACCGGGTGTGAGCAGCTTCTGCAGCCGCGAGCTGCACAGGAAGTGCAGCGCATCACCCTGCACCAATGGTGGCCTGTGCCGAGAGGGCTGGAACCGCTACGTCTGTGACTGTACGGGCACCGGCTTCCTGGGGCCCAACTGTGAGACGGGTGAGGGCGACAGCAAGAGTGACCATATCGAAGCAGGGGGGACCTGGTGGCAGTAGTGGCATTGAGTAACACAGGATCATATCCTGTTGGTTTGGCATCGTGTTATAATCTATGGACTCCCCTGCTGTTTTTAAGTATCGCATGTCATACTCGTCATTTTAAGTATCGCATGTCAACTAGTATGAGATTTGATGCGGTGATGTTTGCCTATATGCATTCGCATCGGGAGGTGAGACTGTGTCTGTGCAGATGTGACTAGAGTGCTTCTGGGTGGGTGGGATTTCTCCTTTTCACTTCTCAGTTAAATAACTGAAGCATGCCTTTTAAAAATATGCTGCATGTTGTAATGATGGTTTTTCTTATACTCTTCTGCCATCTGTTGCGGCTGCAATGTACTGCAGGGAGATGTGATGGACAATTATTTGGTTGTCATTGTCATTAATCTATCCATTCACTTATTATTCAAGGGATTAGCCTGAGTGAATTGTCATCCATCACAACTGCACACCATGCAGTTAGAAACACCAGGAAACAGACCCGCTCAGCATTTGTAGTTAACCTCTGTTATTCACAAGTAGCTGCTTAGCTTGTTCTGCATCTGAAAAAGGTATTGTAGGCATTACTTTAGAGGTGAACATCATTTTACGGTATATATGAAAATATGAATGATGTCACCTGTAGTATCCTGTGTGTTATTACTGCACCTTCCAAATATGGTACACTTCTTTTTGTTGAAGAAGTAGAACTTCAAATGTTCCATGTTTCCTGCTGTAGAATATTAAGTATAATGTTGCAGTGTGTAGTTAGTGGAGGAAAACTCACACTCGCTATCACAGAGGTGCTGAGCTTACATCCTGCTGTAGAATAGTAAATGTAATGTTACAGTGTGTAGTTAGTGGGGGATAACTCACTCTCGCCATTGCAGAAGCCACCGTGTTGAGCTATGATGGCAGCATGTACCTGAAGATCATCATGCCAGTCACCATGCACACGGAGGCTGAGGATGTCAGCCTGCGCTTCATGTCCCAGAGAGCCTACGGCCTGCTCATGGCCACCACCTCTAAAGAGTCCACTGACATCTTGTGGTTGGAACTGGACAGTGGGAAGGTCAAGCTTACCATCAACTTAGGTGAGACCCCCCCTACTATGGTTCCTGAATCCTCTGGGTCATCTCCCCAGTCAGAAATCATCAGCATGTGCCTGACCGGTGCCCCCGCTGCCTTTTCTGGGACAGTAATGAAACCCGTTCTTCTTGGATGCAAGACTCTCATTCACGAGTTCTGCTGTGGGGTTTATATGTTGGTTCGGGGGTTCACCGGGTATCTGAGATCATGTGCTTGAAATGGATTTGAGGCTGAGTGATGAGATGCGTGTGATGTGATCAGTGGCTTCTGTCCCTTTATGTCCATCTTTCGTGTCGCAAACAGAGGTGCCAGAAAAAACTGGCCATGTTCCGAGCCTTAATGCAGGTGGTCGGATATCGGTGTTGTGAGAGGACCAAAGCGTAGCTATCCTCCTTTCTTAAGCTGAAGCATAGCTATCCTCCTTTCTTAAGTTGAAGCATAGCTATCCTCCTTTCTTAAGTTAAAGCATAGCTATCCTCCTTTCTTAAGTTGAAGCTGCATGTGCAGCAGGAGCCATTTGATGCTGCGCTTGCCAGGCCTGATGTTTACCTTATGCATTCACTTCATGGCCCCACAGCATCCCCAGCCAGGCCCTGGGCATTTGGAAGGGCTCTCGTGTCTATGACCTTCAGTGTCAGAGATCAGCAGTACATTGCGGCACCTACAGTACTTGCATTGGCCAATGAAGCTGCTCCCTGGCTGTTTGTGTGCACTGTTCTGTTGCGGTTGACACCTCGAGTTCTATCCCTGCCACAGCCAGCATTACTGCCCTGAGTGTGCATTAAGGAGTGCTACCAGAGATCTGGGGTCTCGCTCTGTCTCTCGGACCACTTTGCTGAAGGACTTTTACCGACATCCTTTACTCATCACTTATGTCTTACTGTATGAGTGAACAAATACATTTGGACAACTTCAACATATTTTAGTCATCATCATTTCCAATTAAAAGAAAGAGAAAGAATAAGAGGATGGCCATATTTGATGATTACTTCTTGTATGCAGGATAAATGTAAAAATATCTACCAGATATTAATATGTTTCAACATAATACACATTATGTTACCATAGTAATGCTCAAGAATCAAGGAATAATGGAGCAAATGCCTATTCAAATACCCAAACTGCCCAAGTTACCCCCACTCTCAAGGGAATGGTGCATACTGTAGGTGTGCAGGTGGGATCCATTGCGGTATGTGGTTGGGGTGGCAGGTTAATAGGGCCGTCTCAGGCTGTGTTCTGTGGCTGGGATGTGCACCCTATGCCTCCAGGTCCCCATTCTCAAAGGATCACAGAAGGCAAACCCTGCAGTCTCCAGAGCTGGTCATAAGCAGCGGAGTGTGGTAATATTACCTTTTCTATTTATGTGGCCAGTAGTTTCTTTTTACATGTACAGTATAAATGTAAATATAGAATACAAAGCATTTCAGGTTCAGTTCCTTCAGTAGCTTTTAAAACCCCCAAACTAAGAGATATCCAACTCGTTGACTTCCAAAGTACTCTAGCTGTGGGTTTACCCTCACAGTAGCTAAGGTGACTGACAGGGCTCGGAGAGGACGGACAGGGTCCTTTTGTGGCATTTGAGATGGGTGGGGGGAAGCCGGTTTGCCTCAAAGCCTGTACCCAGATGCTTGTCTGCAGAATGTACCTTGGCAAAGAGGGGAAACAGGAGGGGAGAGAAGAGTAGAGGAGACAGGAGAGAAGGGGAGGGGAGAGGCAAAGGGGAGATGGGAGAGGGGAGGAGGGGAGGGGAGATGGGAGAGGAGAGGGAGCTAGGGGAGAGATGAAAATGGTAGATTACCTAGATGCAAATAACATTATAAAGGATAGCCAACATGGATTTAGGAGAGGTAGATCCTGCTTAACGAATCTACTTGAGTT
>JAODLC010000002.1:17206929-17224799 GCA_026781145.1 Hippopotamyrus pictus | reverse complement strand
CTAAAGAATGCTTTCAGCACCTTGTTGAATCAATGCCACATAGAATTAAGGCAGTTCTGAAGGCGAAAGGGGGTCAACCACCGTATTAGTATGGTATTCCTAATAATCCTTTAGGTGAGTGTATATGTTCCTCAATCTTTGCCCTGACAGCAGGTCTGAAAGTAGGCACAGAGGGCAGTGAAAGAGTCTTCTGCAACATGTTATGCATTCCTGTAATGCTGGCTTTGAGGCAGAATTACAGATTGATATGTGCATCTAAAACAGAGAGAAAAGCAGATAATCACCATATACACATTTGAACTATTTTGATACTACTTTATGCTATGTTCTTCAAAGTGCTGTGACCTTATTCTGATCACATTGAGGGAGCAGACAAAATGTACTAGACAACAGATTAAGTTGAAATTATGAGATCAAATACATTTTGGATGTAAAAAAAAAAGAAACCAGTTCAGGTTTTAGCAGAAATAATGTAATAGTGATTTCTCAATGTTAAGCTGGTAACAATTACTGTTTAAAACCATTGTGCTTCGTGATAATGATTTAGCGACATAACATGAAAGAACCAAATGAAGATTTGGGGAGAAAAGTCTATACAAAAAGATACTTTACAAGATACTTTTATTTGTGACATACGTATGCATTGACATACAATACATACAATTTAACAGAGGCTAACTAAAACTGGGCAATAAAAAAGCAGTAGAGAAAAGAATAGAGAATAGAAATATTTATAAACATATAAATCTCTTTGTGAAGAACCTTACAATGTTGATGATCCACTTGTGCGGTTTCCACTGTATCTATGCAGGTCACGTGTTTCCACCTACTGTGGAGGTCACGTGTTTCCGCCTGCTGTGGAGGTCACGTGTTTCCGCCTAATGTGGAAGTCACGTGTTTCTGCTTACTGTGGAGCTCCACAGTGGCTGCAGCCAGACCCTTCTCGCCTTTTCTGGTTTGGGCTGCTTTTGCCGTGTTACCCCTTGTGCATATTAGTTCTTGAAATTCTTCATATCCTTCTAATACAAGGTCCTGCTCTGCTTGTGTGAAAAGATGTGCCCTTCCTTTCATCATTTTCTACCAGCCTATCAAAGACTTGCTGATTGAGTTTTCTAGACTCGATATATATGGGCTTTTCAAGCAGCCCTAGCGCGCACAATCATCTCGGATGAATGGATCCAGCTAGACTAATCTACTACACAGCTGCGTTTGAAAAACCGACTTATCCTGGATGAGTCTCACTGGCATTAACTCATCCAGGATGAGGCATCTGATCTCGAATGATTTAAGCGACGTACGGAAAATACCCCCCAGATGTTATTGTTATTGTTTACTTACAGATATTGGTTTTACAGCAGGGTTGTGCTATCTTTGTGATGTCCTTCAGGGTATACTGTTATGTGACTGGATATATAAGTTCATAAGTCAATGGTTAATCAGAATGTTAATGGTGGGGTCATTAAGGCCTTTTGTTCACTGAGGGGGCAGAGCCATCCAGCAAGGCAAGATTTCTCTAATTCTACATAATATTACAAGATTTGTTTAAGGCTGAGACCATTATATGCATCACACTGAGACCTTTCAGATGAGACCAAGCATCAGTATGTAAATTGGTTGGATTAACATCAGAAAGTAGTTTTCCCATTTTGGCTTTCTGTGTGACTATTTGAGACCTGGGACAGGGGAGCAGGAGCAGGAAGGGAGTGGGGGGGGGAACGGATGGGTTTACGTTCAGTGAGCCAAAGAGGGTCTGCCTATGGGCTCTTTCTCGCACAGTGGGGGTTGAGGTAGGGTTGCTGATAGGATGGTCTCATGGCCTTTGCTCGGCCCCATCAGAGCCGAAAGAAGTCCAGTGTCACATAGTCCTATATGGCTAGCTGCCTTACGCTGATTTTATCTCCTGTGCCAAGTTGGGAAACACATTCTAACAGAAGTGTGTAGAAATACAGAAAAGGCAGCTATATTCACCTCATAGGACTATGTCTGAAGTAAGAGCACCAGTCTCTGCTTTGAAAGTCATACTGGGGATGAGGATTCAGTGTCGGGTGTTAAAATTATTTTTTTTATTGCTTTTTATTACTCCTTTATTAAGAACTGTTACCATGGGAATCACATAGAATGGTAAATGGGGGTAGGGACTGACTCATCATCCCAGATTGCTACCATACAAAAAATGTCACCTGATACTGAAGCTGCAATGTGACAAAGGTATGTGATGTTTGTATATCTTTTTCTGTGTGATGTCCATGATTGTGTTTGTGTCTGTTTGTGACTGTATTTGTGGTGTGCCTTATTGTCTATAGAGATCAATGGTAGCCACAATTCCCTGCATAATGGCTTTTGTTTCCATAATTGGAGATGGGGTAAGATTTCATTTGATGAAGATCTGGTATGGTGAAGTGGAAATATATTTACATATTGATAGAAATAAATGTCAAAATGAATGACAAAAAATGTATTCTTCGCATAACTTTTAAGCTCGCGTGAGGCAGTGTGTGTTCATTCAATTCCATTGAATTTGTTTTATATAACAAAGAATCAAACAACAGTGTCACTAACTGGTATACAACATTTTAGTGTAACAATAATAAAAATGAATAGTAAATAAAAAGCAAAGTACAGCAGGGGAGAGGCAAAAAATTTCCTTAAAGAAACATATTGCTAGGGGTTCAAAGTCAACTCAATGTCCAAGCTCTGAAAGGTGTGTGTGTGTGAAAGATACGATTTCACGACTGTGTGCGTATGTGTGTGTGTGTGTGGGGGGGGGGGGTGTGTGTCTTACATTTTGGGGACCCACTATGTGATAAAAACTCACTCTATGACTCAGCTCAGACTATTGCAGACCAGGCTTCTCTATTGACCAGCTGCTCTGTCTGTGGTCTGCTATATCCCTAGCTATGGCTAATTATCTTTATTTGTAAAAAATGTAGATGTAGCAGTAGGAGTACGTTTCATTATTAGCCTGGATTTGCTCATTGTTTTCTCTAGCCCTGATGCAGGCTTCATTTGCTTGTTTTTTTTTTGCAACCTGCTACTCAACTTTGAAATGAGTAAACATCAGCTTCCTAATGGCTCTTGGGTTGATTTTTAATTAGTTTTGTTATTCAGTACTTTCTGGTTAGAATATGCTGCTACATTTACAGCAGACATGGGCATCATTATAGTAGTCTCCCTATATTCGCACGTGATACCTTCCAAGACTTACCAGAGATAGCTGAAACTGCAAACCACCCACAATCCCCATATGTAATGTAATTTTCATGTACATTCATACAGTAAGGGTTAATTGATAAATTATGTACAGGAAGACATTACCAACTTTATATACATTGTACACTGTTATTCAGTATTGTACAATACTGTACGCTCTCAAATGTCAGGGGTTTTGATGTTTAGCCTAACTCTCAAGGGACGATAGAGCAATGAAACAATATTCTGTATCAAGGGATAACTGATCATTGAAAATCATTCTTTTGATACATTTTTATAACACATACACTGCGATAATATGGTAACAAATACTATCACTGAGAGTGCTAGGGACAGACTGGATGAGAGTTCTGTGGAGAAGCATGAGTATGGTGAATCTCACCATGTTACAGCCTGTACTTGCTCGGTGCTCGGATTGAAACTTATGAACCGTTTATTTGTGTAAATTTACCATTTTTTTGGGAATGCAATAAATTGGGGTTACTGAAACTGTGGATATGGGATTCCAACTGTACTGTGAAAAACCAGCAAAATTTAAGAGAAATGGCAGCAGAAAGTCTGGAGTTTTTGTGGTGTGTAAAAGTTTTTTGAAGTTCAGCATTTGTTATTCATCTATGCTGGCATCCCAATTTTACTATATAATTGCTGTCATTTAATTTTATTTCTTGTGTACCGGCAGAAAAGCTTATGAGCTTAGAAAGTTATTGTCTATTATACAATCATCTGATACAACTAAGGGTGTCTAAAGTTCACATCCCGAAGCGCAACTTCAAGCACAGCACCAAAAACATTGCTTGAACGACAATGTACTGTACATACTCAAGTTAACACAACCTAAAACACAGGTTTCAGGTTTCATAGTAGATCAAAAACAGCATTCATATTAACATTGCATTGTGCAGGTTCTTCTTCTTCTTCTTCTTCTTCTTCTTCTTCTTCTTCTTCTTCTTCTTCTTCTTCCTCTTCTTCTTCTTCCTCTTCTTTCTCTTCTTCTTCTTCTTCTTCTTCTAACTACCCGTCCTCCTCATGATCACAGTGGCGCATGGTGCCTATCCCACACAGAAAACAACATAAAGATGCCACTCCATCGAGGGCACAGGGCAGGGGTATTATTATTAGTTTAAATTCAGCCATGTATGATATAAATGGATGGGTGTTTGTGCTGGAGGCGGGGGTGCCTCAAGCACTATCCCCATACTGAGGAAATTAACAACACAGGGAGAGTAGTGGACTATGAAAAGAGATGGATAATTAAGACAGTCATTCAAATTAAAGCTCTTTTAGTAGAGATAATAAGTAGACTAGTGCTGGTGCCGTGGTCAAAAGCTCCTTGCCAGTGCTCAGTCTATGAATGAATTTAATTAGAAAATGGTAACACTGTAGTGTTAACCGATTGTTATACGCATATAAAACATACAACCAAACAGCCACCAAACATGCTACATAAACCACGAGTTTTCAAATCAGTAACAAGTTTTATATTATATACACTAGAGGGTGACACCGGAGTAGATATTCACTCACGCAAGAAAATTCCCATCCCAATTCATGATAGAGTCAAAAGAATATCTAGTCCTGACCCAATCGGGGAAGAATTAATCCTGGTCTAACATTTAAGTCTAATATCAAAATAAGACCACAAACAAAACTACAACAAAGCAGCAACATTCCCTGCAACTGAATCCACACTCACCATGCATGAACTGTAACCCGACACTCCAGCGGTTTTACCACAATACAGAAGCACCCTTTCCTGTTTCCCTGCTGCTGTACAACTTATCACCTTATGCACAGTGCACACGGCAGGTCTATCAAAATGCATTCACAGATCGAAAAATATTCTCTTAAGCTTCTTTTTTTTCACTGGGGTATTTCCATTGACCTTGTGTAGCCTTTGCTGTCCTTGTGTTTATAGATTTTTTTCATAAACTTTGCATCACGAACACTAACTTCACCATTGAACCATTCTTCTCCAGGCTGGCTGCTTTCCTACCAAACGCCTAACTTTTCACAGAGGCACTGTTACCTATTCGAGCATCCGCTGCATCAGCACGTTTTTGTTGTTATTCTGATTTTAGTACTTTTCCTTGCTGTAGGAGGTGATCATGATCTTGAGAGTCCCGTTGATTCTTTCTGTGAGGTTTCTGAGTGGTAACTTATGGTCTTATGGTGCATCTCACAGAGCATGGTCCCTATCCCACGCAGGAAACAATATAAAGATGCCCGTCCATTGCAGGGCACAGGGCTGGGGTACACCTAGGACAGGGTCAAGTTACGGATGTGGATTGTAAACGGCCCACTGAAGGAAGCTGGTACAAGCGATAAAAGAATGACATCTAATTCTTAATACATAGGCTTTAATATGGAGTTGGCCCACCCTTTGCAGCTACAACAGCTTAAACTCTTCTGAGAAGGCTGTCCTCAAGGTTTAGGAGTGTGTTTATGGGAGTATTCTTCCAGGAGAGCATTTGTGCGGTCAGGCACTGATGTTAGATGAGACGGCCTGGCTCTCAGTCTCCACTCTAATTCATCCCAAAGACCCCCAACTATCGGTTTGAGGCCAGCGCTCTATGAAGGCCAGTCAAGTTCCTCCACACAAGACTCGCTCATCCATGTCCTTACGGACCTTACTTTGTGCACTGGTGCGTAGCCATTTTGGAACAGGAAGGGACGATCCCTAAACTGTTCCCACAAAGTTGGGAGCATGACATTGTCCACAATAGCTTTGAATGCTGCAGTATCAAGAGATACTTTCACTTTAACCAAGGGGCCAGGCCAAACCCTTGAGGGATTTAGATTTCAAGGATGGATATTCCTCGAGAAGCTGTAGCACACCAGGTAACTCCTGCACCTCCATGGGGAATTCTTGGTATAAAGGCTGTGCAGGAGGTAATTAGAAGGGAGGCCCAGATGTATGGATTGATGGCAGACATAAGCTCTGGGTTTGACTAGTCCACAAAGCTTCTAGGAGCTCAGAAGGTATGTAGGGGGTCACTGGCTGTGTTTTTTCCTCTAAATCACCTCTCCCTGTGATTCAGTTCATAAAAGCCAGAGTCAGGTGATGCGGAGACAGGCTGTAACAGCCCCAAGCCCAATCCAGCCGTATATGGCTTTTGGCCATAAATGACCCAAATAAATGTATGGAATGCAATTATAATTTTAGTAATTTTTGGAAGGATGAACATACACAGATCCTGATATTTTTATGGGTGTACACTTGGTGGTTTCACAGATGTGAGTGGCTCAGTGTGTTTAGTCAGCAAGCAGATACAGTGGTACCTCAGTTCTTGAACTCATTAGATCTCGAATTTCTTAAAAGTCGAACCAACCAGTTCTAAAAAAAATTACCTAAAGCTTGATCTGAATCTCAGAAGTCAAACCGTGAACGCCGACCTAAAATCACTAGTAGAAATGAGTCACGCAACACGTCGCTCAGCGGAAACAAAGGGTAAAGCTTCAGTCTCAGCCTCGCATTAGCTGTGATAGCACCGTGCATGTTTACACTAACTGAATACACCAGAATCGCTGGTGTAGGCTAGCTCGATAATGGTAAACAGCCAGATCAGCTGACAGAAATCAATGGAAATAAAAAATAATTCTTAGTTGTTTCCTTTTAAAATATACCAGAAATCTATAAAAATACAAACATTAACTTTTGAAAGCATTTTCTTGTGTAGAAATAGTTTTTGGTTTGAGGCTGGAGCATCATCAGCTGGATGCCTAGGCTAACTTTGTTGGACTTGTGAACCTGCTCTCGGAACGGAACTGGTTCGTAACCTGGGGACTTCATGTATATATATTTCTCTTTTAGAGGATATTGAGTAGGTCACAAAAAATGACAATAAATAAGAGGCACCTGGTATTTGGTACAAATGCTGTCCTTTAATTTTTTGTATCCATTTCCACAAAGAAAAGCTGAATCACAGAAATATGTTTTCAGGGTTTTTTTCTGGTTAGAAAATCATATTAATCATGTCAAATCGGGATTAGTACCAGTTTCAGGTACTCTAGATGCTTTCCTTTGTAAAATGACAAATAGAAAGGCTTTGAATTTCATTTTATGGAAATTCATGAATTTTGTACACCTTTCTTAATGTACTAGATATTACAGGGCTTGATGTTTGTTAATCCATTTTTGAATTGCATCCTCACCCTCACCACTTCTGAACTGACCTCACTAGCCCTGGCAGGCAACTGCAGGTTGAATCTGGTGGGTGTGAGAGGGTGATGTCACTCCACCAATTAGCACTTACCCCCCCCCCCCCCCCCCCGCACAATGCCATGTGATTCGCAGGGTGAATAAATTATACTGGTGAGTTGGTATAGATGGTGTAGGGCACCTGAAGCTTGTACTAATCCTGATTGGACATGATTAATATGATTTTCTAACCAAAACGAGATCCCATGTTAGTCAGCTTGTGGGAACTGTTAGCATGTGAGTGCTGCGGATGTCTCTTCAGATGTGGATTCGGAGTTCAGCTCCTGTACTCTTCTTACACTACATTAATAAACAAATTGGCCTGCTATGTTTTTCAGGAGAGCTGTACCTTGGGGGACTTGGGAGGAACATGTTCAACAGCCTGCCAAAACTCATTGCATCCCGGGATGGATACCAAGGCTGCCTGGCCTCCATTGACCTAAATGGGAGACTCCCAGACCTGATAGCAGATGCACTCCGCAGGGTGGGGCCAGTGGAACGGGGCTGCGATGGTGAGGATGGGGGTCCTACCCCTTTACACACTTATACGTTTCTTTCACTTGTACATGCAGAGTGATATACAGGACATTTTCCTTGTTGGTTTTAACGCGATGTAATATTTATTCTCTGGATGTGTGGTGGAACAGATATACCACTGTGGCTTATAAATGGCACAGCATCAAGCCACCAGCAGGACAGTGTTGACATGCTGCATCTCTTGCGAACCCTCTGATGTACGCATTCATCATTGCATACATGATCAGCATCTCTAACCTCAGCATCATCACTAAGGCATTATTATGGAAGGTTTTGGGGAAAAAAGCAAAATGTACCCTCACCACTTTATTTGGTTGCTCACCACAATGATTCTATTTCCTGTTGCATAATGTGTTTTACCAAAAGCTTACACACAAGCAGCAGTAGAAGACTGTCCTTTGTTTTTTTTTTTTTTTGATTCAATCCTGCACTACTTCTTCAGGGCAGGGGGGCGGGTTAATCTTTGACCGATGTTTCTTTAAGGCATGTGCTCCTTCTCAGTGTACAGCACCTCACCAGGGTGTTTCAGCTACTAGCAAATACAACCGGATACTGTAAGACTCACCTGTTTACTATACGATATGATTACTGTACGATATACTATATGATATACAATTTTATTGTCAGTCATAGACTGAAATTCTTATTGCATCACTGGGTGGCTCATTTAAGACAAAGACATAACCATACATGTCACAGAAAAAAAAAAACTCACATGTGACAACCCCGTGACATACACAAATACAAATGTCCATAGCACACACACCCCATTGTACTGGATTTTGGTGTAACTGATTCAACAATATGACTGATTGGAATACAAAAGATTTTTTAATCGAATACGTTTGAAAGAAGGAAGTCTGAAACGTCTTCCTTAAGGCAGAAGTTGATATTGTTTATGCAGAACATGTGAAGAGACAAAGGAAATGGTGTCTGGACAATTTAAGCATGCTGTTGTTAATGAGCTTCCTGAAACGAGTGCACCTCAGGTTTGTTAACAAAGCATTTACCCAAAAACCTATAGGTGTCAGGGTCCCCTAAGGACTCGCCCCTGCTTTGGACAAAACTAGCCACAGTTGCACCAGATTAATGCCACAGTGTGCTGTCCTATATCGGAATTAGCATTTTATAGTTATACATTTCAAGTGTTATTTGTTTCTACCAAGGTCACTGTCACACAAGGGACATGTAATGTTCAAGAATCAGAGGTACAGTATTATTAGGCTTCAAGCATATTGAATATTTAACTCTGTTTGTGAGTTTAACTTTAACTCAGACTGATAATTCCCTTCACCGTTACCCACTTATGATCACTGGGGGGCTTAAGTTACTGTCAGAGCAGGCATTGGGGCACGCAGTGCAATGAATCTATCCGTAATCTTCCAGACAAAAGGTTACATAGCTTCTGCCCGTGAGGCTGTGCACATTTGTGTAAAAGGAACTCATATTCCTTGAATATTCATATTTTATAATGGCACAGGGCTATTGTAAGTCACATTTATAGAGCAGCTATAGCCTATGGGCACATTCACATCGAACCAGGAAATACAGGCAAAATTAAAACTGTAATTATCTAAATGTTTATTTACCATTGAATTGTTGGATTAAATGTTCAGTAGAAAATGTTTTGTCAAGTTTGGTGCAAGCACAAAAAATCTTAAATTGTTGTTTAAAAAGTAAAGTTTTCTTCACTCAGTATAATTATAATGTACAATAAAAGCATTATTTTCCTCAGAATGAGCCATTGAATATTTTTGTCTTTTTTGGTTTTGCCAGTATCCTTATCAAATGATATTTTACATTGCTTACAGCATTACACTTTAATTAATCAGGAATTTCAAAATGCATGGTCCTGTATCTGTAATTACTGTCCAACCTCCCAAAACAAATGTGAATTGTGTCACCTTCCCAGGCCCTGGTGCAACCTGCACAGAGGATTCTTGCTCCAATCAGGGTGTGTGTCTGCAGCAGTGGGAGGGTTTCTCCTGTGACTGTACCATGACGTCCTATGGGGGCTCTTTCTGCCATGATCGTGAGTACACCACACCTCCTGCCTGCTCCAATCAGGATGTGTGTCTGCAGCAGTGGAATACCAATTACGTGTGGACCCAAATTTATTATGATCATATTTCCCATGCCTATAATGATTATAATGCCAGTCAAATAATCATAAAACACTGGTGGAGAAACTTCTCACCATGTGTGTGGAGAAGCTACTTCTATGGAATCATAGGTCCAAAAGGAAATTATGATGCATAAATTCTGCCTTCTGGATTCCATGGTTGTTAATGTTCAAAGATTGTTACTGGGTATGACAATGAGGCATAGAAAAGGGTTTAAGCTTATTCACCGAGATGCTGTTTGAGGCGCTGTTTAGCTTTTGCATGTAAACAACTCCGAGGCTCCAATAAAGAAGAACTTTGGTGTTTATCAGATGAAAGAATGTGCTGTGTAGCTGGGTGGGGACCTGAAAGTGCCCAGAGGGTGTTAGGATATCTGTTTATGGGGAAGAGATCTGCGCGCGAGCTCCCTGGCTGATTTTATATACTGATGAAAGATATACCTCAGAAATTCTGTCTGAAGAACTTGTCTTATTGGCCTTCATCATTCCAAATATTGAGCTGTTACAATGCTATTCAAAACTTCAACAGCTATATTTCATCTGTCCGAACAGCATAAATGAAGGAAAATGTGCCCAAGACTGGTGGATTCCTCGATTTCTTTGTCTACATGCATTGATTTCCACTTGTGGTTTAGTATAGGAACACCAACACAAGCACAAAATCACCAAGCACAAAATTATTCTTGTGAGACAAATTCGGACTATATATATTTTTTTCTTAATATGTTTTTGCCATCAAAACCCTTCATTCATGTTCCCCACTTGCTCATGTAGTATTGGAAGCTGGAGATGAGTGAGTGGTTGAGTGTGTGGATGAGTGTGTGGGCATTCAAAGGGAAGGGCTGTGTGCTTCATCGGAGTCCAGGAGTTTACCATCTGAGTCCAGGAGTTTCCCTTCGCCTTCAGTCCTAAGTACATTCCTTACTCGTATTAGAAGAATAAATGTCAGCACAAAACAGCTCCTGGCTAATTTCCACATGCTCTTTTCTTGAGCTGACATTAAGTACTTCTTCATCTCTAATTATATCCAGGGCTTTTAGGAATTTAGATACTTTGAACTGGGCTTTCATTTCTGATTCTTTTATGCAGAATGAAAATTCCTTGTCCTTTCTGCTGTTCTGCTTTTCAATATCCTGCTTAGACTCAACATAATTTTATTTCCTTTATGTTCACGCTTGCTGAACAAAAATGTCTTCTGGTCCTCAGCCGTGACCCATATATAACACAAAACTCCCATACATGAAAGGTGTGTCCTCATGTCGACTCCCAAGGTGTGAAAAGCCTTTACTGTCACCTGTGTTGCTTTTTCTCCCTGATGTTCCCTCACCGGTATGATCCTCTGCTATGAATGTGCATTCTCTCCTCCTATAGTGTGCTTGTCACTCACCCTGCACCTGCCTAAAATATTTAGCAATACAGGAGCTCCATTGACTGAAATCCTTTGTCTCTTTAGAAAAATCTGTACACCTAGCTTGTAGTTTTTAATGCTAATATAAATTTAAAAGAAAGGATAGATGCAAAGTTACAAATTCTGGTTATAGACTAACTGGCCATTTAACCTACGCTATTTCATTTCACATATAATTTCACCCAAACTTGTTGTCAATGAAAACTTGTTCATTTTTTGTAGGTTGCTTCTCCTGATTAATTATACTCTCCTGATTAATTCAGAGCCAGCAGTCTGCTCCAGCAGTGTGTTTAATAGGCGTAAGGCCTCCCTCTGTCCTGAGTTTCTGTGCTCTCTGCTGTTATACACTAGTGTTGTTTAATATGCCCTTCCTTTGTCCTGGGTCACTGTGCTCTCTGCAGCTATACTCCTGAGCTGTTTAGTCAGTGTGAGGCCTCCCTCTGTCCTGAGTTTATGTTCTCTCTGTAGCTATACTCTGGAGTTGTTTAATAGGTATGAGGCCTACCTCTGTCCTGAGTCTTTGTGCTCCCTGCAGGTATGCTTTAACTTTGTATAATAGCCTCCCTCTGTCGTCAGTCTCTGTGATGTTTAATAGGGGAAAGGCCTCGCTCTGTCCTTCTCTGTGCTCTCTGCGGCTGTACGCTAGTGTTGTTTAATAGGAGTAAGGCCTCCATCTGTCCTGCATCTCTCTGCTCTCTACAGCTATACTCAAGTGTTCTTTAATAGGTGTAAGACCTCTGTCTGTCCTGCATCTCTGTGCTCTCTGCAACTAAACTCTAGAACTGTTTAATTAATATGAGGCCTCCATCTGTCCTAAGTCTCTATGGACTCAATAGCTATACTCTAGAGTTGTTTAATATGTGTGAGGCCTCCCTCTGTCCTGGTCTCTGTGCTCTCAGTAGCTATACTCCAGTAATGCTTAATGTTTAATATGTATATTTGATGTATTGTTGCAGGCTATTACCTGAATCTACAAAAGAGTGAGCAGATTGATAGGCATTTTGAAGGCGGGATTAGCAGATATATTTGTTAATTATAAAGAAATATCTCTCTTCACAATCAACAGATACCTATTTTGGAGGTTTTGCCATGTAGAGCATATAACATTTCAACAGTAAATTGAAGGTATTGTCTTCTCTTAGCATATGTAGCCATGTTAGATAACTGGTATTACCCAGCTGCTAAAGTGTGTGGACAAAATTTCGATATGTTGTATGGAGATGAGTGACAAAAAAGGAAACTGTAAGCTGTCATCTTATTTATATTTTTTGCTATTTATTGTTTTTTTTTGTAGCATTGATATCTTGTTTTATGTAGCATTGTTAATTGAAATGAGATTGGAGGCACTTGGAAATCTCTACAATGGGGATGTGTGTGTGTGTGTGGATTCTGTTTATATTACATTACAATGCAGGGACCAAATGACCACCACAATTTAATAAAAACCTGCTATTTTGACATTGTTTGGGGCATTTTTTAGGTTCAGGTTAGGGCTGGGTAAGAGTTAAGGTCATCATGTTGGGATTAGAGTTTTCCCCATACAAATGAATGGAGAGTCTCCACAAAGATACAATTACAAACCTGTGTATGTGTGTCTGTTTGTTGTGTTTTGTATGTGGATTCATGCATCTATGTGTGTGTGTGTGTGTGTGAGGCTGTACACTCACACTGCTCAAAGCTCTGATAGCCTAGTGGATTGGCTTTTGGTCAGCAATTCTACAGGCCTTTTTCCATTGTTTTTATTGTCATGCAGGCTACTGTTGTTTTCATTCTCTGTCAGTCAGGCCAGAGTTCCTCTGGGCAGAATTCATTGTTTCTCACTATCATCAGTGCCTTGAAGTGATCCATTTGTATGGACACCAGGGTTGCAGTACTTGAGTCCAGGACTCGTACTTGAGTCTGACTCAAGTTACATTTTTTGTGGATTCAGACTCGAGTCATATGTGAAGTGGACTTTCACTTGGATTTGATAGTTTCTTCTCTTGGACTTTGCTTTGGGCTTGAGCATTTGCGATACTGTGATATGCAATCTTAAAAATATATTTGAAGTCTCCATTATAAATTTACAGTTCATTTTAATATGTGAAAACCTACTAGCCTACTAAATGTATCTACTGATGCTTATTAGTTGTAAGACAAAATTGATTTAATTACAAATCGTGATCATACAAGGTGGTGATTTTTAGATGGCCATGAGAGAAAAATCAGTTTTTAAATTTCAATTTAAACATAGGCTACTGTAATTATGTGGGTCACATTTGTTAATGCTAATATATTTGCCCAGTTGCACATTGGCACGATTTGTTGAGGGACCGGCATAATGCAAGTCTGGTAAGATATTATTATGAATGAGCCAGTGTGTGCAGATACTTTTCCAACACCGTCCCAATTTAAATCCAAAGTTCAGGCCAACTTTGCATCTTATAAAGTAAACAGACACCTATACATGAGTATGGCTACCTGCTTGGGTTGGGATTGCATGGTTTGGTGCAATTTCAGTACAGCTGGGAAACAGAATTTGTTTTGAATATTATTAAACTGGAAACAATATTAGGGAGAGGTGCAAAACAATCCAAAGGTAATGTGTCTGAGTAACAAAATGTTAGAGATGCTCACTAAAAATAAACATGCTAAATTAATTTAAAAAATCCAAAATAAGACTGCATCGTAACAATCACAATGAACTAAAACTCCATGTTCTCTACTACCAAATAGCAATAAACACCCCTTTAGCCTTACTATTTTTTATGTTAGCCCAGTCCGAATTTCCTGGAAAAAGCACCAAAAATGCTACTGTGAGAATAACTTGCAGAGGCTGTTTCTGCCTTGCTTTGGTCTTACATACACTTGTCTCAAATGAGTTAGCATGTTGCATGTGTTTCCAGCTACATGTCTGAGTTTGGTATAACAGAGCTGACTGACAGTCTTGTTCTTATCAACTACTTTCTCTCTCTGGTGTTGTTGTGATTTATTAAACCAATATATTCCAAAAATACCAATTTAAGTGACATAGGAGGGTCTTTGAGCTCTTCAGCATTAGCCGTAACCAACTCACAGCCACATTTAGTTTTCATAATGTTTTCCATGTTGAACATCTATTTGTGAATTTAGGTCATGCCCGTGTAGGCCCGGAATGCTCTTCAGCAAAATCCATTAAAAGACCATGATCTATCGAATGCAGAAATTTGCCAAATCGCCAGCAGAACCTGGTACCCAAAATTCAATGTGCAATGTTAGGTCACATTACTACTACCTCCTGCAATTCCAACATTCAACCTATTGGCAAGTATAACTACTGAGTTACTTCTCAGCTATGATTCTTAAACAAGGAATTCTCTTACTCTCCAATGACACTGTTTTTGGTGTTATGGCGCAACAGTAAACCAAGGGAGAGAAATCCACCATCATCATAAGTCCAGCCAAGGTGACAAAGCAGCTTGTAGTGCTGTTGTTTTGTTCCTGTTATGGACATTTTCTTATGGACATAGCAAATGTGTACTATTGTGATGGCTGCACCAATGGTCCTCTACTGTTAAATTGGACATCATCTGCCCATGTTTACAGATCTAGTAATATATCTTTTTAATATTTAAAGGTCTCATTAAACCAAGCTACCATGTGTAATTGAATTCCGATTTTGTGTCTGCAGTCAATTAAGTTCTTGTTCCACAGATATAAATACGCAGAATTCATTATTCATGAAGGTTTATTGTAGTAGAAACATACACAGTTTTGATACATTTAGTCTAGAGCATTGCTGTTATGGAAGATCCCTTCTAAGGGGTCTCTTGTCTCATGTCCTCTGCTGGCTGGAAGAGGCCCTATGCTCTCTGTGACCCTGCATACAATAAGAAGTACAGATAAGGGGTTGATAGATAACTTGTTCATTTGGATGGAGAGAACATTACCATAGACATGAATCACACCCATAAACTAAAAGCCTCAGATGGTTGTCATAGCAGTACAGAAATGTTTTGACTGAATTTGAGAAAATTGCTCAGTTTAAAAATTCTTTACAGGAGTCCACTCTTTTTCCACTTGTAGCACTGGTGCTTCTTACAAAAAACTTTAGGAGCATCAGCAGAAAATTGAGGCGCACCACTTAAATTGACATGCAATGTAACTCATTCATATTTCCCCATCTCAAAACACTGATAAATGTTTTGGTAATAAATATATAGTTTGCAGAAATAACAATGTGATGCTTTATTTTAAAGGAAAAAGTCGCAAATGAAGTAGCAAGCTGCTGTAGTGCTTTATGAATGCATCATGAGGCACGTTCCCACTAAGATTCTGGTTCTGAGTTCCTGGGCTGTCTTGACCAGGCACTTTTGTAGCTCCTGGCCACTTTTGTGTGTCACTCTCCCACTGTATAACAGGAAGTGGGATTTATATGCTGAACAAGGTTAACTTCACATATTACTTCACAGGAAACTACACCACCACCCAAAACAATGGATGATCAAGAGGTTGTTTTGTTAGTAATTTGTTAGTTACAGCAAGATATACCCCTCCCCAGTAGTGCTTCTGAGGAACTACAATTTGGCCAAGTTCCTTCGGTGAGAACTGTATTGAGAAAATGCCTTATCTTGTTCACACAAACATATATACATGCACACACACACACACGCAGACACACACACACACTCACAGGTTTGTAATTATATCTTTGTGATGATTCATTTCTATGGGGAAAACTGTAATCCCAACATGATGAGCTTAAGCCCTACCCAGCCCTAACTCTGACGCCGGGAAAGCAGGCAGGAGGCAGACCCCGTAATGCAGGAGACTGGGAGCTTTATTGGAATACCGGGTACAAACAAAGCCGAATCCAAAAGCCGCAATAGCCGTCGGGTCGGGTGCAGGAGGTCAGAAGCCGGAGAGGTCAGTCCTACGGGCAGGCATGGGACAAAACGACAAAGGGGTAGGAGACGGGTTGGGAGCACAGGACAGGGCAGGCAGGCAGGCAGGGCAGGTGAGACAAGCAGGTGGGACGTAGGCAAGCGGAGAAGACAAAAGACAAGTAAATGTTTAGTAAGGCTCCAAATAATGGCAACAATACTTCACAACATCTGTTGCGTGTTGTCTGCTTAAGAAGCGGAGCTAATCACTGGGGATTTCAGGCTGCTGCTATGTCCTGCCCGTGTGACACTAACCCTAGCCATGAGTAAACAAACTTAAGACTTTTGACTGAGCATTTTTCATCTTTTGATTGCTTTCACAGATCTTTCTGGGGACCTATAAAATGGTCCCCACAACATCAAAATAACACTTTTTTATCTCACTGTAGGGGACATGTGGTCCCCCACAATGTAATATAGACTTAATCCACACACAAACACCAATTCTCACTCTCTCCAGGTGTTTCATATGATATTTGCAAGTCGCACTGGTGTGCCTTGTTAAAAAAATCTAGCTGCACTCTCCAAAAATGGTCTCAAAATGTGACTAAATGGTCACAGTCTGGAGTCCTGCTTTCTGTACCTGTCATGACATGAAGAATGACATTGCTGTTGTAACTCCACATAACAGCTCATAAATTGTCACGCCACTGCTTTCTTACTCGTCGACTGCTGATATATTGTAATACATCACTTCATGTATTTCTTCTTATGCTTTGCCCCTTGATTTGTACAAAATATTCTGGTGTAATTTTCACAGCCAAGTTCCACGTTGTTGATACACTCTGATTTACAAGCAGGGCACTTAACTGTGCTTGTGCTTGTCATTTGTTGGCCCATTGCCCATTTCTCAAAGCACACAGTTATAGCACATTAGAAAATATCTGTTCCTGTATACTGTAAATGTATAATATATTAATTGTATCATATATTAATGGTGTTATATTAATAATTTTTCAGAAGATTGCATAGTAATTATGTATTGATTTTTTTTCTAAAGTGCAATTTGGTATGTAAAGAGACTCAGGAGAGGGTGAAGGCTAATGCTCCTCAAGGGCTAGTTGGACAAGGGAACACTATACGAAAGGGGTGTGGGTAAAGGTGATGGTCCATTCAGGGCAGTCATCCTCCAGTGTCCTCTGCAGGTGGGAGGCAATGATTCATTCAGAATTTTCATATTCCAGTATCTCCTGCAGGTAGGACATGATGATCCAATTGGGGTGGAAATCCTCCTGGATTTCCTGTGGGTAGGTGGATGGCAGTCCATTCAAAGCGGTAATCCTCCAGGATCCCCTGCAGGTAGGTGGATGGCAGTCCATTCAAAGCGGTAATCCTCCAGGATCCCCTGCAGGTAGGTGGATGGCAGTCCATTCAAAGCGGTAATCCTCCAGGATCCCCTGCAGGTAGGTGGGTGGCAGTCCATTCAAAGCGGTAATCCTCCAGGATCCCCTGCAGGTAGGTGGGTGGCTGTCCATTCAAAGCGGTAATCCTCCA
>JAODLC010000002.1:17179006-17193697 GCA_026781145.1 Hippopotamyrus pictus | reverse complement strand
ATAGTGATATAGTGCCTTATGGTTGGTGAATGTGCCAAACATGGAGGTGAAACTGCTCAAACACTTGTAGTATCTTAAGCCATTTGAGCTCTTTAAAGAAGACTGCAGCAATTGTGCCTCTTGCTTTTTTATCAGCCCACGTTTCTCATGCCTATGTATTTGCTCTGCCTACCTTAGGTTTTTTTTGCCAGACATTTTGAAGAGACCAGTTACCCACAGGCAGACACACACAATTAAAGAATGTCCTTAAAGAGTGTCGAGATGCCTAGATGGCTCTCGTTGGGGGAGCGGAGTCTCCTTCCCCTGGCCTCTCAGGTTGTTGTTGGCATATGAGGGTTTTGTTAATTAAGAAGTGCTACAGAGAGAAATGGAGGAACCCTGCTTTATAGAATCAATGCTTAATGATGCCTGGCCAGAAGGGCAGAACATTTCCTGTGGCCAGCCACTCTCAGCTCTTCCTTCTTCGGTTTGGGTGGTATGAGTACATGTTCATGAACACACAGTTCATATGTTCCTGTTGTTGTCGGGACTCTCCATTCATTTCTATGTGCATAACCCTAATAATAACTATGATAACCCTAACACTTACCCAGTCTTAACCTTAACCATAAGTAACAACAGAATACAAACAAAAACAGAACACTGCGATATTTTAATATTTTGATTACATTCACAGATCCAAATTGAGGTTAATATTGTGGGAACCTAAAAATTGTCCCCTCAAGCTATTAAGTTACAGGTTTGTCCCCAAATGTCCACACAATGTGGTAAATACAAACCCACACACACTAGGGTGATCCAAAAATCTTGACAAAGTGACAAGTCAAACTCCCACCCTATTATTTTGATATGCCACCAGAATTAATAATCTAGGGGGGAAAAAAAAAAATCAAAATTACTTACAGTAATATTTAGGGTATGCTCAGTGTAAGCAAAGTTTCTCATTTAAGTGATTATTGTTGATGTTCATGGTTGATGATTACCACTAAACTGACACAAAATACAGATACAGTACATAAAACAGATACATGCAACAAACTGTTTAATTACACATTAC
Organism: Hippopotamyrus pictus; assembly: GCA_026781145.1. Classification (NCBI taxonomy): domain Eukaryota; kingdom Metazoa; phylum Chordata; class Actinopteri; order Osteoglossiformes; family Mormyridae; genus Hippopotamyrus; species Hippopotamyrus pictus. The sequence continues at coordinate 17,192,640 of JAODLC010000002.1, read as the reverse complement.
TTTGTGGAACTGTAGTCAGTATCACTGACTGATTGACTGAATGTGAAAGTCTACTGTTTTCTAACAATCAGCATGGTAACTTAACAGTTCTGGCTGGCTGCTAGTGCTTGGAGCTAGACCCTGCAAAACTGCTGACCAATTTGAGCCAGGAAAGTGGTTTCCCTGTTCTTTAACTACTAGGAGACCAAACTGCAATTATTGCAAACTAATATTTTCTTCTTTGCATGAAAAGCAATAATTGTAAGATCCATCCATCCATCCATTTTCTGCCGCTCATCCGGGGTTGGTTCGCGGGAGCAGCAGTCAAAGCAAGAATGCCCAGACCTCCCTCTCACCAGCTTCTCCGGGGGAGTTTCCAGGCTAGCCGAAACATATAATCTCTCCAGCATGTCCTGGGCTTGCCCTGAAGCCTCCTGGTTGCCCAAAAGACCTGCCCAGAGAGCTGTCTAGGATGCATCCTAGATAGATGCCCGAACCATCCTACTGGCTCCTTTCGATGCAGTGGAGCAGTGGCTCTACTTTGAACCCCTCCCGAATGTCCAAGCTCCTCACCCACTTGCTAAGGCTGAGCCCAGATACCCTGTGAAGGAAACTCATATCTGCCACTTGTATCCGCTGTCTCATTCTTTCAATCATTATCCACAGGTCATGACCATAGGTGAAGGTAGGAACATAAATCAACTGGTAAATCGAGAGCTTCACCTTCCAGCTGAGCTCCCACTTTGCCACCACAGAATGGTACAGCGTCCGCATTACTGCCAACATTGTACCAATTCGTCTGTTGATCCCCAGCTCCCTTCTTCCCTCACTTGTGAACAAGACCCAGAGATACTTAAACTCCTCTGCCTGGGGCAGCAACTCAGACTTAGATGCCTTTTCCAAGTCCACAAAACACATGTAAACTGGTTGGGCAAATTAACCTTCCCATGAACCCTCCAGTATCATTGTGAGGGTGAAAAGCTGGTCCAGAGTTCCATGGCCAGGACAGAATCTGCATTATTCCTTCTGAATATGAGATTCACCTAACGGTACCCCAGCATATACATTCCCAGCGAGGCTGAGGAGTGTGATCCCCCTGAAGTTGGAACACATCCTCCAGTCCCCTTTGTTAAAGATTGAGACCACCACCCTAGTCTGACAATCCAATGGCATTGTCCCCAACATCCATGCAATGCTGAAGAGGCATGTCAGCCAAGACAGCCGAACAACATCAAAAGCCATCAAAAACTCAGGGTGAATCTCATCTACCCCTGGAGCTCTACCACCATAGAGTTTTTTGACTACTTCAGTAACCTCAGCCCTAAAGATGGCCAGGTTTCCCTCCGAGTCTTCTACTTCCTCCAAGGAAGGCGTATCAGTGGGATTCAGGAGATCCTAAAAGTATTCTTTCCACCGTTGAGGTCAACAGTTCTCCATCCCTGCTGTAAGGAGTATGGACAAAGCCATGCTCCCCCCCCCCCCCTAATGGTTTGCCAGAACCATTTCAAGGCTGACCAAAAGTCCTTCTCCGTAGCCTCATCAAACTCCTCCCACACCTGAGTTTTTGCTTCAGCAACTGCCAAAGCCTCCTGGTATCGCACTCTCCTTGGCTGCACTCGGACTCTCATTCCTGAGGTTCACTGTGAGGTGTGTGCAGCAATGCGTTGCATTAGTGCTCAGTCCTTAACTCTCTACCTCTGTAACACACCCATACATACTCAAACAAACACAGGCATGTGGCCCCATTATTTAATAAGTAATAATTCTGTTTAGGGCTGGCAAATTTATCGTGTTAACGTGTTTCATTAAAGTCATAACGCTTTATTATTTCTTTGATCGTGTTAATGCGTGCAGTATTTTGTTACCCAAATGGGAGAATAGTATGACGATAGATTTTAATAGAGATCTATAATATTCCTTCATGGATGTGAACAATGTGAAACTTTAGGTTGAGATGTTGCACAGAATCCCAGAATTCAGAGCTAAATCATTGTAGCATCTCAGAGGGAAGGTAATGTTGCCTACTTTATTTAGTTATGAAAAATTCCTAGCCAGAGCAAGACACAGGATATGAATGACCGTAATTAGCAATATTTGTCTTATTTTTTGGAAGGCTTATACCTTAAAAATGTAAGATTTTTCGTATTTTAAAATGTACTTTCAGTGGTTGTAAGACATCTGTTTTTAGAGCCATTTGCCAAATAGGTTTAGGATGATCACATGGTCCAGATTAAATGGTGCTTCGATCTGCCCGTTGAGTATGTGCAATTATATTTACATGTGATATACGCCATTAATTGCCAAGGTGTGTAACTAAAAAGATTAAAATCCTTGCTTAATCTGCTCATCTAGCCTTTTTGAAAGAATTGAAATTCAGCTTGTACTTGCTTGCAGGTAGTGTTCTGTATATCACAAGCTTAAGTTGGCCATTAAACAAATATTAAAATATTTGAAATTGAGAATAAAACATGTTTTGATGAAATACAGTGTTCTTTATGTAAAGCAAATGATATTACATAAACTTTTTATTATTATTTAAAGATAAATAATATTGAAATTGTCATTTGTCACTGTGATTTTTGATTTTTAAAGCATTTGCCTGCACTGACAATGACAAATATCACAATGTTTTTATATCTTTCAACTTTAACCCACAATAAACAATCAATATGTATGATAAGACGTAGGCCCTATTTTTGTTACTTTTGTCATTTTTTCTACTCTCTTTAACTCTTGCCTTGGATTTGATTAAATACTTTTCTTTATTACAGAAATAAATGGTAAAATAAAACTACTCCACAGGCAAAATCAGCAGTCATAGACAAGTTGTATAATGAGTTTGTTTCAAAATTATAGAAAATTATTGTTTCAGTATTGAGTTTGTGTTTGTTTTAACTCGTTTACATAATTTTGGAGATTCAATGTTTAAATATTTACAATTCAGTATCAAGTGTAATTACTGGTGATTAATCTCAGAAAACTTTTTTTTTTTATTGATTCACAGCCCTAATTCTGATGCTTCTTGTATATTGTATCAAGTCAGTTAGCTGCCCTTTTCATGTCAAGGAACCAATAGTGACATTTTGCCTTTAGATACACGCTTACTGGCAGATCTCTGAGGCGATTGTGGTGCTAGTCTTTCCAACGGAATCCTGAAATATATTCGCATGATATTTTGTGAAATCAGACCCATCTATTTCTATATGCTTTCAGACTGAGATGCTTGGTTAAAGCCAATGGTCATTTTCTTCATGCTCACACAAAATGTCCTCCATTAGCTTCCTTGGTTCACTTGATCTGGGACAACTATATATACTTCAGAACTGTACTTGTAGTCATGCACTGCAGACACAATTCTTTACCCAGACAAATCTTTATTGATGCTCAGTCAGGGATTTGCTGTATATCTCTGAAGTTCTTCTGGTTCCATAGCAAGAGTGACAAGTCTTCCAGACAGGATTGTATACTGTAGGTATCCAAAGGGTGATATTAGCCCAAAAAGAAGAAAAGAATGAAAATGAGAAAATTATAAACTTGTTGTAATGAAGAATCACGGTATTTACACGGTGTAGAAATGGCTTACAGATGTTCTTTTGACCATGTCCATGTGTGTGCAGCAGCACAAATTTGCACAGGGATCCAGTAAGAGTATTTTATTGTATTTTGAGTAGGGAAGGTGCATCTATCCATGGCCAGCAGATGATACATTACTATACCTTGGTAGAGACACAAAACAGAGGAGAAGCAATTTCTGTACTCTAAAAGTGAATTCAGCATTCAATTATTTTGCCTTACCATATATGAATTATTTAGTATGTTAGCGTCATGATTGTGTATGCTTGCACCATTATCTTTGCCAATTTTTCCAATCCACAGGTACATTTTTGTCAGGCTAGTCATTCTCTCTGTGTATTCTGATCAAAGGATAATGTCAAAAATAGGAAGGTATTATTTTGGCTCTTCAAAGCATCTTTTCAAAAGTAAAGTGTAAAGCTAATTAGAATGTCAGCCCTCTATTCTGATTTTAAATGAAACCAGTTAGTGCATTGTGCAGTCTTTTGTACTCTGTCTGCTTTCCACATCAATGTACAGAGCAAAATGTCAGTGAGATGGAACTGGAATGAAATGCAGTCTGTAGGTGACAATATGCAGAGAACCCAGCTCCCTGTTGGATCATAGTCTTCCTGACCTGGCAGCTACTGCCTACAAAGTCTTAGCATTTAACAGTGTGCCCTCAGCTGGCTTTCTGGAAGCTTCCACTGGATGGAAGAATGCATTGTTCAATTAGCGGTTCTGCAGTAACCCATTTTGGTTGAAAATAATTGTACACATATACAGATGTGTGCAGATATACATGCATCACCATTCATTATCATACACTTTTGGCATTTTTAGTTTTTTGATGACATTCACAGGTCTTTGTGGGGACCTGAAAAATGGTCCCCACAACATCAAAATAACAGACTTTATTACATTGTGGTCCCCACATACAGTATCCACACACACACACACACACACACACACGGAAATGTTTCTAAAGACAAAGTAAAATAAAACCAAAACTGATATAAAACTGCTATCCTTTTTAATCATGATTTGCAGAACATTGTGTCTTGTGTCTACATTTAAGAAGACAATCATAGTTAGGAGGGTGACAGCTTGATCTAAAAGAAGACAACATCAGATGAAAGCCTATATATGCAGAGATCAGAAGTGAATCTGCAAAAGAGGTCTCCAGTAAAAGATGCCAGAACTTTATTATAATGCTTCAAGGAAGACAGCAGGGAAAAGTCCAATGAAAATCAAATTTGACAGATATTTTGAAAACGAAGTAGGCACACCTGAACTGCTAATTTTTATAGGGACAAGAGACTGGTGGTATATTTGGCATCTTTTATTTATGGCACATCTACTGTGCTTTGCTGTAATTTCAGATAACAAATGCTGGTATACCATTACCTGGGAAGGATCCATTAGCAGGCTGCTATTCTGCAGGAAGGAAAATGCCACTGTTTGCTCCATGCCATTGCAGTGGACTGAGCATTTCCCAGCAGTCATTAACAGAAGCTCGGTGAAAGAGGGCAGGTCTCACCAGACCTGAATAGCTGCTTGCGGAGCTGAGCAGGGCAGCCAATGGGCACTGTGAACACTCTAACTTCCTGTTTAACTCCCTTCGTCCCCCAAAGACGAACTGTCAGCCTTGTAGTTAATGCTCTGCTGATGGTCCATTACAGCCTTGTTTGGATGATCTGGACGTACTGCATGCAATTGGCTTTGTTGTGTATCAACTGACTGAGAATTGCATTTCCCACTAACACCCCATTTCTTCTTACCAGATGCCCATTTTCTAATGGACTTAATTTGATTATGTCTCATATTGGTATGTGTTACACTACCTGTTTTAACCAAAAGAATTGAGCCTTTTACTCCCGGCTGAAACTGAAATATGGGCTGTCCATGAAGCAGCTGTGAACAAAACAGGAGTCATACTTTCTTTGCCTTCTTTTTGGGATAATGCAAACCTGTGTTAACCATCAGACCCAAATAACATATGAAACTCCTGGAGAAAACTTTGTATAACATCATCATTCCAGGTCCCATTGTCAGTGCGGGCACCCAACATCATGTCAGCTCCCATAAGTAATGCCTTGAAACCATGAAAGCAAATTGTGTTTTCATGGGTATGTTGGCACTAATGAAAGGAGAACCCGCCCACAAATGCAGGCTCCATACTGTGTGCTGTGCGCCTGCCAGCCTTATGCAGTGAGACAGATTGAGGGAAAATGTTTACCTGCGGAGGGCTAATTATGCAGTGGTGGTCTCACAGAGATCACAGTCCTTTTGAACACTCAGTGACATTTTCCTTCTATTTTTGAAATGGAACGCCTCTCTGACAAGTGAGTTATACTAGCAGATAACACAGCTATTAGGAACCTAGTTTCTCATTTTGTTTTCGAAGGTTCTAGATATTTTTCACTTGCCTTTGATTTTGACTTCCTGCCCCCACATGACCCTCCCTTTTGTTTAACCAATGTCATCTGAATGTGAGGGGACAGGTGACCCCTACTATAAGCAGCCTATAACAGGTGCCAAACATTTCATGGAATTTGTACAAAAAGATCAGAATCATTTTGTTTTTACATATCAAGTCATGCTCTTCCATGAGACATACTGTATACGCATATGTACAGCTGTAAACGAAGCTTTGAGTCCGAGCTCAAAGTTGGCCATTGATCCAGCATATCTGGAGTAGAGATTGGGGCAAAAGGCCTTGCTAAAGGGCCCAACGGAAATGTGATTATTCTGGTGACCTTCCAGTCACAGTACTAATCTGCATAACCACACAACAACTCGAAGTGATATAAAAATAAACAAATGAAATTAAGATAAAAAATTTTCTTCCTTCCTCAAAGCCACCACATTCTGCTATTAGCCCCTGCCTGTTAATGGAGAGATGTTACTCTGCACATTCAAACCCTGATCCATGTCTTGACCTACATATATGGAAATAAAGCAAGCAGTTACCGGAGACCCCAAAAGCATTATTTGTTTAGTTGGCAGTATAATTTTTTTTTAATGAGAAAATTTTTAATCCTCATCTGAGAGCCATGTTTTATTCCATTAAAGATACTTACTTATTTTGTTCATTATTAATTATTTACTTGTCCTTATGACAGAAAAAAATATATAATTTAAAATGAATTATTTTCAGAAAAATATATAAAACACATATGCATATATCTTGGTCAGGTTTTACACAAAGTCCCTCTGTGTGTGGAGCTGTGACCTCATTCAGCATTGATTACGTCACTCTTCTGGGTGACCCTCCCCCTCCCAGCTCCCAGAATGCAGCCTGCACGGCCCTCCAGATGGCTTGTCCTCAGTGGCATCAGCCTGATGGCTGCTGGCTGTGCTGTCAGCTTACCTAATGCTCTCATTTCACCCTTCTCTCCATCGGTGGCTGGCAGAGCTTTGCTTTCTCCAGATCACATTCCTGTTCATTTTCCCATACTGCATTATCCATCCTATTCTAAGTGCAAAGTAAATGTTACTCTGGAATACTCTGGAGTCACTGCTGGAAACACATAGGTCCTGTTTTAGGACAGTGATTGGTTTTAAGATTGTCGGGAATTTTTTCAGTTCAATTTATTTTTATATAGCGCTTTTCACAACAGAGTTGCTTCAAGGCACTTTACATGAATATAATACGTTCATACATCACTTGTACACAATACTTTAAAATAGGGAAAGAAAGAAAGAAAGAAAAGGTTAAGAGGAGAAAAAAAACTCTGAGGGTTCAAGTTCAACTGCCTGGTAAATGCCCCCCACCCCCCTACCAGAGAAAATGGATATATAGATATTGAAGTAGAGGAGAAAAAGGAGGTCAGGAAGCAGAGAACATAGACTAGAGAAGCCACTGTGTCCGAGGAACATCAAAAATGAATGAATAGCTGCAGTCGTACCCTCTTATTTTGGCTGCTGCGCACACCACCTATTTGTCATCATTATGGGGTGGAGGTCTTCCATGTTGGCATCGCCCCCTGGAGGCAGAGCTGCAAACATCTTTACCACTCCCATAAATTGTGGGAGAAAATAATCTTCACCTGAATTATTAATTGTCTGGCCATTCTTGAACCAAGTATTAATGATATTATTTTGTCTACTTGAATTTCTGAAAGGGAGTGCTAGTAAAAAAGTAAACTTTATTACTGGATTATTATACTGTTTAAGGTCATTTTCTTCTAGCAGATGTGTTTTATTCAAACCGCTGTTCGTGTGACTCTGGTAGGCAGTCAGGAGTGTGGATCACCTGCTGTTGTGCTGGAGTTCCCCTGGATCTTCTGCATGGAAGCAGGAGAACAAGGGCTAGAGGGCACTGTAGCAGTAGCAGCAATGAGCCAGAACTGCTTTCTGGCACTGTGTGCATGTGAAAAGTATCTGTGCATTAATATATTAATCTGGAATTATTGTTTATGAAAATAGCTTAGTGTTAAAAATGTATCATAATTAAATGCTAGAACTGGTGGCCTTAAGTGGAAATTAGCAGGAGAACATTTTAAAATTAATTTGAGGAAGCACTTCTTTAAACAGTGTGTGGTTAGAGTATGGAATACTCAATTTCAATCTTCCTGCTAGTGTAGCGCAAGCTAATACCCTGGGTTCCTTTAAATCAGAACTAGATAAGATTTTAACAACTCTGATCTATTTGTTAATATGAGCTGATATTTGTGCCACTAGAAACTGAATATGAATTTTGTATATTTGAATCTGCAGTTATCCGCATTACAAAACTGAATCTGAATTTAATAGTTTGAATCTGAATTCCAGTAACTTGAAATAGCATTTATCCTACATCGAAAAATTCAGTTCGCAAATTCAATTTCAATCTAGTGCGACACACATCCAGGTCCTTGAGAAAAAGTAATCGGCCGCAGATTCACAAAGCAACTCATTTCCACGTTTATGACAGTTCTGCAGGTCGGGGTAAAGAGGAGGCGTGTGCCGGGATGTCAGAAAAACAAATGCTGGATTTGCAAAATTTGGGCAAAATTCTGGCAAAAATGTCCCTGGGTTCTGCTCACTCTTGTTGTGGCGTCTGGCATTTTCATGTCCATTTTTGAGGCATGTGCTTCAACCTTGTGAGCCATCTGCTCCATATTTTCATCATCTCAAAGTGCCACTATGCCTTCTTTGATTACATTTGTGCATTCAAGTGCACTTGCTTTGGATATCTGTAGACTCTGGGCCACTGTCTTGCAGGGTTTAAATAGTGCCTAGCAACAGAGCAGACTCAAAAATGTTCTGCCTTTTCGAGCTGGGTTCCTCAGCCCCATAATCTTTGTTCCACTGTCTCCTCTGGTCCCCTTGTCATCCTTTAGCAAAGCCAGTGTGACCAGCAAAGTGTTGCAAGAGGAACATATGCAGTTGATGGCTGTAGCATGGACATACCACCTCATCAGGCACAGGCTTAGGATGTTCACCGCAACCTTCTTGTATGCGAAACGTGACTCAAAGAGCTGTTTGTACTTGGGCGACTCTCTAGTCACAGTAGCAACAGCCCACACAAAGTTAATAGTATCGGCCACTAGGCTCACTAAGCAAGTGACTTCTTATTCTTAGAGAACCAAGTGTAGTGCATGGTTGTGGCAGTGAACATACATCAACTGAGGACACAATTCTTTCAGGCAGCCTCGACTCCCAGAAATGTTACTCACTGCATGCCACAAGTCATTAGAAAAAAATTTTTAGCCTCAGAAACGCATCCTAAATGCAGGAAAAAAAGTTTGTCCAGTGGTGTTGTGGAAATTATAAAACCCCCAAAACAAACAGACCCAAGGCTGCTGTCAACACACTGTAAATTACACAAGAACCACTCTGTGGTGCTCACATCAGTAGTGCCATCAGCTGTTAATCCATAAAATCTTGATTCAGATGAATGGGTGACAAAATCCCTCTAAATAGCATGTGCATAGTCTCATTTTTTATAGTAAATATCTAATTGTTTCTCCTCATAATCCACTCTCGTTCTTTAGGGAGATCATCAGTTCATAAAGTATCCCATCACGTGTCCCATCGCCCCTGAAATGAATCCCCTTGCTGCCCAAAAACTGGACAGTTCTGAACAGCAGCTCCAAAACATGTCATGCGGTTACCTGCTGTTTGGAAAGTGCGTCAGACAAAAAGGCATTAATGGGCATATTTTACAAAGCAGCGAGTCTCTGAACGGAGTCTATGTGCAGTTTGGATTTTTGGTGTTTTCTGTGAATTTTGTAGTGGCTTCATGCCACTTTCCAAAGGAACGGGTAGGAATGGGTTGTCTGTCCGAAAAGGTTGTCTGCACTTATGAGCTTTTTTCTCCTTAGCTTTCAGACAAGTAAAACACAACACTCGATCGGTTTTAGCAACATAATGTAGCCACTTCCACCTATAAAATCAGGCTGATGTGAATGTACAATGGAAAGTGTCTGTCCAGAAACGTTGACCAGCTATCATGCTGAATTTGCCGCCACTAGCAGCAGCATTGCATGGAAAAACAGCAGACTCCTAGGGACTTTCACACTCATAACAATCATTCCTGTCGACGATCCCTGAGGCCAAAGCATGGGCCAAACCAGCAGGAGCTGATGTGCTGATCGGTGTTAGAGTGCTTTCTTCGATCTGCTGGTATTCTGCTGTGTTCTTTTTAGCTAGTAATTACTAAAGAAATAGGAGATGCATTTCTGTGCCATTATGTCCAAGCTTAAACAACGTAATACAGTATCTGGCTATGTAATGTGATGTTTGCTGACCATGATGCATAACATTACAGAATACTTATTCAGAATTGCTTATTATTTCTCAAAAAGGTGATTGAATGTTCAATCCTTGTATAAAAATAACAACAGGCAAAGCATTTTAAAAGTTTTAATATGTATATTAATTTGATCAATGGAGAGCAGCAATAGGATTAGGAGGTAATGCTTCTGAAAAGAAGCCTGACAGAAAGGCTGAGGAGGTGGTCAAAAATATATTCTAAGGGAATAATTACTGCAGTGTTGTGCAGCATACTGCACACAAGAAGAACAGCACGGCAACACAAATAGGGAAATCTTTGAGCTCCCAAGGACAGCAGAATCACAAGAATCACAGTGTAGGCAGCAGAATCACATCTTCCACATGCCCAAAGCACGCTCTACAGCAGTGTGTGTTCTTTGGTGTGTGGTGTTACACCTCTCCTCAGCCATGGTTTCAACACTGGAGTCAACAGCTATTCGCTATGTGGATACCTAATGTGTCAAAATAACCAGCCAGCAGCAAACACACCATCCTTTGCCATCTAACACACTCCAAAGCTGGACCAGATATAGGCATAATGTGTACTCCCATACCAATTAGGGACAACGTCAGTAAAATGTTTCATGGTTGCATATCACCTGGACATTTAGGCCTAGTGCCAAGAATCCTATTCAACAGATGGGGCTGCGAGTATGAATAGGGTTGAGTGTTCCATCCACTGCACCTACAGTGCCAGGAATGCCTGCAGTGGCCAGGAATGCCTGCAATGGTGTCATGCAAGACGTCTCCTCCTGCTTTGAAATGATATGGGGTTTTGCGCATGATGCAATAGAACTATGATGAATGCATACACAGACGCAGGACACAGCAGTGTTGCTGAGGCCATGCACATCTGCAGGTGTGCAGGAATCCACCAGTGGCGTAGAGAGCTGTCAGAAGCTGCACGGCGCACTGAGGGCAAAATTCTAGTGTGTTTCTCTATTCAATTTATGCTCCACCAGACCAAGGAGGTTCATTATTTCAGGCCAGCCTGAATTTCTCTATGAAATGTTCATTACTGAGATAGTTCAAAGGGTTCATGGCCACCCACAAAAACATTTAGACAAGCAACTTGGCTTCTTGGATGGCATTGTCTCAAATGCTGCCTTCAGTTGACTTGCACAATTCTCTGCCATCGCTGGTCATGAGGGGTGATTCCCTTTCCCAGTTCAAAGGATGTGACTGAACATATAGCAATTGGTTAACTCATTGTGTAGCCTACCAGGGAGTTCAGAATTTATGGATTGTGCCCCTTTCCATTCATAAATTGGAATTTGAATTAAATTGGCCACCTCATGTAAAATGTTGAATTGGAATGACAGTAAGAAGAATTTAATTTAAATTCAAAGCAATTCAATGTAATCACAAAACACAGGAATGTCATTTAGCATGTCATCTAACGAAACATAAATAATTACATAATAGGTTTACTTTCAAGATGGTAGATGTATATATTGAACTTAAATATTTACTTGAGTGAACTTTATATTTGCATGATTGTAAGTTAAAATTGTGTTATTGTTTTGCCTCTTCTAACAATACACAATTTATTTTTGTCACCCCTATAAGTCCTTTTCGATGGACATATATTTATTGTTTTTGGACATTTGTGAGGAGTCTGCATACAGTGGCTTTTCCTGTGAGTGTCCGTGGGTTGTCAGATGGATAGGGTTATGACAGGGTTACTTTTCTGACTGCATGAAGTGCTGTTTCATTGTGGTACGTAAAATCACAGTTAAATTATTTGTTCTATAGGCAACACTTCAAGTGTGGAATTTATTATGAGTAACATTGATATGCACAGACTTTTTAAGCAGGTGCTCGAATAGAAGGACCTGGCCAATGGGTACCTTTTGCTGCCATAAATATTCGTGATCACATGTGTGTGTGCGTGTGATGGGGGTGGGTTATGGGGTGAATTTAGTATATGCTGTTTAGTTAACATACTTTGTCTTTCATATATTAAGGTTTACTGTTACAGCTGCACCTTCACTATGTATATGAATATGTGTGAAATCAGTTTAATTTAAATTCTACTACCATCTACTAACATCTATTAAAATTCAAATTGTGATTCTTTGCTGTGATTTCAACTAGTTTTATAGATTTTTTATTGAATTTGATATTCAAGGTCATTCTCAATGAATGGTGCACAACCCTGTTCCATCCATCTGTCCATTTTCTGTAACTGCTTATATTGACCTCTTATGATATCTCCACTGTTATTACATTGTCCAAAAAAGACCCTTTAGTGTATTTGTTTGATCTATTTTAACTGATCTCTGTATCTCTGTGACTGGACAGCAGGCAAAATTTCAAATAATGAGTGTGTCTAATCACTCATAAATCTATGAGCATGATTGAGAACTACTTTAGTTACAAGGAGTTTTGAGAATCACTAGCTAATTAAAGGCCGGTCTTAAGTGGTGGATGACGAACAATGTAGCATTACAAAGCTTTCAGGAAACCCATTCCAGATTATTTGATAAATACTCCCAGCTAGTTGAACAAAGAAAAGGAAACACTACTTGCAAGTGATTAGAATTACTTTGCTTATTCTGTTAATGAAACTTATTTTACAATTTGATGTAGTTAAATGAAAGTTTAAGCTGTTCTTAGATAACAGACACACATAGACATACAGCAAAAGGGCAAAAACCAGAGATGTATTGCAGGAATTATATATTATCTTTCCTACAGTTGTAAGATATGTTATCGGGCAAACTTAATTAATGAATCTTACAGTTTAGTTAGTAGCTTTGTGGTATAATATGTAGCACTTGTCAACAGTCAATATTCACTACAGTCATGCCCAGTGAGACTACACCCTGCCACACCTGAGTATTATGTGCACCTGACTCTAAGGGTTTATAAAGACCTTTCTGAAGTAAAACATTAGTGAGATGTTTAGCTTGCTCTCTTTTTTTGAATAACTGGTCAATTGCAGAGTTTGCTATTTAATGTCTGGTCCCTGGATTCTGATCGTTTTTCTGATTGTAATTAAGATTTTCTGGCTCCAGATTGGGGCCGGTTCTAGACAGACATATATGAGGGGGCAGACAGAAATGTGAAGGGGGCACATGGTGGCGATGAAGGCGGGAAAGGGGTGGGGTGGTGGTGGGGGTGCTCTGGATAACTGTCTTTGTCGTGTAATTGGATTGCACTTTGTCAGGCCTCTACCCTAAGACCTGTCCAACTTGGGGGTCCCACCTGATGGCTAAGCTTCTGCTGGTGTAGCTCTTAGGGTCACTGAGGCACGCAAAGCCCCTGACCACAGTAAGGTGGCAATCCCTCAGGGGGAAAACTGAACAATAAAACAACAAAAAATAAAATAAAATATT
>JAODLC010000002.1:17154410-17166058 GCA_026781145.1 Hippopotamyrus pictus | reverse complement strand
GGGCGGGCGAGGTGCCAGTAGTCTACAAAGACCCCTATCTGCCTTGCCTCCATTCCTTCACATCTACCAGAACATATTAAACCCTCAGGATGTGCAGGGTGAAACCGTTTCATCTGACTGATTTCAGGCCAGTTGAATAATTTCTTATTGTGATTCCATGTTTGTGATTTCATGTGTCTGAGTATCAGTAATCAGCATTTTGTAAGCCGAATTTCCTTTATTGTCTGGTCTAGTGAGGACAAAATCTCATCATGGTGTTCCTTTTTTGGTAAATACACAGATACGTACGTGTTTTAACCTGCCACTATAAAATATATTTAATGGCAACATGACATAAAGTTTCTCATTGTATTCCTCAGATGGGGAATACATACGGTTTCAGGACGAGTCCACTGCTGCTGACCCTTTTTCGTTAGTATGATAACTTAAAAGTATTTGACAGATCTTTTTCAAACTTGTGTCATTATATGGGTAATGAACTAGAACTCATTTTGATACAGATCACACCAAAACAGAAGCTGGGACACACAGTGATAGCAAGGTAAGGGGCAGATCCAGGCAGCATGATAACTCAAAAAGTATTTGATGGATAGTTTTCAAACACATTGCGCGACATTGTAAGGGTAAAGAACTGGAACTGGAAATTTTGACCATGCAAGATAAAGCATCTCTCTTATGCTTGTTTTTACTTGATGCATTTTGATGTATTTCTCTGTCCTTAATACCCTCTTCCAAATAATGTCATTTAAATTAGGCTCTCCATGGATGTCTGAGCCAATATTTGATATTACTAATTTCTTTCTTTCTTTTTGTTTCATTTTTCAAGTTCAGTGCAAAGCAATTAATACACACTGCATATTCATAATAAATATTTCCTAAAAACAAACAGTAGCTGAATAAATAGGTACATACTGTAATAACACAAAAAAACAAACAAGTGCAGAAAACTAACCAACAGGCAACCAAGAAAACCTACAGTTCCAAAACTGAACCCTGATAGGCAACTGCAGAAATTGGGAGTTGGCCCCTCGCCTCCATTCTTTTTCCTCTCCTAAATCAACTCAGCTGGCACTTTTTAACCTTAACAAAGTAATCAGGCCTAACAAGGCCTGGCATACTTCAGTAACTGGTAGGGTGTGTTGGCACAAGCTTGGTGACAAATTGACATAAAAACAGTCACAGAGTACGCAACTGGTTGGTTGAAACAAAATCCTGGTCTGTATTTGTACTCTCTGGACCTGAAATCAATCTCCACCTCTGTTTTAAACATAAATCGAGGACAGCTGTGGAGATTTCAAGTCCAAAGAGTACAAATCCAGACCAGGATTTAGCATCTGCTGAGTATAAAGAGTCACAGTCACAGAGTACTCAACTGGTTGGTTGAAACAAAATCCTGGTCTGGATTTGTACTCTCTGGACTTGAAATCTCCACCTCTGTCCTCGATGCATGTAGTATCCTACACCCTAATTCTTTGTCAGTGGTGACTACAGAGGAAAGCTGGTTACCATATTAAGAGTCTTCTAAGACAACTTTTATTGTTAATATCCTTCGGAGTCCTAAGGTTTGTAGCTCTGTAGCTCTTGTGGTCAAGCTAATGGAAAGGACTACAAGACTGCATGTTAAACATTCCTCCAGGGTACAGGTGATGTCTCCTACAGATGATTACTCAAATGGGTTTAGGGAATATTAGGTTGTACAAATGGGTGGCATTTCACTCTAGACAAAGAATCTGCTGAGTAAATCAATAGTATGAGATAATGTCTCACAAACGGTCCATGCCAATAACAGTCCGATATCTAAGAAATACGTTTTTTTTCTATCATTTATTTAGTTGTACATTTGTTGGTAGGTACTGTGTCCTTCCCAATGAGCATTCCAATAGTTGTGTATGTTCATACTCCAAGAAACAGTGTTGGATATTGGATGATACTGCTATACTACCCACCCACCAAATATGTAAAACACCTCCCAGTTTTCTTACACATCCCATGGGATCAGCAAGCTAACAGTCCTGCTTTTTACTCTAAATGACAAACACGCCCTAGATAAATCAGGCACCCATTATCCTGGCAGGTAACACGGCGGTTAATGGTTAGTAAAAAGGAATCAAACACACCTAGTGAAGAGGGGGGAAATGGTATCAAATAAATGACTAAAAACTGTGACATTGTCTGCCTGATTGTGCTGGGAGAAGACAGCATGCATCAAATCAGCGCAAAGCAATCAGGGTTTATGCATGGATATGTACTATGAAAGAATTTAGTTGAAACTTTAATTGCCATTTGTACAGGTATAGAAAGAGAAGTACATTGGTATTCTTGGACAGGTGTAAAGCTATAATCTTCTCTGCTGTCTTCTTGACACTCTGCTGAGCTTTCCTTTCACTCTGTGTGGTGCTTCCAAACCAATCAGTGATGCCTCTAGTGAGGATGCTCTCTGTATGACCATACTGTACTAGATCTGGATGAGGGTTTGGCAGTTCAGTTCATCCTTTATCAGTATTCTTATAGAATGCAGGTGTTGCTGAGCTCTTTTAACAGTGGACGTGGTATTTCTTGACTAGCTTGTGTTATAAGAAATGTGTAATGCTTGAAGCTGTTGATCTGCTCCACCTCAGTGCCTTTGATATAGAGTGGCTGCAGTGGAGGGACTTGTTTCCTAAAGTCCAATATCAGCTCATTTGTCTTTTCTGTGCTCAGGATGAGATTTTCTTCTCCATAGACAATGATGTCATCCACAATGATGTCATCCACCAGATTCTAAAGACTAATGCAGACAGTATACAGGTAATTAGTATTATAAACAGGGATGCAAATAACTGGTATGCAAGTATGCATTTACTGTGTAAAGCAATACTTATTATATGTGGATTTTGTTCTTTTATGACAAGAAACTGTGCATGTTAACATTTATACCGCCAGTGAAGTAGTCAGTCCTGGTACAATGTGACTAATGCGTTCCTGAAAAACCTCACGTTATTTAAAATCGTGCACTAAAATACAAATATCCAATGCGAAAAACAGGGCGACTCCAAAACTTTGTAACTTTGTCAAACAAAACTAATGAAATAATAAAAACAGTGATGGTATCCATAATATAATTATAAACAAGATATAAAAAAATAATTAATTAATTAATTAATTAATTATATCAGAAACATCTCCTAAGTGTCTTATGAGTCTCAGAAGAATTGCTTAGTAACCGTTTCAACTGAATGCCGAACTCATTGCTGAGAGTGTAGTGATGGCCAAAATGATGCTTCATGAACCATTTGCTGTGTTTTCTGGCCCCACTAGATGGAGCTCTTGATGCATGCACACAGCACAAAAACGACGGCGGGGGCACTGAAGGCAATATGGCTATAGTCTATGAAAAACAAATGTAGGTGAATTAAAAGTTGCTGTGTTTTTATATGATCAATTGTCAAATATGTTTAAATTTAATAGAATCTCAGGCTTTGATGTGTGCAGTGTGTGGATGTACAAAAAGTTTGATTCTTTTAGATTTGAAAACCAGTTTGATTGATGCATTGAAAAAAACAAGTTCAAAAGAAGGATTAATTCATTAATCGGACATCAGGATAGTGGTTCTTGTGTTCAAGTAGTGTTTCTTAGTTGCTTCAGTAGTGTTGTAATCCGTGTAGTGGTTTTCTAACTGAAAATCATGCAAATACAGATACAATTGCACATTTATTGGACTTGGGTACTAATACATCAATCCCTTTAGAACATATTTTCACTGTGAAATCATGTGTCGTGGCAGGGCCGACTGTATGCATTAGCTGTATAAGAGCATGGAAAGCATGGCTTTATACAGCGAATGCTTACCAGTTATGCGCATCCCTGCTTATAAAGTGCATCATCTCCCTGACTCCCTGACATCATCTCCAGTACATGGTTGTGGAGAGCCTGTTCTAGGAAGCCAAAACCACAAGGCAAGGGGACACCCTGGAAGGGGGATGTCTGTCAATAGAAATGAAGAATTTTCTTTATACCCATGTTTATATATATTACATACATTACAATACATCATATATTGATATTACAATACATCAATGGCTTCCTAAACCATCATATACCAAATGTTTTGTAACCTCAACTGTATGACATAAACATGCCTTCACAAATATACATGCACACACATTTTGTTTTCTGTTGAAAGCTTCTCAACCTATGAATTTTCAGCCAGTGCAGGGAACTAAGAGCAGGAGTTATGTGTTCAAACTTCCTGCTCCTGGTGACAATTCAAGCTGTTGCATTTTGAATTCGCCTTCAGCTTGTGAATGCTATGTATTATGACCCACAGTCTACTGAGCTCTCAGTACATCTCTGTGGAGGAGATCAAACTGAGGATTATAGATAAGACAGTGCAGAAGCGTGAACAAGATCAACACGGAAGTCTGGGAAATTACCTCCATTCATTTGGAGTTTGATGAAATGATCACAAAATAGAAGTTTAACAATATTTCTTGTAGCAGGAAACTGCAGTATAACCCCCAACCTACTTCAGCTATTTTGAATAACTGTGCTTTAATTATGCTCTCTGACTGAACTCGAATATAAATCCAGCAGCGCTGAAACAGACGCAAAGTCACAATTCAGCACACTTTTCTCACTGTCAGAAGATAAAAATTTGTATTTCAGGAACTGAGGTTAAATTAGCTGTATTGTTCTTTGCAAGCCTCTCTCTGAGAAGGGGTGGGGCCCAGGGGGAACCAACTGTTTTGGGCTGAGGCCAACATAAACCAAGTAATGGGATTCATTGTACCTGCTGCTACCTAGTCACTGTAATACAGATGTGACTATTACAATGAACACATACTAAATCTGGAGGATTGGAAGAGGCTTGGGCAGTAGGAGCAGGAAGATCAGGCAGAGCCTGCAGGGTGGAGCAGAGCTGGGTAAAAGACAATGGTCAGAACACTCAGTATGTCTCATAGGTAACTCAACAATACCGTGCAATGAGCTGGGGTTTGGACCAGGCTTAAGTTTACTGCAGGTGATTGGTATTGATTGAAGGCAGCTGTGTCGGCCGAGAGCAGGAGGGCGTGACAACTATAATGAAAAATAATAGTGACACTGAGAATCTACAGTGTAACCTTTCTGGACCAGCTAGCACCAAATGGCACCATGGCACACAAGTTACATTATTAGCCTGTGCTATGTGATCTCATGTCCAGGATTAGATTTGGATTAAGTGTATTGCCAGGCTATATTTAGTAGGGGTCTAATGGTACACAAAACACATGATTCCGTACAAATTTCAGTTTTGTGTTCATGGTTCAGTTCAATTTCGGTACAGCAGGGAAAACAGAATTTATTTTTAGTTTAATTAATTAAATAAATTTTAATTCATTATCAAAACTGCAAACCCAGTTAAAAACAGCTGCAATTCAAATGCAATGTATCTCTCAATGTGTATGAATAACAATTAAAACCTAGAAGCTGCTTATTTGCACATTGTATAAACAAAAACAAAAAAAACCCCAATAATCATAAAAATCATTATGAAGTAAATTGTGTGTTCTGTACTATTGAGTATGGCCTCATATCAGTAGCGATAAACACCCCTATAGCCTATAGTGTTGCAATACAGTTTGTATTTAGTGCAACAACTACATACTGTATGTATGAACATAGTATTAATTGAGTTTAAATGTATCCTAAGTCATCTGTAGATGGTGATGTTAATTGTAGTGAAGCTTCTTCAAGTAAATTGCAATGCAAATATCCTCTTGGTTTAAAAAAAAAAAAAAACTGATTTCCTGTAAAAAGGTATGGCATTCTGCAGCCATATTAAGTAAAGAGAAGCTTTGAATAAGAAGCAAAGACTGCGTGCACTTTATTTCTATATGGTTTTATGAAACTTTTTCCAATATATAGGTATTTTTCAGTGCAGTCAGAAATTCCTGGGAACAGCACCTTTAATACCAGGGGGAGAATAACTTGCTCTGGGCCTACACACTATTATATGATGTTAGTTTGGTCGACAGAGCCGACATACAGTCTTGCCTAGTCTTACCAACTACTCTCTCTCTAGTGCTGGTTTACTTTATTGGGAAACCATAATGTTCCCAAAACACTGCATATAACCGACTAACCAACCTTAGGTATAACCAACTCACAGCTACAAAACAAATAGCATAATGTTTTCCATGCTGAACATCTGCTTGTGAATTTAAGTTCCGTCCATGTCAATAAATGTATTCATTCATTTCATTGTGCATAAATTGTAAATGATGCACCAAACGGTACACAATGGATGTGTACCATTATAGCCCTAATGTTTAGCCAAAATGATGTCTTCAAATGAAATGCAATGTATACAATCCATGAAAAAATAGCTTATTATTATTTTGCCATTTCCTAGACAAATTTCCCTTTTGAGTGAGACCCCTAGAATAACTGCACCAGTTGCACTGCCCCAAAGACAGCTATGGTTCCATGTAACCTGGAAGAATCTATCTGAGTAGCTTTCAAAGCTTGGAACAATCCCTGCCTACTTATGACTGTTATTTCATCGATGGTCACTACAATACTGTCTGCTGCAACACCTATACTTGCATTACATGAAAGTTTTCACTGACCGTGAAAATAATTACTAAATTTCTTAGAAAATCTCTTATTCAATACATGATCATGTTCAAAACATGGCATATATTTCTCAAAAAAATGTAAGTCGAAATGAAACTTTTAAAATGTTTTTAGGATAATTCTTGCTTTTGCTCTTTAGCCTGTCACAGCTTATTCAAAGGCTTGAGGAGATCTCTTTGAGGCAGAGCTGGAGGAAGGAGCTCAGGTTGGGGCTGGAGCAGTAAGTAACCCTCTCATGATCATGACAGATCCGACCCAGACAGATGGTGCCCTAACATAGACACACCATCCGTTTTCTGTAATGATTCACCTCCAACCCCAGACATCAGAAACCAGTCAGATGCGATTCTGGGTGGCAGCCCCAGTGACTGGGCTCTTTGTTGCATTTAATTGGAAAGGTAATGGATGGGCGGCTTGCTAGACTGTGATGGCATAGCAGTGACTGCGAAGGCATAGATTACTATCAGTTTAGGAAGCAGGTTTATGTGGTTTGTATTATTTACATCCTCACCCTGCTGACTTGCAGGTGATTTACAGATACGACGACAATCCAAAGGGCTGCATCTAATCAGCATGGTGGGCAGATGCACAAGGCCCTGGTGTGGATGCAAGGATAGAAAAGAGCATTTGTAACCAGGTGGAATTTGGCTTATTTCTAATTGCTTGTGCTATGCAGTGAAGGTGGCAGTCTGGATAGGGGGCTGGTGGCCTCGTGGGATTGGTTCATACATCTTAGCTGAAACCGCTGCATCCATCTGATGTGACTGAACAGCAGCTGCTGAAAGCTGACGGGATCTCAGTGTATCACATTAAATGTTATTGGTGAGCCACACAAATCCAAAGCCAAACTGCTTTGTAAGTCAGATTACTCTTAGCCTTGGTATATACTCAGCTGTAGGAATGCTGCTGCATAAGCTTGCTGGTTTTAAATAGAATTAAGTTGTTAATTAGCTATATAATTACTAATGCAAAACTAATGAAAGAAATACATTAGTATACTGATAACTGGCCTGCATATAAAGAAAAAGACACGAGGTTCTGTCTGTCCGAATTTTATTAAAATACTAGTCGGGCAGCATTTTATGGGTTTTTGGTGTTAAAATCAGATACTGGTAAAATAGATTAATTAAGGCTAAGATATTGTATTACAAGACAGCTCATGAGTAATTGCTCCATGGCTATTATTATTACATTAGCTTTTATCTCAATGGCATAGATTAAATTAAATACTGCAAAATTGGGCCAGTTTTAGAACCAGCCCCATCAGACAGGTCAGGTATGACTCAAAAGCCCCAAAAGCAAATCTTGTCCAGCATTTATGCCACATTCAAGGCCAGAGTCACATTTAAAAGCATAAACAGATGTGTCTTATGTGACTTGAGAAATTAAAATTCAACAGTCAGAACTCTAGCTTGTGTGTTTTATCTGATTTTTGGTCCCATCGTTTTATTTTTGTATTCCCCGGCCTTTAGGGAATACATATGATTATAGCATTGCCCCACCACTGCAGATGCTTTGGTATTTCAGCCAATAACTCAAAAACCAGTTGCTGGATCATTTTTAAACTTTGCACAGACCTTTTATGGGTGAGGACCTAAAACTGGTTACATTTTGAGACAGATTACAACAAAATAAAAGCAGCACTACATAGTTTCACAGTAGTTTCACAGCACTGCATAGTTTCACAGATTTTTCTTTAACCTTTGTAGACATGTCGTAAGGTAGCAAATCTGGATCTGATCAAATATTGAAATAAATCTCACTAGAATGAAAGCAGCGCCACCTAGTGATAGGAAAGAGTAGGATGAGATTATTAAAGGCTTAGTTTGATCCTGTTCACAAAAATATTTGTCATTATTTACTCAATTTGCTCTTTATTACTATTTCAAAGAGACATTATATGGATGAAAATCTATACCTAAAATTGTTCACTTGGCCAGATCCAAAATTGTCACTGCAACAAGAGAGGGCAGCAAAATTGGAACTACAGGACAGAGCAAAAATGGAGCTTGCAGCTGCCATCTTATTTTTGTGTGATTGTGTGATATATATATATATATATATATATATATATATATACACACGCACACGCACACACACACACACACACACAAAGCGAAAGCCAAAAGTTAAAAATAGTTTGGTTTGTATATGGTGTTTTTGTCCAAGAGGTGGCATGGTGGTTAGCATTGTTGCCTCACACCTCTGGGATCTGGGTACAAATCTCTGCCTGAGTTTCATGTGTGTGGAGTTTTTATGTTCTCCCAGTGTCATTGTGGGGTTTCCTCTGGGTACTCTGGTTCCCCCCCATAGTCCAAAAACATACTGAGACTGATTGGAGTTACCACATGGTGACATGGTGAATGCTGTGTGAGTGTGCCCTGAGACGAATTAGTACCCCATTCTAGGTTATTTCCTGCTTTGCACCCTTAGCTTCTGGGATAGGCTCCAGACCCCCCACGACCCTGAATAGGATGAATGGTTACAGAAAAATACAAAAAATTATATAGTTTTCTCATTGCTTGCCTCCTGTTCAGCAAATTACTGTATATCCTTACCAGTGCTGTAGCCAGTCAATGAAGCATACTGTGGGGAACTCGGTGATGTCAGGGAATTTCGATCATGAGGGCGGGGCATCGTGCAGGTGGTAAGGAAAAGGAAGTTGGACTACCCCACTTGTGGCTCGCAGGAAAACAGGGGTTTATTAACTGAAAACACTAGGAATACTACAAAGTGAACGGACAATGAGGGGTTACATCCATCCATTTTCCGAACCACTTATCCTTTTTGGGTCACGGGGGGGTCTGGAGCCTATCCCAGAAGCTATGAGCACAAGGCGGAGGGCCAACCCATCACAGGGCATACACACCATTCACACAACTATGGGCAATTCAGTTACTCCAATTAGCCTCAGCATGTCTTTGGACTGTGGGGGAAAACTGGAATACCCAGAGGAAACTCCACAACATACTGTCTGCTCCTTGTTGGGGAGAACATGCAAATTCCACACACACATAACCCAGACAGAGACTCGAACCCAGATCCCAGAGATGTGAGGCAATGGTGCTCACCACTGCGCCACCATGCCATCCTTACCACCCAAGCTCAAAAAGCGAAGTAGGAAAAACAAAGACAAACTTCGAAAGGTGAGGGCAACAAAAAGCAAGACACAAAGCAAAAACCAAACCAGAAAACAAACTCACAGGAACAAGAGACTGAAAAATGAAACACTGGGGAACAAAATACAAAAAGGGAGGAAGCAGGGTTTGAAAACACAACTGAGGAAATTACAGGTAGTTGCATGTTTAGCTTATTGAGCTATTGAGCTCCCCATCTAGGGAGCAGGTGAAGGACACTAAAGACTCACAACAGGGAGGACAGGATAGGCAGCGACACCTGCATGCTTAAACAGGGAGGAAACATGAAAGACCAGGACAGATGGGTGCTGACCTTGACAGGTGAAATTTTTTGTGGGAGGATTTAATCGTGTCAATTTTTTGCAGATGCTGGGATAGTGTGTGTGTGTGAATATGTGCATATGTACAAGATAAAGTCACTTGTTCCCCAGTATTCCTTATTGTTTTGTGGACAATTAATTGGTGTACTCTAAGTGAAAGAGCCAGGAGTTAAAAATGCTTTGATAAGGGTTCAGGTTTATTTTGCAAAAAGGTTTTTGAGAAAATGCATAATGAAATTTTGGAAATCTGTTTTGCAGATCCATTTGTAGGGTTTTTCATTAGAGAGCAATGTTATGTTTACTTACTTGACAAGGTGAAAAAATGCATTCCCTAATATACATGTTTCATTAGAATTAGAATTTAGTGATCAGTGGTCATTGTCAACACACCACAGCAAACAGTTGCGCAACAATGAAATGTGACCTCTGCATTTGACCCATATGTGACTTTCGTGACATAGCAGGGGGCAGCTAATTCAGTGCCCGGGGAGCAGTGCTTGGGGGTGGTACCTTGCTCAGGATACCTCAGTGGTGCTTTGCTGGTTGGGGATTCAAACCTGCAATCTTTCAATTACAAGTGCGCTTCCCTAACCATTAAGCCACCACTGCCCACAAGCTTAGGTGTAGGTAACTGAGTCAGACAGAAACAGCTATTTTTCAGGCACTACCCAATGCAAATGCAGCCAACTATGTGTTCAAGCCTCTGAAACTCACTCATCTATAATCTGAACATAACCTGAGATCTTCTGTGGGTGTTGGAATGTCCTGCTGAACATGGAGAAAAGATTCCTCCAGATTTATGATTATGTATCATACTGTACTACAGCCTGTACGTTTGTGTGCTGGTACACTTTATGTGGGTGGCCGTTTTTTTCGGTCTGCTTGAGTGCTTGTCTGTCCTTGTTAATAAATAGAGTAAGTGTTACAGAGTGAGTTGCAGTTGGAGGTACCGCTCTTTCTATCTGCATAACTGCAACAAACACGAGGCAATATTATCTAACATTGTAACATTAACTAGCGGTGGAAAAGGACAGTTGCTCCTGAGCTTTGCTTGGTCACCAGTTGGGGCTGGGAGGACATTTTCCACTTTTTTCCCCCTGCGGAAAGAATGATTCCTCCTCTTAGCGGAATATCTTATGAGGAGAATTTAGCTGAGCTGAATCTGTTTCACCTTGAGCAAAGGAGACTAAGGGGGGACATGATCCAGGTATATAAGACTGTAACATGTTTGGATGATGTTCAGCCAAATAGTTACTTCAGCTTCAGTTCAAAAACAACAACTCGTGGCCATAGGTGGAAATTAGCGGGAGAGCATTTTAAAATGAATTTGAGAAAGCACTTCTTTAGAGTGTGGAGTAGTCTTCCTGTTAGTGTAGTACAAACTAAGACCTTTGTTACAAGCTCCAGTCTAGGGTTGGGGCGTAACAGAGTGGAAGGGAAAGAGGAAGTGGAATAAGGGAAACACAGGGTGTGGTGCACAAGGGAACACACGTGCACAAAGGGGTATATTTTTGTATTTCTTTTATTTTATTTACACGCGACAGACACAGAACAAATAAACCCGGTGCAGGAGGACTCAGGAGTGATTATAGCCAAA
>JAODLC010000002.1:17109939-17120131 GCA_026781145.1 Hippopotamyrus pictus | reverse complement strand
ATACAAAAAATGGTATAAATGATGCAAAGGTGACAGTAAAAAAATCTCTAAAGATAATTGACATAAACCCCCTACTACTACAATATGCTATCGGTATATTTTACCTTGTCGTAGGAATCAAACTTGATTGCTAAATGAGGAGTGTCTGTATTGCTATTTCTGCATATAACTTGGAAATGGCAAATCAATTTATGACTCACTTGTTTTATAACAAATCATGTCATGTCAGCTGTACAGGATTTCCTTGATTGTTTTTTTTCTAACACCTTTTTCTAAGCACCTTATCAGGGACAAATATGGGCAGTAGTTCAATTAAATGTATTTAATTACTTTTGGGTATTTTGTTAGATAGAAAAAAGTAACAAAATTAAGATATAAAAAATGTAAAATACTTAAAATACTTTATAATATGTGTAATTTTATTAATTTATTTTCTGTCATTTAAGAACCTTCATCACCAGGCTCAGAGACTCTTTAACATAGCTTGTCAACATCTTTGGCTAGATGCAAGTAAATCAAATGATACATCCTTCTGGGTCCAGCTTGCTTGTAGTGAGCTTTGTTTTTCATGACCAGTAATCCAAGTAAAGGAGCTGGTACCTCGTCAGCCATCACCACTAATTGTGTCAGAAATACTAGATATATATTAAGGGCATAATGGTTCTGAAAGCAAGACTGAAATCGCAATACAAACTGGGCTGGTCCTCATTGTGTGCGCTGCATTGTGTACTGCTCCACACATTTCTCTGTGCTGCACACTCCCATTGACCACAATGAAAAATGTGTACAAACGCATTCCACAATGTTTTACTCCCCATTTTCCCCCACAAACACTAGGGACAATCATTCACAATCATAGAAGCGGCTAATACAACACAACATTAAAAACATATAAAGATGCACAAGAACAAACATGAGATGAAAACACAGAAAAATGCATGTGAAAAAAACGCAGTATGATGCATTGCACTATTCATTGCGTTTTTTCGGTTTCCCTAGTGTGAACATACTCTCACGATCTTCTGGCAACCCCAACCCCCTGACGCAGGTGGAGCCTGTTGAGATCTCATTACGTTACTAATGTTATAACAGTCATTTTTCATTTCATACTTAACACTATAACACATGTAAATCACAAAATTATTATTCTGTTTAAAGTCAGGGCAAGCTATATATTTTGAAAGTTTTTCACATTACTAGGGCTGCACCGTTTACACATTCCTCCTCTATCATTACTATTTTTTCATTACTATGTATTTTTGTATTTTTGAATTATAAATTACTTGTACATTTTGTCACACCAGTATTTTGTATTTTATTTTTCAGCTTGTAATCTGTAACAAGTGTCTGTTTGTTAATAAGTAGCAATGGATACTGGACCACTTCACAATGAAACATTTTTACTCTACCATAGGAAGCAAAACTTAGCAAGCTCTGCAATTTTAATGATTTTTCTTTTCAGCATGACCTAATAGGCTTGTATGTTAAAAAATCAGTCTGAAGTTTACTGTCGCCGCTTTTGCAGGAGCTCTGCATGCGCTCTGGGAGACAATCATTTTCATCCATGCTGTTTAAATCACTCATAGATATGCTTGTGAGACACTTAACAAAATGAGTGAGGAGGAGGAAAGTGAACAATAACTGGTCACTAAATGTGACTTGCCTTTCGCTCTATAGAAATATTTTCTATTGCATAGAGATGATATTGTGTAAAAGCAAGTGATTTGTTGGCACAACTTGTGGCACTACCACCAATTTATTTTATACACTTTGTCAATAGATAGGTTCTATTTGGCTTTGGTTTATTTGGGTTTTATTTTGAACCCCTTTTATTTTTTTATTAATATTGCAATATACATCACAAACAATTCATATCGCAGTTCTTGACATTTCAGAATCACGCAACCCTAATTGTGTGTGTGCTTTAAAAAGGAGTGGCTTCTTGGTGCAAGCCCTGTGCTCCCTAGGATTGGCTTTCAGTTCACTGTAACCCAGCACAGAACCTGTGGTTATAGGCGATGGATGGTTGGATAGAAAGGTTTGGAAGTAATGCTTTCTTATTCCATGATCACAAAGAGATTTACTCTTAGCTTCCTCTGAGATTAATACAGAGCTTCACTCTGGCCTTCACTCTGAGCTCCACTCTGAGCTTCACCCTAAACCTCAGCTTTGCTTTGGACTTCAAACAGTTTCTCTCTCTGTGCTTCACCACATACTTGCACTGCTGGCATATATGGAAAAAAATAGTTCATTTTGTGAGTGGGAGAAATAGGAAAATGTAAATATCAAATGTCTTGTGTTTCCACTCCAAGGCACAGAACAGAGGTGGAAAGTTCAGGTCCAGAAAGTACAAATCCAGACCAGGTTTTTGTTTCAACCAACCAGCTGAACATGAAGAGTCACAGTCACAGAGTACTCAACTGGTTGTTTGAAACAAGATCCCGGTCTGGATTTGTACTTTCTGAGCCTGGACTTTCCACCTCTGACACAGAATGCCAGTGACAACGTCGGATTAAATTTGTGGGAAATTCCTTAGACAGTCATGTCCTGGAGCAATTCCAGTCCCGGAGGACCAGAATCCAACACAGATTACGGATTTTCCTGCTTCAATATATCTTAATCAGCCAATGACTATGTTTAGTAAGTGTGTTTGAGCAGGGAGGGCAACCTGTGTCGGACTTTGGCTCTCCAGGACCTGAATTGGGGAAGTCTGTCATATAATGTATTATTGGGGTCTTTTAGCTTTTAAGAGGTAATAGATGCTTATACTGTAATTATAAGAGAACATCAGCACAAACTGAAAATCGTCAGATGAAGATACAACATTCCCACAGACTGGGAAACATGTGAAACCACTGGCTGCCACTGACACTAAACACACTGATGCCAGAGTGCAGAAATGGTGACTGTGTGCATTTTTTAACGGATCCCTGGATGATATGCAGGAGGTATTTTAGTCATCCTGCTGGACTCACAGAGCTGCTATTCAAGCTGAGTCATTCTCCAGCTAAGCAGAGAGTGCCCTTCAGTCTTGGTGACCTCCTCTTTTTTTGCTTACCAGACATCAAGTCGCTCAAACTTTAGGCAGACTGGTGAGAGTGACACTGTGGTAAAAGTGACACTGCAGTGAGACTGATATTTGCAGTAATTGTTACTGAGCCCATGCTGACATTGTGGTAGGGCAGGAACTAACAGTATAATGATACAGATACTGTGCTGAAACTAATACAGTGGTGATACTGATACTGTGATGAGACAGGTGCAGATACTCCTCTGTGATTGATACTGATAATGCAGTCAGACTGAGATTGAAAGCAGTTTGTTGTGAGACTGAGACTATTATTCTTGTGATATTAAGATTGTGATGGAACTACACTGTACTGAGACTGAGACTGCTACTTTGGCTCAAATACCATGAAGCTGATACTGTGATCTCTACGGAATACTAATACTGTGCTGATACTGATACTGGATCAGGACTGATAAATAATGGTACTGATACTGTTGTAACTCAGAGATACAGCCCAGAATGGTTTATAACATTGAGTCCTTGACAGAAACACCTCACTCATTCATACTGATTTCTTCATCAGCAGGATTTATTTCAGCACTCATCTGCATATTATGTTTTCTGTATTGACTGCAGCTACTTATAATCATGAATGGAGCTGTGAAACGTGAGCAGACAGTAGGTAGACAGTAGAGTGAGTTTTTTTGAGCTCTGTTCTTGTAGCTGCAGTTCGCTTTGTGAATGCAGCGGATGCGAGCCCCTCACAGTCACTGGTTGCATGGAATGCGTCATCTGCAGTACTGCATGCCTGCCACTTATAAGTCACAGACACTGGACCTGGCACGTGTTGCACGACGCTACTCACACGCACATTACATTATCTCTTCCTCCAATTGGGCGAGTCATTCAACTCCATCCTGGAGCCAAGGAGTCAAAGTAGAGAGGTGTCAAAATTTACCTTGTCGCAAGACCCTATGGAAGAAATCAAGACAAGAAGAAAGAGCACAACCTACTGAGAGAAGGCATATGAGCTAAGGCTGAAAGCTTTATCTGCTCTCAAATGCCAGATACCCCAATTAATGAATCTGTCGGGGGTTTCAGGTTAACCTTCTTATGATTGGTTGGAGGTTGAAAGTAAATTTCTGATAGCTCTGGGGATGGTGTGAAATTCATGAATAAACTGAGTGATTAGGATGGAGTAGTGATAAATATGCAGCGCAGCCCCTGAATAATAAGGTGAGGTCCTGTATAAAAAAAAAAAGGAAGAGGCCTGATTACAATGTAGATGATTTTTCTGACGGTGCCAGCCCGTTCTCTCCCTGACAACAGGTCTTCAGCTGATCTCATCAGGCTCCAGGGTTGGACCTCTCCCAGCAGGCTTTTCATTTCTACACAACCCCCCTCCCCCACTCGCAATTATTCAGCCATAATTACCAGCCGCCCACGGCCTCATCGATGGCACACCAGTAATGAACTGGTCATGCGCTGCAGCACCAGCGCTGCGGCCCTCCTGCGCGACTTTATTAAAGTATGGGAGACCCGCAATACTGGCTGCCAAACACCAGTCAATACAAACAGTAGTAATTGAGTCCATCTGAGTGAGTGCACATGCACCATCTATCTGTGGAAAGTCTATCCATGGGGGGCCCTCCTGGGAGCCTATATGCACTGCTGGCATATATGGAAAAAAATAGCGACCACTTCTTTCACTCCAGGGCCTGAGGATGGCAAGGCTTGCTTGCCACTGTCAGGATGGTTAAAGTTGTAGAACAAGAAGTCTGGTCTATCAACAGTTGTCTGAAACTGCACGTGTTAATATAGTTCTAGTATACAGATTAATAAGTATAATCCTTTATAGTGTCAGATAGACTAGAGTTGAGTGTTTCATAAAGTTCTGCACCAAAATTCTGTTATTGTTTTCATTTATGGACGGTGACGTAAATGTGTCTCAAAGTATGTCTGCTCTTAAGAGACAGAGTAAGCCATTTATGCTGAAGTAATTTAATCTTTTTCATGTGTCCATATGGTTGGTCTTTCTCACACTACGGCATGGATCAGTCTCAAGGCCATCCTATTGAAATGCAACCAAACAGAATATTAAGGAGAGGAAAAATTCAGAAATAATCCTCTACTTATATGATTTATTCAGTACTTTGGCCATTTTTCTTTATATACTTGTAGGCTTACAATGAACCTTTTTATAGCCCCAACTTTATGGAGCTAATCACTTGTAGTCTTCAAACAGACTATGACAAATCTATCATGCAGCAAAGTAAACCATAGCTGTTGGAGTCTGGGCAAGGCAAGTTAAATTTGTATGTCTTCCTGGTATTAATTACATAACATGTTCTCTGTGAATATTTATGCATGTTCTCATTCCTACTTGCATTTTGAAGAACTGATTTGCAGTGATGCTAGTGCAGATAGAGCTTCCCACACTATGGAAAGACACTTGTGCAGGTATCCAGTCACTGGAACCTCTCTGTTCATTTGTAGTGTCATGCTAGTCGCATGTAGGCAGGGGTGAGAGTCTAGAGCTTCCACTTCATCATTCCAAGTTTCGCAACCATTCAGTGGAAATTGATCTCAAATTGTTATTATTTATGATGGGACATCCATCTTCACCAACTTCTATACTCAATCTTGTCCTTCCCGTTTCCCACAGAAATTAATGCTGCTTATTCTTCTTAAAGAATAATTAGGTCATTAGTGTGACATGTTGAGAATCAGTCTCGTTTTCTAAGAAACATTCCATTTATGTTTTTGTTTTCTTTTTTCAACTCCAGAGGATTAAAATGGATTCATCTTCACAGCATATGTGCTCCTGATTTCCACTTTGAGGCTCTAGTTTTAGTTCTGCAGTCTGTCCACAGAGCGTGGCCATCAGGGAAGTATCTGTGAGAGACAATTCAGAGCGATGGGAAGAAGACCACAGCCATTCAGTGCCATTGTTGGAGCAGCATAAAGATGCATTGTGAGTCACGGTGAGACCATCAGCAAAGTCACTGGAGCAGCTTTGCCTTCTTCCTTTGTTCTTGCTAACAACTGTGAAGCAGCGTGAAATCTGGGCTGTCGGGCCTCAGCGACTCTGCGGAGGGAGGCGAAGCCTTTCAGTCTGCTGAGATTTGTTAAGTCAGTGCATGTGATGTGCACAGGCAGAGGCTGATGCATGCCTTCATGCAGGTCCCCTGATTCAGATCACAGCTTTAGATTAGGGCTTTTATTAGTAATGTTTATTTTAGAAACAGAACGAGCAAAGTCAAAGCTGCTCCGATCAAGGTTCTGTTTGCTGTTGCGCTCTCTTCTCTCCTCGACTTATTTGTGATGAAGCTGCACAGTCGCCGTAGCTGTCAAGGCGGCTGGGCTGAAGCGGCTGAGTAGGCAGGACCACGCCCTGTTTGGGGGCATCACGGCCACAAACACGACGTTGTGGGGTCCTGAGGGAGGGCAGCACTAACGTCAGCGCCGTTAATGATTTATTTGTGACACAAGCCTGCCTGCTCTCTTGGGACCCTGTGTGGTTAATGAGCACAGCATCTTTCTTCATGCAAGCCCATAGCCCTGAAAGACATCCCCCTTCCCCACTGAGATTACACTGTTGTATTTTCTTCTTGTCACCATAATGTCTGTACAATCGTTACATGT
Source organism: Hippopotamyrus pictus (assembly GCA_026781145.1). NCBI lineage: Eukaryota > Metazoa > Chordata > Actinopteri > Osteoglossiformes > Mormyridae > Hippopotamyrus > Hippopotamyrus pictus. Next base: position 17,113,476 of record JAODLC010000002.1, on the reverse strand, counting down.
TTTTCTTGTTGAAATGTCAAAAAAAAAAAAAAAAAGGTTTAAAAACCATTTTATTGCCCGGGCATGTTAAATGTAGCCAAATCGCATCTTAGAATAATCAACTCTTTTGCATGAACAAGCTAAATTTACAACAGAATTAATAGTGGTATCAATTTGTGAAAACAACGCAGTTGCGCAAACTGATTGAGTACTGCTTTGCTTTAAGGCAAAGAGTTTAATAATCCCAGGAAATACTGACACGTTCTTCCTGTCTTTTGTCCCATTAGAATTTTGTCATTAATGATACATGCAGGAGTGATCAGATTATGATTGAATTCATAGCTAGAGAAGAATGAACTAAACCACAGAAAACTAGAGGGATGAGGGACTGGAAGGACCCTGTGTAGTGTTAGTGAGCAATAGAAGGTGCTGAGTTACTGAAGAAGTCCTGCAAATGAGCATTTAAGGTTTAACTTTAAAAAAGTACAGTTTTGACAGTCAATTGCATTATGATATGCAAAGAAATATAGTTAACCATCTAATTGAATGGGAAAGCTTATCATGTAAATGGAATGTGCACTAAATAAAAAAAAAATAAAAAATTCAGACTACATATCACAACAAGGTCTTAGAGCATTCAGGTAGAAACATTAACTTTCACATGTCCAGGTGATCCATCCAGTACTTCTAGAAATTGTACAGGTTTGTGAGTGTGTGAGGAGTAGGAATTAGATGTGGGGAGAAATACAATACTGTCATTTTGACAGCCCCCTTTCCCAGTTATATTTTTTGGTTCCTTTTCTTTAACCATTTAGGTTATTAAAGGTATTCACGGGTGACGTGGAGAAATTGAACAATGCGTCTCATTTTATTATTAAACTGCCCTTCTATTATGGCAATTTGCTGCAAGATACATTTTTTAGCTGAAAATTTAATTGGGTATCTTATTGATCACATGGATTTAAAGCTCTGGACCATGTTTGCCTGAAGTTTTATAAATCCTGTTCAGAAGATTGGACCACTTAATTTTTAACAAAGGAGGGATTTTCAAAAGCATTTTCTTTGATTTTCAAAAGTTTAGGATTTTTTTTTTTGATACTTTGGACATGTAACTTTAGTTTATAACTTGGTTTGAAAATGAAATGGAGCCTCCTGTTATGACTGGTTTATTCTTTATTCTTAGGTCATCCATCCAACATACGCTTGTGAAAATTATGAAACTTCTCTCCTCGCTGAGAGACTAACCATGCAGAAATTACTCGTCAGATTTTGACTTGCCATGCACATATCAAAGGTCCTCAGCATTAAATGTCAGCCAGATCTCTGGGAGGGAAATTATTAGTGTGGTAAAGGAGAAGCATGAGGCATCATGCCGGCATCACCTGGTCTCCTACTTGTCTGATTGGCGCTTCTTGGAAAAGGGGAAGGATTTGAGATAGACCATGTGATGCTTCTAAAGGGGCCAGATAAGTAGCAGAGAATGGACAACTCAGTAACAGGATAGAAAGAAGCTGATCTTATTGCATTATGCACATGTCCAAGGTTGCTTGGAGGTTAGGACTGGGTGGGTTCAGAACCATATCATGATACTGTATATACTACAGTGGAATTACTGCTAAATACTACTCATAATTATGGCATTTTTGGTGATAACAGAAGATATTAGCTTTAGGATTAAGTAGGAATATTCTCACAATTGCAATAGACCTGTTCTGAAGGTGACCGGTGCTTTTCAGAGACCTGTATTTACTTGGCAAGTGCCTTAAATAAGGATATTATTGGTAGCTACAGTAACAGAATTGAGTAAAGAGAGAATTGATGTGCATCAGCTGCTCTTCCATCCTGCTTTAGGGATGTGTCTGCTTTCGTGTACTGTAAGATGGTGGCTGTTAGCATTCAAAAATGGTCTGAAATTATGGTTTTAAAAGGCAAAGATATTAAACAAAGGGCGGCTCAGGAACATGAGGTATGTGATGCTGCTCCATGCAGTGGAAACCTTCAGATCTGGTCATGCACTGAGTTACTCAATTTGCTTTGCTCCATTATTTTCCCATCCATGCTTCACTTCCCAGTGATTAATTAAGGCCCATACCCAGTAGGTCTGGAAGCTGGAAAAAGATCCACCAAGGCCCCACTTGGGGCTTCGCAAAGCAAACATCTTTTTCTAAGCAAAGCGGGTCACTTACCATCTGTTTTCAGTACAGTATCTTTTTTGTGGAAAAATCACTGACTATGCCATCCAGCTAACATCAATGAAATTCAGTTACTCTAAGACACAGAAACACTGAGCGCTGTACAAGTGCTGTGACTTTCTGCACTGATTTTTGTTTTATTGTTAGCTTACCCGAGGCTTTTTCCACATGTTCTTTGTTCCTTTGTCATACATGTTCTGTGCCTTGAATGTACATGGCACCTGGACTTACCGTTACTTTTTCTAAAAATTACCTGCTCATTCTATTCATGTTATATTAATGGAACTTGTGTTTTTTGTGCTTCCTTGGAAACCCTGAACTTAAGTGATTCCAGAAGAGGGAAATGTATGTTTAAAATGTGTTTTTTTTTTTTTAGTGAACAATAGATTATTTGTAACTCCTATCACTTCAGAAGGAAAATGGAAGTTCTTAAGACATAACCACCACAAAGAGCTTCTACAGATTATCATTGCAACAATAAGAATCATGATGGAAACACAGCCACTGACAGACCAGAGAACCTTTTTAATAGTTTCCTTTGTGTCTAGTAGAGTATATGATCTGGTATATCAAACTTGTGAGTGTGGTGATTTACCGTGGTTTTATAAACTGCTGCACAGTGTTACACTCTCCGTACACTCAGTCATACTGTTCATCTGATTAACGTGTCTTTGTCACTACATTGGCTTTTATGACTTGCTGTGCTTGCTGAGTGGACAGTTATTTATGCTACATTTATAGTCCTATACACTCTGTATCCGCACTTTACGCCAGGCTGGAGAATGTTGTACTGTACTGTCCAGCTTTCATCTCACCACCGTGGTGAGTTTGGCTGTGTGTGTTTGTGTGTGTGTGTGTGTGTATGGGTCAGATATACATTACATTGTAGAGACCTGTTATTTTGACTTCGTGGGGACCATTTTTTCTGTCCCTACAAGGGGAAATTCAGTTTTATAAAAATATGTGACTTGTGTTTTGTTTGGTTACTTATGGCGAAGGTTAAGGCTGTGTAGGTGTTAAGGTTGTCATTGTTGGGATTATGATTTTTCCCATACACTCTCAGAAAAAAAAGGGTAAAACTTTTTCAGGTCCCCACAAAGATTTATGCATGCAATCAAACAAGTAAAATTTCCAAAAGTCTCTTATTTTGTTTAGATACTTATGGTTACGGTTAGGGCTATGTAGGGGTTAAGGTCATCATGTTGTGATTAGAGTTTTTCCCATAGAAATAAATGGAGAGTCCCCACAAAGATATAATAACAAACCTGTATGTGTGTGTGTGTGTGTGTTGTTTGCATAGATCACATTTGAGGACCAAATTGTCCCCAAAGTGTAGTAAAACCTGAAATTTCCCTACTTTTGGGGA
>JAODLC010000002.1:17097343-17107460 GCA_026781145.1 Hippopotamyrus pictus | reverse complement strand
TTTATTTATTGTTAGTTACTGTAATGTTGCGCTGCTTTATTTGGTTAATCGTCCATTCTGTGAAGAAGGCATTCAAGTAAGAATTGCATTGTAGTATGACTCATTTCCTGGCGCGTACAATTTAAAGTATATTAGGGCAGCGTTCACGGTTCTACTTCTGATATTCAGATCGAGTTCTAGGTCAAACTGGTTTGTTCGACTTTCAAGAAATTCCAGTTCTAGTGAGTTTGAGAACCGAGGTATCACTGTATATGAAAATCTGTAATGTAGTATCAAAAAACTAAAAATTTTATTTGATTATGTTATGTTTAAGGTTAGGGCTGGGTAGTTTGCCTTATTCAGATGTCAAGAATTTTTTTCCTGTAATCAACAAAAACAGCCCAGAAGTGAAGCAGGGCACCATGTTCAGTATTTGTCACAGACTATGCAATGGTGAAATGAAGAAGGAAATTAAGCACTTTTGGTAATGTGAAGTACTTACTTCACATTGCATGGTGCATTGAGAAATGTCTAGGTATTTGAAATATACCTTACTCTGGTTTAAAAAATGTTTTTTTTTTATTCCTAATAATGGTGCCTCAATCATGTCATCAGTCTGATTGTGAAAATTGCTTTACCATCACTAATGTTTTTTCAACTGCTCATTGTCAGGATGAGGTGGGTGGCTTTCACTCCAGCTGAACCCAAAACAGGCTATAGATGCACGCTAATTCACATGGATGCCCCTTTTGGGCTGTGAAGTGTGGACGCAAACGGCCTAGGTCTGTGCTTCAGAATGGAGCCTGTCATTCTGGGTGCCGTTGAGGGAGGAATGTTAATGAGCACCTGCTTGGGATAAGTTATGTAGTGTTGCTAAGATTTTGAAAAGCAGTTTTATTTGTTACGAGTTTAATAGAAAAGTAGAGATGTCAAGTGTATTTTATTCAATATATGCAACCTTTGAAGAAAAATGTGTCTTTTTCTGCCCTTTCTAGACTGAGGGGGTTGTGAATCATAAAAATTTTTGTCTGCACCATAAACTCTTGGCATATTCCTCTGCTTCATATGCATGTACCATACAGTATGCCATATTATACATAATATCCGCACCCATTACTCTTTGCATCATACTTTGCATTATATCTGGGTCCATTAATTTCCATGTTACCCTATTCCATGCCCTTGCATATTTGTGCAATACACTGTGAAGTACCTCTTTGTGATACTGAAAACTGGGTTTTTTTACTCAGTGTGACAGCAGGCTCCAGAAGCCTCAGAGTAGTAAAGGGTTCTTTCAGAAAAAGACAGCAGCACGAGTCCGTTAAAGCTCATTATTGCCCAAATGTAGGATGCCACTTCATAGCCCGGGACTTGAGCATCATCCAACATAGATAAAACAATGAGGCTCTTGTACAAACTGTAGCACGAGACTCTAAAATAGCATTTACCTCTGAGTAGGATATAAATGGAGCATACCAAATATGTAATTTCGGGGAAGAACGTGATTTGTACAAAACTTTTTGAATCAAAGAAACTTATATAGAAAGTCAGCTTTATGTATGTGGAGTTCACATACACATATACTTTATTTTACCCCTTTGAAGTGGTCTTGGAGCCCACCTTTTAATCAGTTGGAACTATTCAAACATTTGAAGTATAATTCTGTATATTTTGTGCAGTGCATGTTACAGTGTTTCAGTGCCAGATTGATTAACAAATGCACACGGGCAGCATGACACTTTCATTCCATACTGTGGCAGAGGAACTTTCTGATCTTCTCCACATTAGAGCAGTGTTTTGATTCCATTATGCATTTTTCTTTTTTTTACATTTCTTTTTTCTTGTGGCTGAATGTGGCTGGGACTTTGATCCAGAAGAGTGCTGCTACATCTATTAAAATGCTCCACTAATTGAATCCTTTAGGTGCCAGGAAAAAGACCTGTGGATAATTCATGTCGGGTTATTTATAATGCGGACGCTCTTTTTTTCAATGCTATTGTGATTTTTGTTGTTGTCAATGTATTGCAGTTTAAAGATTGGAGTTCATAATGACCTGCTACTTGTTTCCACCACAAAGTTCACTTATATCTATTTTATCAGCAGTTAAAATGTTCTAAGCATGGACTTTAAGGCTTTGGTCTTTGCTATAAACCTTGTTATTTTATGACTCAGTGCTGTACGAAACAGATAATCCCATGTGGCCAATTATTGTTTCATACTATTCTTTAAGCACACTGTTCAGTTTTTAATATCCCTATTTGTTTGAACATTTGACTGTTTTAATAGCAGTCAGTGGAATTCTCAGTCTAGCTGGATATTAATGAGAGCAGGGATTTAGTTTTCACAGACACAGTAACATCCACCTTCTGCAGGGAACATCCTGATTACAGTGGTCCCCCTGTATCCATGGATGATATGTTCCAGTGCCAACCACAGACAGCTGAAACCACAGATAGCAAACCATCTATGAACCCCATATATAATGTGATTTTCCTGTACATACATATGGTAAAGTTTAATTGATAATTAAATAATTGATACTGTACAATATTTCCACTATTAAATACAGTAAGAATAAAGTACATTGTATATTACTATACATTACTGTACAGTGCTGTACTCTCTCAAATGAGAGAGACTGTGATGTTTTAGAGCCAAGAGAGCAATGAAAAAATATCATGTATCAAGGGATGACGGAGCAATGAACATCATGAATTTGATACATTTTTATAACACAGACACTGTGATAACGTGGCAAAGAATGTAATCAGCAAGCACGCTAGAGGCAGACTAAATAAGGGTTCTGCGGGGAAGCGTGGGTATGAGGGTTCTGCGGGGAAGCGTGGGTATGAGGGTTCTGCGGGGAAGCGTGGGTATGAGGGTTCTGCGGGGGGGGGGTTCTGGGTATGAGGACAAAGGCAGATGAGTCATGTACTTCCTGGGCTGTAGGATTTCACCTTGTTACAGCCGGTACGTGCTTGGTGCGGGATTTAATTTAAAACTTATGAACCATCCATTTCTGGAATTTTTCCATTTTTTTTAAGACTTTGGTAAACCGCGGATAAGTAAAACCACAGTTACTGAAACCGTGGATACGGGGGCCTCACTGTATTTGCCCCCCCCTTCCCCCACCACACACACACAGTATTCTAGATATGTGTACAGGCATACATGTTCAACATGTTTTAATATTTTTGAAGGTTCAACTCAACCCCCCCCACAGTTTTTCCCCCCTCAAGTGCCCCCCCACACACACAATTCTTTCATTCCTTCCGAGTTTGAATACCTCTGGTATATAGTATGTCATTAGTGTATCTGTTTCAGTGCTCAGTGTTATATCACAGAAAATTTTGATCATAATGTAAGAGAAATAAATAGAATATAAATATTTAAACATTTAAACCACATAAAACTGTAAACATTTAAATTTCCAGGTGATCCATCCAATCATTCTACAAGTGTGTGAAGAGTATGCCTTAGATAGCAGTTACTGAAACCGTATATAACTATATTTGTTCTTTTGAATGCAGTACTGTTGTGCTGTGTGTGAGGTGTGGTTGGGTGTTAGGTGGACCTGTTTACAATAGGCTCTCTGAGGACTGACCGATCAGGACCGTGTTTTTTATTAGAATAGTATAGTTCAGAAATTGTGACATGAAATTTAAATTATTATTGATACAAAAAGAACGTGGAATCACAGTACCACATTTTTCAAACAGGACAATGAAAAATACAACAATCAAAACGTGCACATTATAGGATCTCTTTAATGGTCAATGGGCACACAGGTCAATAATAATCATAATAATCATAATAATAATATGTATCATGCTCAATATTTTCTATTTTCTAAGCCAACCTTCAACACTATTTGTTTATGATAGAATTTTCTAAGTTTGCCATGTCCATTGCTAAAACACTGAACTTCATTCTTGGAACAAAACTGCCAATTGCCAAAACTCATTTATTGAATCAGTCACTTGTTTAGCAAAACTGTCAAAACACACAGACTCCAAAAGGTACACACAAATAACACCCAGTTTTCATCATTAACACACTACCACTCAAAATTGAGCACACATGTCTAATCTGTGATGTGTGGAACCCATTCAATAAACAGGATATAAGCCAAGTCAAATGCAAGCGGCGTGACTGAATTCAACATGGAGCATTACAACAGAAGAGGAAGAGGAGTGCGTGTCAGAGGTGGTGGACAAGGAGGAAGACCAAGAAAAAGAGCTATAATTTCAAATGAAATTAGAGCAACGATCATAGATCATGTTGTGGTTTATGGCATGACTATGAGGGAAGCAGGACAATGTGTGCAACCAAATTTAAGCCGGTTCACAGTGGCCTCCATAGTCAGGACCTTCAGAGAAGAAAACCGGTAAAATGTATTTTTGTCTCTGAAAGTTACGGCATGATTTCTGTGTCAGTAAATGACTCCACCAATCTCTAGAAAGGGGACAGTGAAAAATAATTTCCTTACAGTACTATATCTGTAGTACAGTAGAGAATATTTACAATACAGCAAGTATACTTCTAAAAATATTATCTTTTTGAATAATTGAAAGACTGTCACATAGGGGTGGAAGAACACTTATATTCTCAGAACAACAAGAGAAAGTAATTGTTGAGATGGTCCGTCAAAACAATGCAATACAACTGCGTTAAATACAGAAATACAACAGCGGATTATTGAAGACAATGTGCATTTTGATGGATTAAACCAGGGGTCACCAACCTTTTTAAAGCTGAGGGCTACCTTAAGATTACCAAATGGCTCGAGGACTCCCAGCTCAAAACATATATATATATATATAGCCTACACATTTTTGGTGCAGCTAATTTTAAGTTAAGAATGGAATATAGATTTGCCGTAAGATTTCTTGCGTGAGAGTCTGAAAGAATTTGCTACCATGAACACGTACATTTTTTGTTTCACCTGAATTGATTTGTATAGAAAATAACCGGTTACAGACCGCGGTCATATACCCGTTGTTAAAAAGCGGAAACTTCGACCAACATGAAATCATGAAATAAACAACTTTTATTTATTCAACATTTTATAAAATGCATACTAGCTACGTTTAAAAATTTCCAGCTTTATGGTTTCAGGACAGAACAGCCACTCTGTTATGAACATCACGGTTTTTTGAGTGCTATTAGTGTTGATAACAGCAGCTAACAAGCGCAATAGTGCAAACAAAAAGGCTGCACACACCGAAGTAGTTCTTGCTTGTTCACTGGCGTGGGAAAAGGCGGTTCTAGTGTTATGGGAGGGTAATAAGAGTTACCTGCAATATCGCTATTTTCCTTTTTGCTGCAATGGTTTTCATTATTACTGTATTTAACTTGACACATCACATCTTTAAATTCTCATCCTTGCATTAGAATATAGACCAGTTAATACTGAAGGTATCTTATGCTGTGTCATATGTTTTAAAATTACAACACACTGAATATTGAACTGAAGCTTGATATAAAAAAATTAAATCACAAATCATATCCTAATCGCAATTTCTGTCAGAAAAATCGCGATTGGATATTTTCCCCAAGTTGTGCAGCCCTAATACAAATGCAGTTTTTATATGTAGCCTATATTTTTTATTTTGATTACCACCATAACATTTGCATGTGTGAAACTTTCACTAGAATTTACACAAGGCGCAGTATTAAAAAATATATATATATTTATATTTTTGGCGAACCACAAGGGCAACTTGCTATTTTTGGAACAAGTCCGCGGGCGACTGAGATGAAGCCAACGGGCGACCGGGTGCCCGCGGGCATAGGGTTGGTGACACCTGGATTAAACCATGTGAGTCGTTCAACAATTGACTGTATCCTACACCGCAACCAGATAAGGATGAAACAAGCCTATAGGGTACCATGTGAGTGAAACTCTAAAAGAGTGAAAGAGCAAAGATATCAATATGTGCAAGTAAGTAAACTGCTACGGTAAACTCAGCGTACTAGCATGTACAGTATGCTGTACTATATTAGAATTAGGTGATCAGTGGTTATTATTAACACACCAAACAGTGCACAACAACAAAACGTGTCCTCTGCATTTAGCCCATATCTGACTTTCGTGACATAGCAGGGGGCAGCTAATTCAGCAGCCGGGGAGCAGTGCTTGGGGACGGTACCTTGCTCAGGGAACCTCAGAGGTGACTTGCTGGTGGGGGATTCGAACTTGCAATCTTTCGATTACAAGTGCGCTTCCCTAACCATCAAGCCACCACTGCCCACTGTCCTTCACGAAACGGAGTGTACTCTATTTTCATTGTGTATAGAGACTTTTTGAATTTGACTCAGTGGAGAGGCTTCATGAATACATCTTCATGGATGAAGCTGGATTCAATCTGGCAAAAAGGAGAAAGAGAGGTCACAACATAATTGGTCAACATGCCATTATAGAAGTACCTGGCCAGCGTGGTGGAAATGTGACCATATGTGCTGCCATCAGTAGCTATGGGGTTGTCCACCACCATGTTACTGTTGGGCCATACAACACTGACCCTCTTCTAACATTCCTGGATGGTCTACGGGATGCTTTGCTCAGACATGAGCAGAGAGGTCACGAGCAGGCAGAGCATCCCATTTATGTTATCATTTGGGACAATGTGAGCTTTCACTGTGGTCCATGAATATGTGATTGGTTTAACAATAACCAGCATTTTATGAATGTTTGCCTTCCACCATACTCTCCCTTTTTAAACCCTATTGAGGAATTTTTCTCAGCATGGTGGTGGAAAGTATATGACTGAAATCCCTACATACAGGAAAATCTCATCAAAGCAATGGATGCAGCGTGTGATGATGTAAGAGTGGAATCTTGCCAAGGCTGGATTCGACGCGCCAAAGGATTCTTTCCACGTTGTCTTGCAAGGGAGAACATTGCATGTGATGTAGATGAAGTCCTGTGGCCTGACCTGACCCCATACAAAGGCATGATGATGTGGCAGAATGACTGATTTTGATGTAAAAATATGTAAAAGCACATAGTGCATTTTTTTTTGCCACAGGTTTCTTTGTTTGGATATAAATAAGCTCTCGTGAGTACAGGAATGTTCAAATATCCTAAATAAAGATAATTTTCCTTTTATCCCAGAGTTTTGCATTTTTTAATGTACTGTGTCACAATTGCTGAGTAGTGTTTTTACATTGGCTGGTTTTGTGTGTTTTCTGACAGCCGTGCTTGATTTTGAGTACAGTTTTGGTTCAGCTGTTTGATTTTGCAAGACAAGACAAAGGTTTTGTGAGCATAGCTGTTAGGGTTTGTGCTTAATGTTTTGAGAAAAGGAGAGGAGATTTTAGAAAATGTGTTTTAGCAATTCAAAAAAACTGTAAGGGACTAATGGGTCACACAGATGATTCTTCCCGCATCACCCAGCAAGGAAGAGTACTTCTTGTGATGTAGCCAAAGTTCTCTGTCCTGACCCAGCACTGAGACATGGTAATGAGGCAGCGTGAATATTCTTCTTTGACTCTGGCTTGGCAGTTGCACATTTTACTGTAATATGCCTCTCATTTGGATTTTTCATTTTGTCCTTTATAGTAACTTTATGAATACTGCAAAATTTTTCATATTGGTTTAGGATAATTGTATACAAACACTTTTGGCAGACAGCAAGACTATAGTCTTTTGGTTTCCAGTTTTGCAGCTGATCATGCAAAAACCACATCCACAGTAAATGTTTCTCTGCTTGCCGACAAGTTTTGACTGGTAGTGTTTTCAGTTTTTTGCTGTAGTGTGTAATGACTGCTCAGTGTTTATGTACCAACTGGCTTGATGTGTGATATGAAAGCAGTGTTTGCTTTTGAGCAAAGATAATATAGTTTTGAGGAGACTGTTTGATTTTGCAAAATGAGTCAAAGGTTTTGAGTGTAGCTTGAATTTTAGAGTTGCTTAGTGCTTAGTGTTTTGAGTAAAAGAGAGGAGATTTTAGGAAATGTGTTTTAGCAATTCAGAAAAACTGTAATGCAGCCATCCAGAGCACATAGTCAGTGGCAGAATGTGCTTAGGGGTTATTTACATGCGACACACCCACATTTTAGATTTTCTCTGGCCAAAGTGCATTTCTTGCCTTAGCACATACAAACTTCACACTTAACAAATACTCTTAAGTGAAAAAGTGTGCAGCTACAGTACTTGTTTTCTTGACATACACGTATTGGAGAATCAAGCCCTATAACTGGTACACTCCTGCTTAAAAGGATTCATTTCACTGACACATAAAGCAGCTTTCAAGAAGACCGGAGTCTGAAAAGGCCATAGCCTGCCTTTCATTTGGAAATGCCATCATGCTGGACGATGGGAGAAAATGGCTGTAAACACTTCCAAACTCTGCATGCATCCATAAGATGGCATGTAAAGTCCTCTTCTCATTAGTTCCTTTTCTTCTAAGTGTGGAAGACCTCACAGTTTCTTCTGCCTTGTATTGCTAATGAAGGCAAATTTACAAATTCACTCTTTAACTGGTTTAACTGACTGATTGCTCATGAAGCTAAACTCAGCAGTAATTTTCAAAAACTGTAATTTAAACCATTTCAATAACATTGCACACAACCAAAACCTCAAATTTAAGTCTTTGTAATAGAGTAAAATGGTCAACCATGTCAAAGGCTGCACTTAGGTCCAAAAGCATTAGCACGATCACATTGTCTTCCCAGGAGTGCCCCAGTCATTCTACATACAGTAGAATCTTGAAACTCAAATGCCTCAAATTCAAATGTAACTCGACCAACTCAGACATCAAACAGGTCTGTTGAATTATTTTCGACTTGTATCTCGACCAAAATCTTGGAACTCGAATTCCTGCTAAAACTTGTATGGGTAGAAACACGTTCAACTCTATCGATACAGACCTCAAACACAATTCAACCAATAACTCGGAATACGACAAACCAAAACAGACCTGCTAAAACAGTTTCATAGTCAGGGATTTGATAACTTACATTTTTATTGGTGTTTTATTTATGTGTCCAGTCTTTAGTTTGTGTAGGAAGCATTTGGGCATAGAGCAAGGTAGAAGGACTTACAGTCTAAAGTAGAAGTCAGTGCGACTCACTCACGTGTGCACACACTAACACGCCCACTCACACGAGTCAGCAGCTAGCCTGCACAGCATGTCTTTGGAACTCGAAAGTTCACACTGAGCACGAATGGTGCAAAGCCATGCAAATGTGGCAAACATGCCTGATCCTAAAATAGCATCCAAACATTCCACTGCTACCCAGTGAGCCACCATGCTAGCCAGGGGGAAGAGTTAACAAAATAACTTTTGACAGTGATCCAAAAAGTACTAAAAGTATTAGAATGATAATTTACCATGTAGCACCCTGCCATTTCTATACCACCCTGGCCTCCTTTTCAGAACTGGCAGCAGTAGCTGCTACTGTTAGCACTACGTCAAAGTGTTGGTTTTCCACTAACATAAAAACTGGCACCGGTGCCAAATGACATCACAATGCGAGGCGGGATAAAAATGGTTGTAGTATATTATTGGAATGGACAATGTGCAATAATAATACCAACATTGCAGGGAGTTTAAGTTTCACTTAAAACATTTTTACTGTGTGATAGGTAAAAATAAACTTAGCAAGGGTTTGCAGTTTTAATGATTATTCCTTTTCAATATTATCTACTGTAGTGCATGTTTAGCAATCAATTTAAAGTTCATCTCCACTACTTTTGCATGAGCGCTGCATGTGTTATCCAATCATAATCATTTTGTCCTATGGCGATTTTAACATAAATTTGTGAGAAATTTATGTTAAATTCCTTTTTCTTAATAAATGACCCAATATTTATTACATCAAAATTACACTGCAATATTTGAAAAACCTCCAATACAGTGCTGTCCTTCTTTATTTAAATACATTGGTACCACAGTTCTCGAACTCATTAGAATTCAAATTTCGTAAAAGTCGAAAATTTACCTAGAACTCGATCTGAATCTCAGACGTCGAACCGTCAACGCCAGCCTAAGATAACTTGTACGCGAGGGGAAATGAGTTACGCCACACATCTCTCTGTGGAAACGAAGGGTAAGGCTTCAGTCTCAGCCTCGCATTCGCTGTGATAGCATCATGCATGTTTACACTAGCTGAATACATATATTTAGACAGT
>JAODLC010000002.1:17067709-17097243 GCA_026781145.1 Hippopotamyrus pictus | reverse complement strand
TACATTTAAAAATAAAGATTTCTTATTAATTATTTTAATATTAATAATAAACCATTAATACATTTAATTATAATATATATTGTTATATATTATTATATATTGTTGTGCCCAGCGGGGACGGAACAGAGACAAAGGAGCAGACGTCAGGGTATCTGGGAATACGGGGTTTAATTACAGGTAAGGCAGGTAAAACGCAGACGGACAACACAATGACCGGACTGGGGAAACAAACTGAAACGCAGACTAAATACGCAGAACAACCAGAAACAGCTGATCACATGGGGATTCCACACGGGGTTAACGAGGGGGCATGGCACATGGAAGGAGCGGACGATCGGGGCAGGACATATTGTTTTTTTTAACTTTACACATTGTTTGGATATATTTATTTTCTTACTTTACAAATTACTGTTTTGATAAATGTGTTTAGATGTGTTTAGTACAGTATATGCTCTTGTTTTATCCTGTTCATTTTGCTAAATATATATATTTAGGTGTAATTTTTTTGGGTCCGGGAACCAATTAATTGGTTTTCAGTTATTTCTTATAGGGAAAATTCGATCAGAACTCGAACTTTTTAGGATTTGATCCGGAGTTCTGAACGGATTAATTTTGAGTTCCAAGGTACCACTGTACCTTATTTCCTGTCATGCGGTCCTGATGTTGTTGTATGTGTTCTTACGACCAGCTCGCAATTAAAGCTTAGGTGTCTTCATTTGTCCACGTATCCATTATTATTATTATTGCTTTTACTTTGTTCATCATTGTTTTCTGAGTTAGTAGCTTTTTTCAAGGTGGTTTGTTGTATGTGCAGCCTTTGCCACCGGTGTATGAGTGTGAGTGTGGATGGGTGAATGTGAGGCATGTATTGTAAAGCGCTTTGAGTACTCGTAGGAGTAGAAAAGCGCTATATAAATGCAGTCTATTTACCATTTACCATTGTGTTTCAGAGGCTGGTTACTAGCATAACCATTTGACAAAGAAAGCATTACAAATCTCACCTCAAAGTACTGAAGTACCAAAAAAGTACCCCAGCTGGTTTAGCACTTTAGGTGCTGGAGCTTTTGGTACTCATACTCGACCAGAAGTCAATGGGAAAGGAAAAGTATTGTGCCAAAAGTACGGTACCTGGTGGGGTGGAAAAGCGCCTTACTGCGTGTTGGAAGAGGAAATGCACACATGGTCACATTTCCTCCCTGTTGCCGAGTAACTTCCACAATAGCCCGATACCCAGTAATTAGGGCTTCAGAAAATTCACACCTAGATGTATTTGGGAGTGTAAACAGGTTGTGAATTGTGTGGGTAGTACAGTGACCATCCACAGACACCCTTGCTGAGAGAATGAATATTCTTACTGGTGCCACGGGCTGATTTTTATAGTTTTTCCCAATTGCTAAAACACATTCCTCTGAAGGTGCCCTCAAATTCTCAAAAGTTTAAACACAACATCGTAACATCCCAAATTTACAGCCCAAAAGCAAAGAACTTAAAATCATTCACTATGTCATTTAAATCACATATTTCACTCAGATGACACACAAAAAAGCAAAAATGATCACACACACAATGAACACAAAACACATGGATAAATTCTGAACACTGCTCTGAAAACTTCATACAACCCGGAACCATATATTTCAAATTTATCAAGGTCTCCATTCAGGGCGCTCAACATACTACAGTATATTGAAGGTGTACAAAAACACCACATGCAAGATCATGTTTCAAATATTTTCTTTTTCTCAAATGCACTGCTCCAAAATCACCAGTATGTAAACTTGTGAACTAGGAAGAAAAGTTCTATCCATGCTGCAAAGAACATAAAAGAGAAAAGAAATTGTGCATGAAGCTGATAAATGTATGTTACTGTAAATATTGTACATTACAGACATTATTCATCTGCTGGGTCAGGCCACAAAGCTTCATCCACATCACACAATATGTTTACTCTTCTTAGGAAGCCAGGGAAGTATGTTCAGCTGGGTCTTATCCAGGCTTGGGTGGACTCTAAAGTGAGATCCCCACAGGCTTCCTCCATGGCCCACAGAAGATTCCCTGCTTCACAGGAATTCTGATCATAAACTTTCCACCGCCATGCCGAGAATAATTCTTCTATGGGGTTGAGAAATGGGGAGTATGCTGGCAAGAACATATTAGAAAACCTGGGATGATCAGTGAACCAGTTATGTACAGCTGCACCTCTGTGGAAACTGACATTGTCCCGAATCACAATGCATTGTGACAACTCTGCCCTCCTAGCCTCATTTTTGTTGTCATTGCTCAACATTTTCAAAAAGATGATCAAGGAATTTTAACAGGTGTTTTTGTGTTGTAAAGCCCATGAATGGTGGTGGAGATCTCTGTGTTCACTTATGGCTGCACACATGGTCACATTTCCTCCCTGTTGCGCAGGAACTTCCACAATAGCCCGATACCCAGTAATGTTGCAGTCTCTTATTCTTTTGGTGAGGTTAAATCCAGCCTCTTCAACAAAGATATATTCATTTGGCTGGTCACTGGCATCAGGTTAAAAATTTCTCTAGGAAGAAAGGACAGAGGTAAGCACAATGTACAGGAAAAAGTTGGAATTTAGGGCATGTTCACTAAATCAGTGCCACATTGTTTACTGCATCATAACCTAGTATTTCAGTGTGAGATTGCAGTGATCTTACCTGTACATACTGCAGGCGTTGGGTCTTGATTCAGTCCGAATTCCTTTCAAAAGGGACCTTATACACCTGCTACATTTTAAGCTGTTATGATGTAGTCTGTGGTCAATAATAGAAATGCTGATGTGATTTATACCCTGGAATGTTTGCTGATCCTCTATGATTCTGCTCTGAATTTCCCTTAAGCGAATAGTGTTGTTGGCCACAACCATATTTACTACTGTATCTCTTGTTCTTCATCTGACAGGAGTCGCTGTCTGCCTCCACTATGAGGTCGCCTTTCAGTTCTACACACAAAACATACACACATACAAAACATGCAAAACATATTGTGAGATCATTTATTTGAAGGATCTCTCCAAGAAAACCTGTCATATGTCCTTGTAATTATGCAATGTAAGTCTGCTAATTGTTGTAAAAGTGCTTTACCTGTTCTCAGTTCTGAAAGTACGGATTATGGAAGCAGCTGTATACTGACTGAGATTTGGATGCACATGTAGCCGAGCTTCTGCAAAACAAAAATGTCATTGCATGGACATAAATTTATTGGTCATATTTACATTCTCTATGCATTATGAAGTGCTAAATAATATTCCATACTTACATAAAATTAATACTGATTTCCGCCTCATATCGGCGAGATGAATATTTAAAAAAATATTTAGCATAAACCCTGCTAGAAAGGCACATGAGATGAACAGGCGAGCCATAACTTAAACTAGAAGTAAAATTCATATCCCTAGCTAGTTTTGCGTTAGTCTACCATATTACCATAAACTAGCAGTGCCAGAAATCGTTCATTTCACCACATATATGACCATATACTAACCAGACGTATGTTTATTGTTTATGCTATCGCTTGTGTATATAAAGCTTATTCTCATATGTATCATAAGGTAATGACAAACCTGCGAATCTAGCATTTGTTTTTCTGACATCCCGGTACACGCGTCTTCTTTACCCCGACCTGCAGAACTGTCGTAAACGTGGAAATGAGTTGCGTTGTGAATCTGCGGTCGATTACTTTTTCTCAAGGACCCGGATGTGTGTCACACTACATTGAAATTGAATTTGCGAACTGAATTTTTCGAGGTGGGATAAATGCTATTTCGAGTTACTGGAATTCAGATTCAAACTATTAAATTCAGATTCAGTTTGTAACTGCATACAAAATTCATATTCAGTTTCTAGTGGCACAAATATCAGCCCATAAGCTTCTCTCATTGTCAAACCATGGACAAGCACATGGCCAACCACAGTTGCATGAATATCATCTGATATTACATGTCTTCACCTTCCTCTCCCTCTTCCAGCTCTGTCTGTTATCTAGCATAGATTTATTGAAAAACAGCCATAGTAGACACACACACACACACGCACGCACACACACAGTAGAAGTTGTGCATCATGTGTGAAGCAATTTGACACACAGCGTTATTAGATGGAGCGTTAAGTGCTAATTGATCTTAGGTTATGAGTCCTTGTATTTGATTAGAGTGAGGAGTGTTTTCTGATTGGTTGTTTGGTGATAATTGTGCTTTTCCAATGGGGTGTGTGTTTAAGGATCTGCTGAAATGGTCCAACCAATCTCTGTTATGACACTAACAGGAACACAGTTTAATTCTGGGAATAGTGTGGTCATTTTCAGTACTGAATTAAAGCATATGGTCATCTAGCTTATTGGTGATGACATAGTGTTTTAGCAATTGGGAAAAACTACAATACTGGAAGATGTGGTTAAAGACATTGAGTGCTATTTTCTGCTCTGCAGGAGGCAAATGAGAAATGAAATGAATGTGAAGGGCACTTCTATCAGTGGGTATCTCAGTGAGTCAGTGTGAACAGAGCAGTGCCCATGCAAAGCTCCTTGTCATGGAGCCAGAGGCAAACCGTTAAGCCATGTTGCACTGAATTGTGGGTTCACCTGTATTTTTAGATAGGCAATCCACTTCGTATGGATATGAGGTATTTTTAAAGAAGCTATGGCACTCACAAGACACAAATGTATGAAAGCTCCTTAAACCACTTTCCTCTTCAACATTGGCTGTTTCACCCACATCCTGATGCATCCTGTCACAGTAACACAAGTTTATAAAATTAGAAGAGCATAATCTGTATAATCAGCACACATTAAGTATATATACATGTGAATATACAGCCAGTATTCACATCTGAATATAAATATAAAGACCCATGACTCTGAAATGCTTCTAAAGGCTCCTTACCCTTAAACAGCCAAGTGGCCACTCATGACCAAAAATGGCACAGCTGGAGACCATATGACCACCTTGTAGGCATATTCTAATTTTTCCAAAGTTTAATCCGATACCTCCATGTTCTGATAGCATACCAGAGGCCAGATGTAGTCCCATCAATTGACTAGCATTGGTCATTATGTTTGACAGCTCAGTTAGAATTAATAATTGAAAAGTGAACTCAGATATTTGATTCTGTTTACCATAACAGGAACATAATTAGGTCTGCTGGGGTTTGCAGTCTGTGGCCACGGACCAGATGTTACGGTTGGTTTTAAGACTCCAGGGGGGCGTTATAAAGAAAGACTTCCCAGAGATTCAAAAGCTGTATTAACACAGTGTACTGTTGACCAAGGTACTAAAAGCCCCCACAAGTGTCAAGGAATAATTTCTGGACCTTTATAATTGGATCCCACTGCTTCTTATTACAAACAGGCTGGACTGGGGCTCAGATACTGCAGTGCACTGTGGGAGTCTGAAATAAGTCTCCCCTGATCAGATGAGAGCTCTGGTGCTTGAAGAAATGGACAGGTGTCTATGAGGACAGGACAGCAACAGAAAGGTACAGCCGGCTCATCTCCAGCACCTGCTTGCACACATGACCAGAGGCAAAGCAGCCAGGACAGTGCTTTAAATCAAAGACCCACAGTCCAGCATTCCGCCAGTGTGCATTCCTGACAGCACGGTTGATGGGCAGGAAATGGAAGTGATGAGGACTTTTTGTTACAGCAACATGTAGGGCACAAGGACTTTCTTTGTCCTGTAGGACTCCAGAGTATTCATAGGAAAAGACAAAGGAGAACCAGTGACAGAGAGACGGTGAAGCATAAATAATAAAGGCTGTATTGGTGAAACTCTACTATGCTACCTAGCAGGTTGGTCTGCGTGCCATTTTTCCTCTCATGATTGCATCACACCTCTAATCTTCACTCTTTTTGCACCTAGTGCTGCTCATGTACCCTAACAAAACTCCTTCACTCCAATTAGGGCACCACCCACTGGAGTGCAACACATTCCTTGGTCTACCTCTGTTTTTACCCCTCTTTCTTGCTGAAGAACTGTTTTCATATGCATTGTTTCCATTTTTCTATAAGACCACTGTAATGCAACAAAGCCATGCTTTAAAAACCAGAGAAAAGACCTTGCCTTTAAATTTATTTGAAAAGGAAGCTTGGGACACCAATCTATGCTTTTGAGTAGAGAAAATGAGGAACTGGTGATGAGATGCTGATCAGTATTATAACTCAGACCTGGTACTCTTCTTTTAATAAAGAATAGGATGCTAATAATCAGGACTATTGTCTGCTGAGGACAGTAATCAGTATAGATACTTTGGGATACAAAGGGTACTGTCAGTGTATTTGTCTCACATATGACGTTTGCGACATACAGTCAGACCACACATGCGCGTCAGGGTTGTAGTCGACTCACACATCGAGTCAAGTCACGAGTCATCTTTGGTCATGTCCGAGTCACAAGTCATCTGTACTCAAGACAGATAAACGGATCATCTGTGCTCATGTCCAAGTCACAAATCATCTGTGCTCAAGACAGATGAATGGGTCGTCTGTGCTCAAGTCCAAGTCACGAGTCATCTGTGCTCAAGTCCGAGTCACGAGTCATCTGTGCTCATGTCAGTCTTCAGAGCGTCAGTGTAAGTCAAGTTAATATATCCAAAACTAAATGTACAAACACAGAGACAAATCTAATGCACAAAATATGCTTGTTTTACTGAAACATTTTGTAAAATAAACTTGGACTTTAGTATTTGTCATGTGTCAATGTGCAACTGGGCAAATATATTAGCAGTAACAAATGTGACCAACATAATTACAATAACCTATTGACATTTTAAAACAGATTTTTTTTCCTCGTGCTTAAAATCACCACCTTGAAGAATCATATTTATAATACAGTGGTAACTCAGTTTTCAAACTCATTAGAACTCAAATTTCTTAAAAGTTGAACCAACCAGTTCGAAAAAATATTACCTAGAACTCAATCTGAATCTCAGACGTTGAACCGAGCCGACCTAAGATAAGTTGTACGCGAGGAGAAATGCTTAGATGTGTTTAATACAGGCCCTGCGATGGGCTGGCCCCCCGTCCAGGGTTGTTCCCTGCCTCGTGCCCATTGCTTCCAGGATAGGACCCCCCGCGACCCAGTAGGATACGCGTGTTGGAAAATGGATGGATGGATGGATGTGTTTAGTACAGTATATGTTCTTGTTTTATCCGGTTCATTTTGTGTTTAAATGCTAAAAAAAACATATTTAGGTGTAATTTTTTAGGGCTGGGAACCAATTAATTGGTTTTCCATTATTTCTTATGGAGAAAATTCAGTCACATCTCGAACTTTTTAGGATTCAATCCAGAGTTCTGAACAGATTAAATTCGAATTCTGAGGTACCACTGTATTCACCACCCCTATAAGCATCTCTAGATAAATTTAGCCTTGGATTTTCACATTTTAAAATGAACTGCTAATCCATAATGCATACTTTAGATGTCTTTTTAAGATTACAGACCACAGTGTCACAAACACCCAAGCCCAAGTCAAGTCCAAGTCCAAATCCAAGTGCAAGTCGCATAATTCTAACAGTCTCAAGTCCTTATCTGCATCTAAATCACACTAAATATGACTTGAGTCCGAGTCCTCCACTTGAATACTGCACCTCTGACATAACACACACATCGGGCCCAAGCCTCCACCCTAAACAGGAGAGATGAAACGCTACACTCAACTCATGATTCGATATGATTCACGATTCTGAGTTCACGATTCTGAGTTCACGATATGATTTTCTCACGGTTTTTTAGCAGAATGAGCTGCAGACAAATTTATTCAAAAACATTCCTTTATTTATCTTTCTAAACCTGTTCTTAACAGTGCAACTGAAATTTAATAAAATACTGTTTAAAAAAAAATCCCAAATCAAAATTAAAAAAAAATCTTCAAATACTAAATAAACGGTAAAGCTTTACATTAACTGCACCTTCATAATGCTTTTATATTGCATTCATAAATGCAATATCATTAAATCATTCATAAACATCATACATGTATACCTTTACATCCTAACATCCCTTAACAGCTGTAATATACATTAATAACAAACATTATAATTGTATAATCATGTAATGTTTGTTATTAATGCATATTACAGCTGTTAAGGGATGTTAGGATATTAAAGTGTACTTGCATGCTGCTTATGAATGTTGTATGAATGTTCTATAAATGCATAATGAATGCATTATGAAGGTGCACTAAATGTTTTCTAAATGCATAATGAATGCATTATGAAGGTGCATTTAATATAAAGCGTTACCAAATAAACTAAGGCTTGCATGTGCAGCTTTTTAGCGTGGTTTGCCCTTTTAATAATCTTCGCTCTGGCAGTGGTGAATTGAGCTCACTGTGTTGCCGGTGGACATGCTGAAACATGTTTGTTGTGCTATTAGTGTATGTTATCAGTCTTTTACAATGTTTGCACAGAGTTTTTGTCTTGTTTGTGCTTTTCTCGCCGTTTTCGTTTGTGATTACCGGAGAGCGATTTAAGAATGGGGGGGGGGGGTTGTGCTCAATTTCAAATTTGCTCACAATCTCGTGAAATTTGCTTCATACCGTGAAGTACTCCTAAAATAGCGATTCATTTTCCACATCAGCCGATTTAAATCGTTATACATTTACATTGATTTTTAACCGATTTGCGATTCATCGTTCCTTGTCTACTAAACAGAGAACTTGCAGGCACTGCAGTTTTATACTGAATGCTGCTCTTGCGAGAAATTAATCATATGATTCCTAGGGCAGATCAATGACATTATTGTAGATCATCTGTTATAGCTGAGGTGTTTATTCATAACACAATTTAACACATCAAACTGAACAAAACAGCAGCTGATTATAAAAGACGAGGCACTCATCTGACTTGGATGTGAATTTGCATCATTTGAAGACTAAATTTTTATTGTTTGTATGTGTCAGTGAGTGTAACATGCTGTAATCAACTTTTAGCCTTAAGTGTAAGAAATGGGGTTTGAGAATCACTGTATCACCTCTAAGGTTTGTTTCAGGTTTGGGCAGCTCCCATCCAGACTAATATGCAGCTCTTGTATCTGTGTGGGTCATTTCAGCAGTGTGCTAATATGCAGTTCCTGTATTGGTGTGGACCGTTTCAACAGTGTGCTAATATGAACCTCCTGTATCTGTGTGGAGCATTTCAGCAGTGTGCTAATATGCATCTCCTGTATCTGTGTGGGTCGTTTCAACAGTGTGCTAATATGAACCTCCTTTACACTATCTGTGAGGACCATTTCAGCAGTGTGCTAAGATGCACCTCCAGTATCTGTGTAGGTTGTTTCAGCAGTGTGCCAATATGCAATATGATTGTTTATAAATTGTTTCAAAACAGTTAGCAGGGTTAAGTTTTCTACTGTACTGTGTTTTTGTGTCCTTGTCTGGTATCTGTGTATGACTCTGCCTTCCTGGTTTTCTTGCTCTTTGGATTGTGATTTTTGTTTGATTTTTGTCCCTACACTGGTGTATTTACCTCGTCCAGTTGTTCAATTGGATTATTATTAGGATTACAGTTTGGATTCACTTTGCTCACTGCTACTGTACCTAGTGACCTCTTTTCTTGGACCACAGGTCTGGAGTTGAATCATAATACTGACCCTGTACTGTATAAACAGTATGGAAGTTGGATAGGTGAGTATGTTTCTCTAGGTTCTAGATATTTATTTTTATGCAAAGATAAAAATATCACAAATGGGCATAATTGAGCTCTTTGTATAATAATAAATTCACTTGACTGACATCCAAGAAGACTTCAGCACCCAGCTGCCTCTATTTCTGCGTGTTCATCTTTGCCAGGGGACTTGGCTCCTTTGAACTGTGATGCTTCCCTCTCATTTACAGTAACTCTGTTTTTGCACTTGTTCAGCATTAGCAGTACTTATAGCCTTTTTACACTGTTACCAGCTGTACCCGACCCATACCGCAAACTGACGGTTTTCCATTGCAACATATGCAAGCTGTACCCAACCAGTACCTGTGCTGACACAGCCCTGCTAGAGTGACCAAACAGAGTGCACCATCCGATTGGTTGAAATGCATGGAGATACCAGTGATCTGTGTCGATAAGCATGGATTATCAGGAGGAAAAAAGCAAATATTCTATATATTATAATAATTGATACTTTATTGATCCCTGTGGGGAAATTGCCCCTATGCCTCCCTCACCTTGCTCTATGTAGAGTAAGCTGTCCACGAAGGGCAGCCCCCTGCAGTGGTGCCCAGGGAGCTGGGGGTTAGGGGCCTTGACCAAAGACCTGCAGATGTGCTGAAGGTGGGTTTGAACCAGTGACTGGCTCACCACAGGCACACAGGCTTAGCCTACTGCACCACACACTACCCCCTTCAAACACCAAAAGAAACTAAAACAAAGAAAACTGAACATACAACCTCCTGGGAGCAAACATAAGGGACCATAACTGGAACACATACACATAATAAACCTAGAGAACATAAAATAAATGTTAAACCCAGAAAAAAACAACTAGTTGGGGCTTGCCTCTAGCCAGCATCGAACCCACAACAAAAAGGAATCTGGATGATAGCCAACCTCTTGATTAGTTAAGCCACACAGCAGCCTGGGGAATAGTAACACACACCAGGGACTGAGGTACTATAAGACAGAGGAGAGAACAGGATGGCCAGTGACATCTGCTGGCCAAATAGGTACAAGACATGTGGGACAGGGCCAGACAAGCACCGATCCTGACAGTCATTTCTTTATTATGCATAGCCTACAGCCAAGCAGCAAGAAATATATGGTGTCACTGCGTCTGGAAGCTGAGTTGTTTCAGTAGCCATGGAATCACACTTTTCTCCTGGGTCCTCAGTATTTGGCAGTGTCATAGCTGCAGTGGCCATTGGAGGTGGCTGTGCAGCAGCAGCATGTTGGCCAACAGCCCCATTTAACAGCCGACCTTTAGCAGGAGCAGTTCATAAGCCCTGAGCCGGCTCCTTCCAGTGAACAATAATTCAGTTTTGGAACCGCTTGCGGAATCC
Organism: Hippopotamyrus pictus; assembly: GCA_026781145.1. NCBI lineage: Eukaryota > Metazoa > Chordata > Actinopteri > Osteoglossiformes > Mormyridae > Hippopotamyrus > Hippopotamyrus pictus. The sequence continues at coordinate 17,086,244 of JAODLC010000002.1, read as the reverse complement.
TTTTGAGAAGTGCTGATTGGATGGCAGATACAATACACCACTTTTGAATTATTTCACAGGTGTTTCTTGGTACCAAGCAAATGAATTTTGCAGGCTATATTCTAATTTGTAATGTAAATCTTAGAAAAATAAAACATCTGTTATTGGCAGATACTTATCTCACCTTCCAATATATCACGTCCCTGTGCTCTCTTAGGCCGTTATGTGCTAATTGCCCAGGAGGATTTGTGAGAAGGGAAACTGAGGCCCCTTTTGCAATTCTGTCCAGGAAGGGGTTGGAGGGGCACCTGCTTTATGTGACACTGACATACCTGATCCGTTTCATACCTGATATTCCTGATTTGTTTGCCCCTTCCTGACCCAAGACTGGAAGACTGGAAGAATGATACAGGCTCTGGTCAATCAGTTTTTGCTATCTGATGTATCACTGCACACCAGAGGAATCATGAGCCCTCGAGCTCACTATGACCCTGGTCATCTTTGTTTATTCCTTCTTTCCCTGGAAAGAAATCCAGATGCAGTCTCCTGATGGGAAGCAGTGAATTAGCCCCCACTAGCACTGGCAATTCAGCATATCATGCTGGAGTAAGGGAGTGTCAAACTGCTAAAATGGCTCATTTCTGAGTGATACTCTCTGTCTGCAAGACCAGGGATTATCCCAGCATGCATCACCAAAGGCAGCCAACCATATTCACAATTACCCTTCTTCTCAGCCCTTAGAGCTTCTTTCAGGGAAAAGATACTCTATCAATCAACATACTTTGTGATGAATGTAATGAGCCATTGATCGAAATAAGCCATCATTCACAGCTGATTCAGTCATGGTCCTTTGCTTTCCTGAGGGCAGCCAACATTGCTTGAGGCTTGCGCCAGTCTGCTTCTGTGCTCTGAGGGTTCGTGTAGACAAGGTTCTAGAGCCAGGAAGAGTGAAGCAAATGGAGTGTATTGTTCTTTTGTGTTGAAACTTACAGACTTTCATAGGGAAGTCTGAGTGAAAAGAGGCAGGATCTCAGACTCTCGGAGGAAAACCTTCAAAGGACCAAAGGATCAAAACTTAGAAAGGATCCTGTAGGAATGGCAGCAGTGTATCCCCCGGATAGCCCCATCACCTGCTTACCCTGTCTAATAGTCAGTGATGGGCAAGTTACTCTGGGAAAATAATCCGATTACTGATTACTAATTACTCAGTTCAAAAGTAATCTAATTACTGATTTATGATTACTTCTATTACAAGTAATCCAATGGATTACTTTTAGTTACTTTTTGTGACGGCCATGTATTTCCACAATACTTAAATCCACTTCATACCACCAGCAATTCAGTTCTTAAAGAAACAACAACAGGGGTCTAGTTAACACTTTATTGGCATCTTGAACAAGCCCAAAACAAGCAATCAACTTTCTAAGTTGAATATTTAATAAAAAATAAAATGCATCTTTGATTTAAATCAAATAAATACAACTCTTTTGCACTGTTTTTGCAAAGTCATAATAAAAAGTCCTGAATTTCTTTCTTCCAGTTAGAATGTGTAAACAATGCTACTGCATAGTAAATCATATTTAAAAAAAAAAAAAAAAGTAAATTCTTAAGGCAGCACTGGGTATTTTGTCGATTAAACCGCAAAAAGACGGCGAGTCCACTGTGGATATGGGAAGCATTTCCTCGACTATGTAAGCAGCAACAAGTTTTTTCAAGTTTTCCCCACTCACCAGTTGACTTGAAAAGTCTAGTCTGAGCTGTTTAGTTGCAGGAAAAGATGAATCCGAGTCTGTGTCGGGGACTGACCCCGCTTTCTCCACTAGCCTAACAGCACTGTGTTGTCCTTTGAGATGTTTAGATAGATTTGAAGTCGAACTCTTAGCGGTTGAAAATCTTTTGTCTCCCGCACATAAGACACACTGTACAACTATGTTTTTGCCCTTAGTTTCAACAAATTTAAAATAATGTTTGTATTTCCACGAGTAAAAAGCGCCCTTTTCTCCCTCCGGTGGTCTCTCCATGCTGCAGTGTTTGTGTGGCTGCGTCTCGGATTGATGACGTTACGTAGCGCCGTGCGCGGCTGCTTGATGATTTTTGCAACTGTATTTCATTATTATTATTTTTGCATAAAACTGGCTAATCTGACATCTTCAATGCAACACAATAGTAACGACGCGTTAGTCTGGTAGTAACTATAATCTGATTACTGCCTTCTAAAATGTAACGCCGTTAGATTACTGTGTTATTTAAAAAGTAATCTAATTACTAGTAACGCGTTACTGCCCATCACTGCTAATAGTTATATCACTGCCCCAACCTTTACAATTTTATAAGTATTGGATGGATAAACTGGAAATGTGAAAGTTAATAAATATGTTACTAGTCACGACAGATATCTTTGAAACTCTAACTTTTGATTTACTGTACATTCCACTTTTGCACATTCTAATTTGCACAATCGTTCCCCACCAATTAAATGGTTTACCTATATTTCTTTGTGCATGGCTTAATATCTTAAAATGTCACTTCTATTTTTTAAAATCTTTATATGTCTAAATATTTTTATTCTATTTCTTTTTAATTTGCATGTTATCAACATTTTCCGTGACATAACAGTAAGAACTGTAACAGATACATGAATAGTAAAGACATAGCACTGGAAAGCCTTGGACCTTCTTTTTTAATAATTTCAATGGCACAATGGGTAATATAAATGCAACTCATATTACAGTATTTGTGCATTGCACTCCAGCTTCTGGCATTACATACATGTTTTTTTTTTTTGGACAAGAACACAAATAACCAAAACATCAGCAAAACCTAGTTAATTAGAGAGCACAAAATAGCTAATTGAGAACCCTGGGTACAGACTATTAGCTGTACAACGTGTCTGCAAAGGTTGAAAAATATCAAATACTTTTTGAGTTTCAGTTTTTTTGCACAAAATCTGATCACTTTGATCATTTTAAATTTGTACTTGTACTTGATGTACAAGGTGCCAGTAAAATTTGAAAATGATCAGAGGTATAAAGTACTTGAGTAATTTTACTTGATTACTATACTTAAGTATTATTTTGGGGGATTTTTACTTTACCTGAGTACAATTAAAAATTAATATTTTTACTTTTACTTAATTACATTTTTAAAGAAAAAAAGTACTTTTTACTCCTTACAATTTTATCTACATCAAAAAGTAAATCATTTTAAAATACTCATTTTTGGAAATCACGTCATTCTATTTTCCCTTGCTAACAAACCAATTGAATTGCGCTGAATCCCAGTTTAATTAAAATGTTATTCATTGTGCCAATGAGATTCGTTTTCATATTCTGTGAAATTAGTAGACATGTTGATTGGTCCTTTGGAAGTGACGTCATATCACATCAATCACCACAATGCACAGCACCTTGACCTGGAAATTTGAAAAATTATAATATTCAATCAGTGGAAGAAAATGGAGGAAGAACATGATTCAGTAGCAAACACCTGGACTACATCAGACTGCACCTGGAGGCTTCGGACCACAATAAGGAATTACTCAACACTTCATCTGATGATGAAAATTTTTTCGATTCTTTGAAGCCAACAACACATGAAGCCAGCAAAGAGTTGGATGGATATCTGGCCTGTTTCAGACACCAGGGAGTCTCTGCTCACGTTCCCTGCTATTTGCTGCCTCTCTATTCTCTCAGTTCTTCCTGCATCGGCTGCCTGTGAGAGGCTTTTCAGCACTTCAGGATTGTTTTTCAGTCCCAAAAGAGCTAGGCTTGACTCTCACAGTTTTGAAGATCAGCTTCTGCTTAAGTTAAATCAAAGGTTTTACGACTTTGAGTAGCATGTTGCATATTTGCATTAGGTGTGCCTTGTTGTATAATTAAATGGTTAAATCTAAACAGTTCTGAAGCAGGATAAAACCTTGTATGTGGTTCATTCACTTCATGTTTTTAGAGATTAAAAACGTAAACAAGAATCTCTAGTTTTCATTCTTGCATTTACTTTTACTTTTTTAATACTCAAGTACAATTTTAATGCGGTACTTTTTTACTTTTACTCAAGTATGATTCTGGCTGAATACTTTTACTTTTAATTGAGTAAAATTTTCACTTATTACTTATACTTTCACTTGAGTAACATTTTTGAGTATTTTTTACACCTCTGAAAATGATCCACAAAATACTTTTAGAGTTACTATGTTCACAAGACCAAGTGTCTTCTACAGTTGCCATTTCCTTCCTTTGCTCCCATACAGCACTGCTGCTTCATTTTTGGGGGAATTTGTCTAAAAATGAAACCAGGTGTAGATCTCTATCCATATATTTTTTATGAAACCGTAATAAGATCCATTGAATACATTTTGACTTGTCACATTCACAATGCCAAATGTTACCTGTTTTCTCCCTTCCCTAAGCAGCGTTGATTCAAGTTTGGGGTGCTCACTCTCAAAATGTAATCAGTTCCAATTCATCACCCATACAATGACTCTGCAAAGTTTGAAAAAGAACCATGAAATAGTTTTTGAGTTATCGTCTTAATGGTATCAGGTGTCAAAACTGCCCTTTTCTTTGCTCTGACTATGTGGTGTTGCATTCAATTTTGGTACAGTCTGCCTCTGCGGTTGGTGTGTGCTTATGATCAGAAGATTGTTCATTCAAGCCTTTGGCAGAATAGTCACATATCCACTGGCTGACACTGTACTGTGACCATCAAGCCTGCCCTCACCTGCATATATGCCTGTGTGTCTCATGCATGGGTGGTGCACTGGTTAGCACTGTTGCCTCGCACTTCTGGGACCCAGATTCAAGTCTTTGCCACGTCATATAGTTGTGGGGTTTCCTCCAGGTAACATGCTAATGTGAACTGGTGTTGCCAAAATTGCATGTAGCTGTAGGTGTGCCCTGTGATGGGTTGATGGCCCATCCTGGGTTGTTCCTTGCCTTGTTCCCATACCTTCTGGAATTGGCTTTGAACTCTTGCAACCCAGAATAGGACAAGCGGTACGTAAAAATGGCTGAATGTCTCATGGAGAACAAGCTGGGGTAGGCAAAGTGAAGTTTTCCAGTGTGTTTGAGAAAATGGTAATTAAAGGATCATTTAATTTCAAAATCTGATCACTTCCAGGTCATCAATGAGACAATGTGCCTACAAGGTTTCAAAAAGATCTGTCAAAGACTTGAGTTATTGTGTTAATGAGAAAGCATCTGCAGTGGCAATTGTGGACTGGTCCCAAAACCAAATGTGTTCCCATACTGGGGAATACAATAACGTTATGGCAGCTGCACTACCATTCGTAACTTTTTACACACACTGAGATTTTCAACATTTGCATGTTACTCATTTAACATGTACTACACTCAATATTCTTAACAAATAAATATACAGTATGTTCACCATTTGAGTACTTTTATTAGCAAAAATATGTCATATCTTTCATTCATCAAAGTAATCTCCTTTAGCAGTTATAACAGCAGAGAAAATTTGAGGCATTCTTTCTAAAAGGGATGTTAAATACTTCTCTGTTTCATGGGATTTAATAGTTAACTAGTGCATTTAAAGTTAAAGAATAGCTTAGAATTTGACTATGTCATCGCCACACAACTAGTTAATAGGATGTCAGACATGCACTCTTACATACCCCTTCCATGTTATAAAGGAAACTTGTTTTAACTTACTGTACATTTTCATGTATAGTTCAACTTTCCAGTGCTTAATAATAGTAAAAAATGCAGTTTATGAAATGAATGAAAAAGTGCTGAAACCTGTGGTGTTCAAACCTTTTAACTGGTAGTGTATATCTGAATCTGAATGTTGTTATGTCCTGCAAGCTTGTGCACCTTTTGGCTCATTCCAGAACAGTTGGATATATGTCACAAAACTTGAAGGTCCACACTGTCTTTGGAGCAGGTCCTAAAATCTTAACCTTGACTCCCATAACAGCCTTAGGGAGGTTGGTGGAGAAGAATTTTGTCCTGGCAATTTGTCATTTCCTTTCCACGTAAATAAGACACATTCCTCATCATTTCTCCATGAGGCATTTGCTGATAAATGGATGAGGAATTGTATGCCTCCACTTGCTCAGTACATCAGAGAGTTTTCCTTTGGCTTCCTGAAATCACTGTATGCTGATTGCTGTTATTTTAATTTCTTTAATGTAGCTGGGTTCAGTCTATTGAATGCTAATGTATGGCATACACTCTTGGTGCTTCATGTGTCCTTGTGATTGAACAAAAAGGTATATGCGTGTAGCTCCTTAGCCAATGTTTTGAAAGATTGTGCTAAGAAACGAGGAAGCAATAGGAGTGAAATACTTTTTTAAGACAGGCTATAAAATATCAGCCTGTATGTACCTGCATAGTCTTTATCTTTGATTGCTGGCAAAATATCAACTTGTATGTACCTGCATAGTCTGTATCTTTGATTGCTGGTAAAATATCTGCCTTTATGTATCTGCATAGACTGTGTCTTTCTTTACTGGTAAAATATCTGCTGGTATGGCCTGTGTCTTTATTTGCTGGTAAACTATCTGCTGGTACTGTATGTACCTGCGTAGTCTGTGTCTTTGCTGGTAAAATATCAGCTGGTATGTACCTGCGGCCTGTGTCTTTGTGTGCTGGTGGATCTGTGGTGCTGTATCCTTGTATGCCACAGACTGCTCTGTCTTAGCTACTCACCTAAGCTTCCTGCAGTATTTCAGCTTCACATAGTATTGGCAGTCTGCTGGCATGGCATCGCTGCTAGATCAAAAATTTATGGCCTTTCTGCACACATCAGATATTTGATACGTTTCTTGGCCCAAGGTTCGCTGAAGTTTATAACAGTTCTGCAGATTCCTGTTAATATTTCACAGTGACTCTGTCAAACTGTAATTAAAGTGTGAGAGAGAAAGCGAGAGGAAGAGAGAGAGAGAGAGGGGAAAAAAGCATCAGTTGTCAGTTTTGCGGTTGATGTTGGTAGCATACGTATTTTTTTTTTTTTTTTTTTTTTTTGCTTTGAAAGGCTCCTGAGCTGTCATTGCCGGCTTTGCGCCCATAGCCTCTGTGATAGGCTCCGGACCCCCACATCCCTGAATTGGAGAAGTGGGTACAGAGGATGGATGGAACAATAACAGAATGTTACTGTGAGCTGTCCCTGTGTCATATGTGTGTGTATGTGTGTGTGTGTGTGTGTATAGACAGAGACAATGCTGTGTTTGGAAGGTAGAAATGCTTTCTCATGTGCTTCCTAAAGCCTGCTGATACAGCTGTAATGACAGAATGCCTCAGTGATGGCACTGCGCTGATATTACCCTTGTTTTTTACTACCCAAACCATCTACTTATCCTCTTTATTTGGCTCTCAGTAATAGCGGTAAAACCAGTTAATTTGATCAGCCAGAGTTTGTAGCATTAATTAATTAAATGTCACGTTTGGTCTAAAACGTGCTGGAGCTTATAAACCTTTGTCATTAAAACAGTGAATATTCAGAGGGGGTGGAAGGACAGGCACGATGTCTTTAATGGTTTTTGCAGACTGAGAGAGCAAAAGTACAGTCGTCCCCCCTGCCTCTGCAGGCTGCCCCCCTTCTCTTAAAGTTAGGCCTTTGAGATTCAGTCTGGACATCCTCTGTTACAATGCACGGTGATGGTTACCATACAACATAAATGAAATGAACTGGATGACAGCAAAAAAAGCAGAGAATGGGATGCAGACGGATCTGATGGTCACACACAGAGGGAGATTCAAAAGCATTCAGAGCTGTGGAAGTCAGCAGGAAAAGCTTATAGTTTGGTTTGGTCGAATGATGTGATGCAGTCTGGCACCTCTTGCCAGTGTGGCGTGAGTGATTATGCCAGGCCCCTGTCTCCTTGTATAGCAGCCGTCTGTTCATTATTAACCTTTTAGTAGCAAGTGATACTTGACATAAGGCAAGTCACGCCTGTTGGGGCAACGGCAGCAAAGGCAGAGTGCTTCCACCGGGATCTGCTTTCCGGCACCATGTGTCAGGTTCCTGCTTTGCTTTTCTCCATCTGTGTAACTAAGTGATTCTGACAGCTTTGTGAGAGAATTCTTCACTCCACATCTTAGCTTTCGCTGTGGGTGGTTAGAGCTGAGCTGGAGTCGGAAGACAAGTGATGTGTCGCTGTGTCATCCAGTTAGTGCCTCCTGTACTCAGCTCTCCGCTTAAATTCAGTCTTGCTAGACCTGTTTCCTGAAGAGGCTTGGCAGAGGCCTGCTCTAAAGTGCCACTTAAAATAGCTTTTTTTTATTAAAGTGGTAAGAAGAGCAAGAACTGGGTAAGAATTCCTGATTTGCAGGATCCATTTTAATTTCATTCAGTTATACCTCTACATGTCCATGGGCAAGCTTTCATGTAACTTTCTTCAAATGAAAAGCCCACCAATAAAACATTTCTTTCCAGTTCTAATCATCTGAGCAGACACCGTCTGGTGTCTGAGGATTTGATAAAGCATGATGCATTGTAAATTCGTCCTTTGCAGTTCTGGCTGAGCCACAGCAGGTTTGTATTATTTCACTGCTCAGCCTTTTAGCCGAAACAGCTTGCATTTATACCCATTAATGCAGCAGTGTATTTTTCATTTCATTAATCATGTTAAGTGCTTTGCTCAATTGCACTACAGGAAAGCATGTATTGTCACTTAAGTCATCGACCTTCAGTTTACAGTCCTGTGTCTTCAAACAGCACGCTAACTGCAGACATGCTATCGTATCATCGCTGCTTTAGCTACCCAAAGCCCCACTATAGTACAGAAACCCTGATGGATATCTGCTGGTGAATCACTGCTGCTTATGCAGAAACCAACTATCTTACAAAGCACGAGCATCAGGACATATGCCACAGGGGCCTGCTCCACTGGCCTTTTCGTTACACGCTGGTGGTGGTACTCTTGTAGCGTGTCCTTTGGTGGCAGTTTAGGAGAGCTCACATTGAGCACTGCACCCCTATAATAAGCAATGGAATGTACACATTTACTTTAAATGCTCTAAGAATACCTAGGGCACCGTTTAATTAAAAACATGCCACTGTAGTCAATTCCAGTCAATCTGGGTAATTACATCCACGGATCACAGTTAATAGTTGTCCATGTGAGACTGATTGATTTTCTCTTCTCTGCCTTTCCTACTCTCATGTCCTCTTATCTCCTGAACAGAGGGAAATCCCTGAGGAAAAGAAAAATTGTAGTGATTTTTGCTTTTTGTTTCCTTTTTTTGATTCATGAGAAGTACATTGTATGGACAAAAGCAGTGGGACACATCTCTTAATCATTGAATTCAGGTGATTTGTACAAACCCATTGCCACAGGTGTATAAAATCAAGCACCTAGCATGCAGGCCGGTTTACAAACAGGTTTTCCCTGCTATTTTGGGGCTAAGCCTGTCTGCCTGTAATCGGAAAGTTGCTGCTTCAAACCCAGCCTCTGCAGGTCCTTGAGCAAGGCCCTTAACTCCCAGCTTCCTGGGCACTGCTACGGGTGGAAGAGTAAGTCGACTCTACGAGTAAGTCTAGAGTAAGTCATTCTACGAAGAGCAAGTTGAGGGAGGTGTGAAGACAACTTTGTCACGGAGATCAATAAAGTATCAATTATTAGATTTTCCATGGTCAACTAAGTGGCATTATTACAAAGTGGAAGCATTAAAAACAACAGAAACAAAATGGCAGATCACATACAGCAGGGTTGCCGAGTGCTGAAGTGCATAGTGTGTTACAGTCACCATAGCTTTGCTGACTCAATAACCTCTGCATTCCACACTTCCTCTGGCATTAACCCCAGCACAAACACTATGCACAGGGAGCTTCATGAAAATGGCATTATATGGTGTTAAAGCACCATTGAGGCTTTACAGCAGCTGGCCGTTTAATTGTACCAGACATGGGCATCAGTTCTTGTTTGGCTCTCAGTGGGGTCCTCAGGCTGTCTCTCCAAGCCTTGGGTGATAATAGGGTGCAGATCCGTCCACTGCATGCAAGCCTCCCATCACCAAGTGCAACTCCAAGCATTGCATAGAGTGGTGTAAAGCATGCCTCCACTGGACTCTGGTGCAGTGGAAATGTGTTCTGTGAAGTGACAAATCACACTTCTTTGTCTGGAAACCTGATGGACGAGTCAGATTTAGCGGATGTCATGAGAATGTTACCTGCCTGACTGCATTGTGCCAACTGTAAAGTTTTGTGGAGGAGGGATAATGTTATGGGGTTGTTTTTCATGGGTTGGGCTGGGCTCCTTAGTTCCAGTGAAGGGAACTCTTAATGCTTTGGACATTTTGGACAATTGTATGCTTCTAGCTTTGTGGGAATTTTATGAAATGTAAATCTATATTCAGAGTTGCAAATGTGTGCCTATGTCTACAACCTAAGCTTCATGAGTACAGTTCTCATGAATCCTAATAAATGAGTTCATGATTCTCAGGGTGTGATTGCGAATTTCGATTTACGCATTTACAGCTTCAACATTACATTTACAATTCACTAGTTAGGTGGGGAAAGTTTTTAGCGGCTAATGGGTGTTGACAAAAAAAAAAAATCTCACTGTCACCAAGTTCTGACCAGTGTAAGCAACATGGAGAGACATAGGTACACATTTTGCAACCCTGAATATGGATTTGCATTTCATAAAATTACAAGGTCATCGCGATATTTGTATAATGGCACTGAAGTGCGAAACACAAAAACAAAAAGAAAACACAAAAATAAGCAAAAAAAAAACACAAAAACAAAACTTGCAGCTCTGAAGTGCAAAACAATAATGCACAAAAAGAAAATGCTAAAAACAAAAACAAGCATTCCTGAGGTGCAAATCCAGCCAGTAAATTACGAAAATACGTCATCAGCTACTCCGTCTCTGATCTCTCTGTAGTTTTATTATCCTGTGGTAGAAATATGTGTATATTTATGAAAACTCCTGAACGCCTATGCACAAACCACTAGCGTAACTGAAGAAAACTGACTGGTACATGGTATGTGCACTCCTGCTTAATTATCAACCTTGGTAGATTGACAAGTAGAGTAATATTTCTTTGGACTTTTCCACTTACTCTGTCTTGTCTCGAAATTGAAAGCATTTCTGCTTGATTGGATGGTTTCACACTACCATCCAGAAGTCACCCAGATCAAGATCAAACTAGAATTTCAACTTGTCCAGACCACCATTTTTTTCTATTAGCCAGTTGTTGTTGTGTTTTGCAAGTATGTGCGGTGAGGCTTTTGAAGACCAGTGTTTGCTGCTCTTTTCTGCAGAAGTAGCTTGGTTAGGCCACAGAGTTTCCTTTTGACCTTTGATTTCTTGCCATTTCTTGCTTTTCAGGTTTTGTTTAAGATTGTTGGGTTGATTGGTTGGTTGATTAGTTAGTAGGGTGATTGGTAGTTTGGTTGGATAGTCAGTTGGTTGACTGGTTGGTTATTTGCTTTTCCTGATACATGTGAAAATTGAGTTGGGAAAATTTGTATAGTTACAGTACATAACAAATGCCTAAGTATAAAAGGCTATACCAACAAGCCCCACAAAGAGGACATTATGAAAGCACACCCCTGACCTGGATTAGAACTTGATGGAGGGATGGGTGAAGCATTTCTCCATTTCCCCAAAATTAAAAAAATTGTAAATAAAGAATGCAGAGCCTATTTTTTTCCAACGTAATACATGTGGCATATTTTGCATGATTAACCAAGGCAAATTTAAAATTTCTTCAAATTCAGTGTTCATCCTTCAGCTAAATCCATCTTTACAGTCTGTATCCCCGAATAAACACTGCAATCTGTGTGATCAAATTTAATTTTCAAATGCTTAATGAATACCAATCCAAATTAATTACAGGACTAAAATATTGCATGTGATGCTCTTAAGCAGTTTAATTTTGTTATTACTATCATAAGAAGTATGATTACTCCATTGTTTTAAGTTTTATATTCAATATTGAGTAGAAGGTCTAGTGTTTTGACAGGTCGATGACAGTAAGTGTTATTTGGAAGTGGACCACTAGCTTTGAATGTTACCATCACGTAAAGAGCACTGTCGTTGCACTGGTTAGCAGGATTGCTCAACCACGGCTCCAGAAGAATATTTTGGATATTGAGCACACTGTCAACTCTGCATTGAGAATACTCACAATAAGAATCCCTGTGGAGGTATAAGGATACCTGTAGATACTCAAAACACATGGTGACACACCTCAGTCAATGCCAACGGTTATATGAAATGTTCTAGACAATGTTAGGTTTTGGTACTTTGGCTGTCAAAGTGACAGAGATCTAGTATGCCCTGAGTTTGTTATAAAGCAAAGTAATATGTCATTGTTATTTTTAATATGTATAAAGGCTTCAGCCAGCAGAAAGCACGTACAAGTTTTAGCTAATTAATAAATAGCACTCACTTGAAGTGCAGACATGCTAATTATGTTACTTTATTTATTTCTTTATGTTACTTGCTGTTGATAATGGAACAGACACATGCTTTGCTAATGCAAATCAGCTTCTTGGAGAGTGACAAAAAATAGCTGTGAGTCATTTTTCTGCATGCACCTTCCACTATGAAGACCCTGCTTGATGCTATTTCTCATTTCTTCTCTGTGATGCAGTATTACTTTGGCTCTTTTGTCTCTTATCGCGGACTGCTTCTGTGTACATGTTTATTTGATTCTTTGTTTTCTGGCTTGCTTACTTTGTTATTTATACCACTGTAGCTCGTTGTGGCCCCTGATGGACCTCTCACTCAAAAAGGCTCACTGGGCCTTGGATTGCATTGGATTGAATGTAATCTGGGACAGGGGATGCATTTTTCTTAATCCATGCCAGCATGAACATCAAATGTTAACTACAGTTGACATGCATTAAATGGACAGGGTGGGAACACACTGCGAATGTTTGGCTAAGCTGGAGCAGGTGCTCAGGTTCCATATGTTACGTATTTTCAAGAAAGGAACCATAATTCTACTGAAAATAAATACATTTCTGGAGACCCTAAGGAAATGGATGCATTATTTGTAGGGAGGAGACAATTTGGGGAAAATACATTAGTGAGAATAATTGTGGAATGGAATGAAAGGCAGAATAAAAACAGCACAACAGCATAAAAATAACAGGACAAGTAAATGTGTTGGAAATCTGCAATATGTAAATATACAGTAGCAGTAAAAACCAACAAGTGGCCGTTTGAAGCTCCTGGATTCGAGGGAAACAGTGACAAGCTTGGCCTGCATTGCTAAGAGGTCTCAAACTTCTCCTCAGTGTTTTTCTTAGTTTTTTGTTTCCATTGGAGCCATTGTTTAAAAAAAAGAGAATTACTTGCTTGATGTTGACGCTGTGTATTTTATATTCATACCATCAGGTAAAAGCAATATTTTCATACTAGGGCAGCATCTGGAAGTCTGGCAAACTTCTCAATAATCACATCAACCAAGATTTCCTCTACTCTTATCCCTGAGTTAACCATCATTTTTTATTTCAGGTAGTTGGCTGTTCTTATATCAAATGTGCAAATTTGAATCTATAGTATTTCCATTTATATTTATGCGGCCTGTAGAATACACCAATGTGTTTTGCAGTAATAATGACAGAATATCCTACACAAAACATGCAGTGAGTTGTGCAGCTAGAGCTGGAATGCAAAAGACAGACAGTGAGCATTTAAAAGTCCATAATAAGAGTATATGGGTGTTAATATGCACATGTTGTCCTCTTATCTGTGATTAACAGTCTGTGAAAGCTGGCCAGGTCCCACCAAAAAATGTCGCCAAAGAAATCAAGGATCAGAATGCAAAAGAAGCAATCTTAAGTCAAAAGTAAACAGTTTTTTTGCCAACATTTGCTGGGGACATGTTACTTTAAAAAGAGGTCTTAAAAAATATAAGAATAAAAACAGTTCAAATGGAAATGGGCAGGCATCCTACATTTTAATATTTTAATATACCCCCCAGAGGAGGATAATTTTTAGCTGAAAAGCTCGAAAGTGGTCAATAAATCAATGTTCAGCTGAGGGAAGTTCAGAGAAACTCTGCCCCCTGGCAGGAGCACGGCATGCCCGTGGAGCTGTCTGCAGGCCCATCGGCCTGCCCAGGGCCCCTGGAGGCAGCACCAAGAGGTGGATAAATGAGGTGGGTGACTCAGCCCATCAGAACAGACCAGGATGGGCCGGACCGGGCATTCTCGCTCGGACACCTTCATGCTGTTGAAAGAGGCAGTCCTCTTCTATGGCCCACTTCTATTGCTTGCTATCTACTGAGGGCTGTTTTGAGAGGCTGTTATGATAGAGCTGAGAGTGTTTCATTATATTCGGCTGCAGTGAGAGGCTGGGTCCATCCCAGTGAAGAGTGTTCCCAGGCACACCCGCTGGCATGGCAGCTGCTTTCACTGTCAAATCGCTTTAAACTGCCGCTTGTTGTTTTGAATTCTGTCATAGCTGCTTTCACAAATTCCAGTTTTAAGGGCCTTGTCCCCTCTGGAGCTGCATGTGTGTACGATATATGTAGGCTGAATTGGTTGAAAATCTCGCTGATTCTGTCCTCATTTGCCAGACCCTTCACCTGGTAACTTCGGTCCCCCTCGGTTTCATGAAGCCACCCTCAGGCACATTAGGCCCCTTTGTCTCTGTGCTCTGTTGCATATCAGTGCTTGTTGCTGGGAGAGGTTCAGACTTAGTTGTTTGATATTGACTTGTGATTTTTTTTTTATCGAGACACAGGCTGCTGTTTTCATTAATATTTACAGTTGTATTATACAGAAGTTCTTCATAGTACAGCGATCATGTTCAAATAAACAGATACTCATGAATTCTGCATGATTTGGTGGGTACAATGTTCACTTCACATGGTATATTTGAAATCAAGCCAAATGAGGATCATCGCATCAAGTGTGATCAGACCCGCTGTTCACTGACACTACCAAACAGGACAAGACAGGACAAAACAGGGGATCTACTGATCCACTGTAAACACTTACTTACATTAGTCAACTAAATCACCAACTTCTCCTGGCCAGTGGATATATAATGATGTTGTGCTTTGAACTGGGCAACAGTTATGCAGTTCCATAAATCATAGAGTTAATAATGACACCTGATAGAGACTGAAAAGAACAACTTTATTACTGTTGTTCAGAATCGTGCGGTAAAACCTTGGAATTCCCCCATGCTCACAAATCTGAGAAATTAATTAGCTCCTGCGTGCCATGCTGTCCTTTTAGCAAATAAAAAAACACAGATGCACCAATGCTGTGACAGAATTTTTCTTTTTTAATTTCTTTTTCCATATATAAGGTATATATTTGGATATATATACTTAATGTATAAGACATATTTAAACAACATTCATTTCAAGTAGCTTCAATCTTAATATGGGAGAATAGTCAAATCAAAAAGCATAGTAGTTTTCCTGTCTATCAAAATAAATTTCTCGTAAAACAGAGCGGTCTTACCTCTGCAGGTAGGCCTGTGTGTCCTTTGTCATTTTACCAAACACCCTATAACTCTTAGGTCCATTACTGGTGCTGCTAAATGTGATTCCTTTCTATGCCAGGCCATTGGTCCTCTGCTACTGCTCTGGATGGACTCCTGGGTATGGCGGTGAAGTTGCCTGCTGCACAAAGGCACGGTGCCGTCCCCTGCTTTCATTCCACACAAACTCAGCCCTCTTGTTTCAGTCTAAGCCGTGTGAAAACGTGACAGATTTACACATTTCTGTCTGGCTTTGGGGGGTTTTGCAAAATCAGGAGGTGGGCAAAGGGATTGGAATTTCCTATGAGGTCAGAGAGTTAGGCACGAGTGTGCACCATTCTCACAGGACATGTGCTTCAGGTTTGCCGGCACAATAAATTGATTCACGTGGCCGCATCCATCTGATGCTTTATTAGGCATAAAACTGTTAACCACAGTTTGTCAAAACGACTCCAGAAATAGGCCTGTTATTAAAGCTCAAGGAATATTAAGATCGCGGCGATCGTGCAGGCAGGGAGCGGCGAGAGACGAAGCCAGCAGGCAGGATTGCAGGAAACGAAGGTTTAATCGGGGACGCGGGGCAGACAGCGAAACACATAACGTCGATGACGGGCACCCAACTAAGGAAGACGTGGACTAATATACATGAAACGAGTCAAAATAACAGGGAACAGCTGGGCACAATCGGGGAAGCACACGTGGATATTGAGGGGGCGTGGCACACACGAGGATCGAACGAGCAGGTCATGACAAGGAATATATAGAAAAATAGATTCTTAAGTAAGTGAATTGCTATTTTTTATGATTTATTATTTTGGTAAAGTTCACTGTAATACAGCAATGCAAAACCACCTTCTAACAATAATCATTATATCCTATTACTCACAAAGAGGGATATTTCTTAAATCCCGGTGTCTTTGTTATCACTGTTGGTCACGCCTTACCTTACCCATGCCTGCAGACTGTGTTTGAGTCTAGCTCCTGATGCTACGCAGTCATGGGTGACCTTGCACTGAAGGCACTGAAAGTGTTAAAGCACCATTGTTGCTTTACAGCAGCTGGCCATTTAATTATACCAGATATGGCCATCAGTTCCTGGTTGGCTCTCAGTGGGGTCCTTGGTCTCTCCAAGCCCCAGGTGATAATAGGGTGCATATCAGTACACTGCAGGCAAGCCTAAGATCATTGTCAGAGCAGAGGAGTCTGTGTTGAGGACAGCGGTGCCCTTATTGTTCTTCTACAAGTAAAGGATGCCTGCTCTGTGCTAAAGTCCCCATTCAGTGAAGAGGATGGATATCTATATAGCAGAGTTGGTATCAGTTCAGTCAAAGGGAATCACTGGAAACTTTGGAAAATAACTAACAGGTTTTTCTCTGTTTCTGCACTTCCACCCTTGCTGGGTAAGCAGAATAGAAAATGGAGGGAAGAGTGAATTCACTATGGCATTCTCATGTATTGTGCATAGTTCTTGTCACTGCACTTTCATCCATGCATAATTTTGAGTAGCCCTGCTTGTGAGAGGGGTGTACCGGGGCTTTGATTCTGTTGCTTCTGAGATTCGTCCTAAGCTTTGCATGCTAGAGTTTCAAAACAACTTTCAGCCCCTATGGAATCTCTTTGGAGGTGGAGATGATGCATGTCCTCCTTTGTACATTAGGTGTGAGGTCCAGGTGTGAATTAGACTGCGGCTTCACCAGTCCTTCGGTATAAAGCGGCAGGTAAATAGCATCGGTCGGCCCTTGCAAATGTGCATGGATGTCTCATCCATGAAGGGGCAACTACAAGATAGATGGATAAAATCTGCATAAACCTAGACAGCAGCTGCAGGCATTACATATTTCTGGGATGTTTGCCAATGATTTCTATGAAAATAAAGTGCCAAAACCTCCCTGTGACCCATAATCTTCTTTGAGAAAGGTACACACTACCTTCTGTGACAAAGGTAGACACTGTGGTCTACAGACTTCTATTATCATTTTTAAAAGTGTATAGGTCTCTTGCCCCTTTTACACAACAGCTGGTTTACAGACCTTGCATTTGATAGAAAACAGGAGCACAGAGATATGCATCTGTCCATCCATCCATAACTGCTTATCTAATGTACAAATGAAAAATCCATGCTTTATTTTTACTGGCATAGAGTTTGTGTTAATTTAGTTCCTTATTCACATCATGCATGTTGCCAGTGTTGTAGTAGACTGCCGTTTTTAAGAAATGCTCATGGGGTTTCCTGGCCAATCTCTCTTAAAGCAAAGATTAAAGCTACTGTATGCTGACCTTTAGAGCACAGCCTTGCATGAAGCATGTGAAGCAGTGTAAGGAACCACATGGTGAAAAAGACAAGAATCTGTGGCTGGAACTTCAGGTCCTGTATGTCAGACAGGGAAGACATGTCTGGGGAGAAGCCCCTCTGCTCATGTATATGGGAGAGGGAGAGCAGGGGCAGCTCCTGGGTACTGACCAGGTGCTTATCTGAGTTAGACTGTAAACTGGGTCTTTGTATTCTCTCACCCGTGCACAACATATCTCCCTGTTTATTCCCCGAACAATCCCTGCATCCAATGCATCTGTTGGTCACCAGGAAGAATGAAGTTTTTCATTGAATTCCATGTCTGTCCAGTCCATTCCACGTAAGCTTATGGTTCACATTCCATTTCTTACATTAACATATAAAATGTGTTAGAGAGGAAGGAGATATGTTGTTGTTGTTGTGTGTGTGTGTGTGTGTGTTTATGTGTGTAGGGTCTCTAACCCCCCCTTGGTGCCTAGCCCAATGTGTGCCTCTCGTACCAGCTCTACGTCTTGTCTCAGGCCACCTGGAATTTAAGCTCTGTGATATGTGCATGTGTGATCCTACATACCTCAGGGCCGGAATCAGCTGTGTATCTCCATTTGAAAAACAAAGGACACTCTTTTGAGGACATTAACGTCCAGATACTGAATAGAGAAGACAAGTGGTTTGAGAGCGGGGTGAGGGAAGCTTTGCATGTGCAAATCTTGGTGTTATCCTCAATGTTGGGTTAAGACAGGGCGCATCATCGGTGTTATCCTCAATGTTGGCTTAAGACAGGGCGCATCATCGGTGTTATCCTCAATGTTGGCTTAAGACAGGGCGCATCATCGGTGTTATCCTCAATG
>JAODLC010000002.1:17029733-17047346 GCA_026781145.1 Hippopotamyrus pictus | reverse complement strand
TTTTGCCTGCCTTACCTGTAATTAAACCCCGTATTCCCCGATACCCTGACGTCTGCGCCTTTGTCTCCGTTCCGTCCACGCTGGCCACAACAATATTATTATAATTAAATGTATTAATGGTTTATTATTATTAATATTAAAATAATGAATAAGAAATCTTTATTTTTAAATGTATTTTATTATATAATAATAATTACTATTGTTATTGTTACTGTCTATCATTGTCAATGTATTTTTACTGTCTAAATATATGTATTCAGCTAGTGTAAACATGCACGATGCTATCACAGCGAATGCGAGGCTGAGACTGAAGCTTTACCCTTTGTTTCCGCTGAGAGACGTGCCGCGTGACTCATTTCCCTGTGCATACAAGTTATCTTAGGTCGGCGTTCACGGTTTGACTTATGAGATTCAGATCGAGCTCTAGGTATTTTTTTTTTTCAAACTGATTGGTTCGACTTTTAAGAAATTCAAATTCTAATGAGTTCGATAACTGAGGTACCACTGTCTTTGCGAAATTTGAAGTGGTCCAATCTACATGCTATTTGCAGTATCAAATTCAAACTAAAGTAGATTAATGCAATAGGCTGTAATACCAGCTTAGAGTCACTAACCCTGCTGTGTACTGCCTGTGCTTCTCATAAGGAGTAGTGCTGCACTGTACCTGTCTCCAGTTTACACATTGCACTGTAAGAATGGGACACTGGCATTGACACCAGTTCCACTGTAGCACATCACTGTCTGCCTGTGTATAGGTCTCCCTTTTCTCCCATCCCTGTTCTCAGCAGAGAAATACAGTAAGCACTCACCGCAGTTGCATCAGTGTAGATGTTTACTTCACCTTTATATCTAATGTCCATGCAGACATTACAGAACACAATGCTATGTTTCAGTAATTATTTTGGATGCACACATTCCCAATAAATGAAATATGACATTCCTCTTTACATAAGAAACATTACTAATGTTATTCACAATTCCTAGCCTATTTAAAGTAACATCATAATTGCGGGCATGTGTCTTGTTGTTTAAATGCATGGTTGATGCAATTTTAAATTAGTACAGTCTGCATTAATAGGGTGGTAGTACCCATCGACTAATCTGTGCTTTAAATGTTTATCCACTATTTTCTGAGATTTTATGTGGCTGCGTGAGAGATAAATTCTATCACTTTTAAATGTAATTTACAGTTTGGCTCTTTTGCAGTTTTCCAGTTTTGAAATAATGTTAACCAAACTTACATATTAGTTCTTGCCTCAGCTTCTTCTTTTGGACATTCCTGCTGCATACATGCAAATAATGCATCTCAAAAGGTAATTGCAAATCAACTCAAATCAAATCAAACCAAATCAATCTACAGTGATACATGCAGGCAATGAAATTAGTTTCCCTGAGAGATCCCTATAGTAAATAATAGAAATATGTAAAGAAAAGAAATAAGTAAAATATAAAAAATTAGCAATAAAATAATTAAAAATATTTTTAAAATAACAAATCATCTTCTTTTTTGTCTGCTCCCATTAGGGACCGCCACAGCAAATAATAATAAATCAAATGTGCAAATTGTCCATACTAACAACTAACAACTTGATCAGCTACTCAATGGCCTCGCTGCTGGAGGGTAGAAGCTGTTACAGTGCCTGTGTATCTGCACTCTGATCCGATACTGTTTCCCTGATTGTGGCTGGAATGGCTAGGGTCCTTGAGGATGGACCAGGCCTTCTTCAGGCATCTACTTCTGCAGTTAACCTGGATGTCAGGCAGGTTGCTGCCAGCGATACTCTGTGCTGACTTCACCATACTCTCCAAGGTTTTCCAGTCGTGGGCGATACAGCTTCCGTAGCATGTGGTGATGCCACCAGTTAAAATGCTTTCTATACATGTAGAAATTCCTTCAGATGTGAGCTGACATGATGAACTTCCGCACAGGAAGAACAGGCACTGCTGTGCTGTTTTTGTTGCTGCAGTGGTATGTGTTGACCAGGACAGGCCTGTGGAGATGTTGACCCCCAGGAACTTGAAGCAGCTGAATCTGTCCACCGTAGCGTCATATGGAGGACTTTGTGCACGCTGGTCTCTTGCAAACGGAAGTCCACAATCAACTCAATATCCCTGCCGATGTTAAGAGAGCGATTGTTCTTCTGGCAGCATGATGTTAGGGAGTTGACCTCATCTCTGTAGGCAGGCCGATGACTGTTGTGTCATGCGCATCTTTGCATTTTTAAACCCCAGAAAGTGTCCTCTGTACCCTCAATCTGTTCTGAGGACCTACGCCTTGCATGCCTCTTTTCCCATTGTGTTTTTACAGTTGACCAGATGGCAGCCATGTCATAACAGTAGAGAATGGGAGCCCCCACTCTGGTCACACCCTGCTCAGCAGAGATGGAGGGAGTCAGTCTCCCACTTCCCTTGATGTTTTTGAACTGTGCCTTGTATTAGCTGTCTGAAGAAAGCAGATATTTAACACACTGAGGTGCAAAAATCAAATTTATTTCTAGTCCAAATGGATTAAAAAGATGTAAAAGGAGCATGGATTGACTGTTTTGTATGTGTTTTTTCTATATTTCTACAAAGAACTATAACTCTTTGCCTGTGGTTATGTAAATATGGATCAGTGAAACTATGGCTATGAGCCATTAGCCTACGTTACATCTGAATATTATGTACCATATTAAGGCTGAAGCCATATTATAGTAAGTTTTTGACAATGGGAATTATCAATTAAACATGAATTAGGGATCATTAATGCTTCACAATGGCTTGGTTTGCATCACTGTTCCCAGATACCCCCAGAGTTGGGGGGATTACATTTCATCCCTGCAGGTGTGTGGAGATGGAATGTTCTCCCTGTGTGTGGGTTTCCTGCTGCAGACCAAAGGCAGGCAGTTATGCCAACTGGTACCTCTGAATTGTTCATAGTGCATATATGTACAGGCCCTGTGATGGACTGGCATCCCATTCCAGAGTGTACCCCAGCCTTGCTGCATGGGATTAGCTCTGGACTCCTCTGTGATACTGTTCAGCATGTTGAAAGATGAAATAATGTTCTGTGAACTGCAAAGCACAGAATAAAATTCTAAAACAAAGAAATAATATCCTGGGTTCTTAGTTCCGTCAGAATTCTCAGGGCAGATGTGCTTTTATTTTGAAGGTTCTTTTCTTCCTGCCAGAGTTAGGGCAGGCTGCAGGTGTCTTGGCAGCAACCAGATATTGTTTTGCCTTTTTTTTTGTAATAATAAACATTTCGCCCTCCTTCATGGGTTAAGAAACTGCCTGCTGTCCTTTCTCCTCTCACCACAATCCTGTATTTAAATATTCTGTTGTATTTATGTGTTACAGTATATGTTTTAACAGCATGTTTTTCAGACTCATCTAAAAATTCATCTAAAATTTTTATCATCTAAAAATTATTCACATTAATATCCACCCCACTCCTTGTCGTGAGTTTCATAATCCAAGACTGTACCTTGTGTACACTGACATTACACTTTATTTCTCCAGACAAATCCTTTTCATTGCACGACTTAATGACATTAGATTACGGTCGGTCACTCCTCTTACACTGGAATTGCTCTGTATCGATGTCTTGCCCCATGTGGCCAGTAAATGATAAAAGCAGTATTTCTAGGTCCTCACCTTTTTATGGACAGCCTCTTCCAGTAGTGTTTTCAGCAGGGTTTAAATTGGCTTTTGGACAGGTGAATCAATCTACAGCTGTTCTCTCGTATTCAGCTTAGTTCGGGTTACAAACCATTGCTGTGTTTTACTACAAGCTGGACCTGTGGATCTTCCGATGTATAATGCCAGGTAGTTCAGCTGTCCAAAAATCTAAATCTAATCTACAGCATGATGTTTGACGTATAAGCTTTTCCAGTTTTGATCAGGATTCCCACTTGGGATGAATAGGAAGTTACTATCAGAATTGATAAGTAGGTCATACACTTATCCACTGTATAACATTCTACACATTTAATTACACTGTTTATTAAAGCTTATTGGGATGAAATAAAGGTTTAGTATGACTGTGTAAACCAATATAACCACCCAGTTTTCTGGTTTTAGTTGGTATGAACTGATCTAATTGACCCTCAATAGCTGCCAGTTCTAACCCAAACCAACAGATCGGTTCAGCATTCCTTGGAAAGTAGCTAAAGGTATTCTATAACATTACGTAAAGAAATCATTCGGGTTTCCTCAAATACTTTAAGGTGGAGCTTCTTTAAGATGACCTACTTTAGCCATAGGCCAGTCGGTTTTGTGATTACCTGTGTTTACAAGCACAAGCACTGCTGGATGATTACAAACATTTTCAACTCTCCAAAAAATATAGCCTAATGTATTTTTTTTAATTATTATTATTTTCTGAATGTTTGCATGGTGATGTTCTTTTCTTTAATGTATGATAAAACCTATTAAAAGAAGATGCATGATCGAGGCCTTCCTTGATTACCTTTTCATGATCCAGGTGAGCTTGAATATTGTTGACTTGTGAAAATACACACTTGGGTCATAGTTGGTATTTTATTCTAATTATAGTGATCAGCAAAGAACATTGTTTGAATGTAATTTGATTTTCATTGCTTAAACCAAGTTTTGAGTTAAACTTGATGCTGCACCAGAATTGTCTGTCTGACTCTGATGTAGGGCTGGGCAATTAATTGAATTTCAATTTCAATTGCGATGCTGGATTCCAACGATTACACAGGTCAACAGCTCATTTTCATCAGATAATTTTATATGGGTTTTGTAGTGTTTTCCATGCTGGTTTTAAATCTGTGTTTAGTTTTTCTCTAGTACGTCTAGTTTTTGTGGTGAAGCTAATTATACATTGCATGATATTTGGTATAAGAACATAAGAAATTTTCAAACTAAAGGAGGCCATTCAGCCCATCTAGCTCGTTTGGGGAAAACTCAACTAATAGCTCAAAGTTGTTAAAATCTTATCTAGCAATGATTTAACGGAACCCAAGGCTTCAGCTGCCACTACTCATTACTCTAACTACATGCGGTGTTAAGAAATGCTTTCTCAAATCTGGTTTAAAATGTTCTCCCGCTATTTTCCACCTATGGCCACGATTTCTTGTATTTGAAGTAATATTGAACTAACTATTTGGTTGAACAGCATCCAGACCTGTTAGAATGCTATATACCTGGATCATTTCCCCCCTTAGTCTCCTTTGCTCGAGGCTGAAAAGATTCAGCTCAGCAAACTTCTCCTCAACAGATATTCCTCCAAGACCATGAATCATTCTTGTAGCCCTACGTTGAACCCTTTCTAAGGCAGCAATGTCCTTTACAGTATAAGGTAAAGTGACCAAATCTGCATGCTACATTGTAAGAGGGGTCTTACCAAGGAATTGTATAATCTTAGCATCACCTCACTTGACTTAAACTTCACACACCTAGGAATGTAACCCAACATCCTATTGGCCTTTTTAATTACTTCCCCACACTGGCGAGAGTGGGACATGGAAGCATCAACATACACACCGAGGTCTTTCTCATAATCAGCAACCTTTATTTCAGTGGAACCCATAAAATATCAGCATTTTATATTTTTACTCCCTGCATGGATTACCTTACATTTGTCTGCAGTAAATTTAATCTGCCAGGTATCAGCCCAGTCACTGATTAAATCAAGATCCCACTGTGCCGCTCTCTGTGCCGCTAGTTCAGTATCTGCTACACCACCCACCTTGGTTTCGTCTGCAAATTTAACCAGTTTGCTGTATATATTGGTGTCAATATCATTAATGTAAATTAGGAACAATAGTGGTCCTAAAATTGAACCCTGCAGTACCCCACTATGAACCACTGTGACATTGTGCCTCTAATAACTACCCGCTGCTTCCCGTCTGTTAACCAGTTTTCAATCGAAGTTGCTACAGTTCCTAAAATCCCTGCTCCTTTGAGCTGGCTATTCCCCAGAATATTATTTGGATGCAGGTAATCTACCGTTTTCATTTGGATTATAGCTACCATTACTTTTCCTGTTATGTAAGTTAAGATAACTGGCCTATAGTTTGATGGATTACTTCTATCCCCTTTTTTGTGTTATATTAGCATGCTTCCAATCAGAAGGTACCACACCAGCAGATAAGGATTTCTGAAATAGTAAAGTTAAAGGTTGGCTAATATCCCTCATCTCTTTTAAAAGTATAGGTAAGATGCCATCAGGGCCCTGTGATTTATTTATTTTGAGCTTAGCTAGGCTTTGTACTGTAGCACATCAGCTTCAGTTACTCTTATATTAGTCATAGACAACACTGGATTAGTAATAAGAGTTGGTATCCTCTAAAGTTGAATACCTGTGGAACACTGTATTAATTTTCAATTATAAGAACCTTACTATCCTGCAGATTAGTGATTTAAGCTTTTAGAGCTCTTTTGGAATTAAAATATTGGAAGAAACTTTTAATGTCATCTTTAGCCTCAAATGCAATCTTCCTTTTGACATTCCTCTTCCAATATTATTTTTTAACTCAACTTGTAAACTTAGATACTCTTGCTTTATTCCAATTTTATTAGTTATTTTCGATTTGTAGAACAAAGCCCTTACAGTAATGCGGTTATAAAAAAATCCCATGCCTCTTCAACAGTTTTGTTATTTAACTCCATCCAGTTTATAGTTTCTAGTCTCATACCATTAAAGTTATCCTTCCTAACATTGCATATTTTTGTTTTGGACTTTGCTCTTCAGACACTACTGTCAAGTGAATCTAAGACCTCCAATTTTCCAATCATATCTTGGTAATTAGAGAGAACAACATTGAGAATGGCTTCTCCCCTGGTAGGGATATAATTATCCTAAGCATATTAGGAGATTTAAAGACAGTTATCTGTATATTTTATGTTATAGATAGCATTAACTGCGATTGATTTCAGTTGTTATCATGCCTGGAAATTGTATTGATCATCCAGAGAGTTTCCGTTATCTGTGTGGTTCATTCACGGCAAAAGCACAGCGTTGCCCAATTACTACAGATCTTAAGAAGATATACAAATTGTACTTCGGCTGTCCTCTGGGTGATCAGGATAAATCTTGAGCTCCAAGTGTCATCTGTACCAGTTGTTCCAACAAACTGTATGACTGGCTAAATCGGCAAAAGGTAGTAATTCCATTTGCAATCCCCTTGGTGTGAGGCATGAACAAACTGTGTCCAGATTCTGCTTCTGGTTGTCTGAATAAAATATTTCTGCCACCTCTCCATATTAAGCTAGGCTTAAAGAAGAAGCTTGTAAAGACCATGTGTAAAGTGAACTCACAGGGCTTTCAGTACCTTGTTCTGAAATTTACAAACATCAGCCCTGCAAAACTGAAGGAAAGGATATGTACAGTATAGGTCCACAGGTCAAGTCTGTTTTGCAGGATGAAGGTTTTAAACAATCTCTTTCAGCAGCCAGAATCAAAGCTTGAGAGGCATTCAAGTGGCAATTTAGCCATTAGTCTCCTGCATACAGGGAAAGAGTTCAGAATCTGCTTGATTTATACCCAAAACTGTGCTGTCAGTATATCTGTGCCACACTATATGCCTATTTAACTTCATGCTGAATATATTGAAACATTTACTTAATTGATGCCTTTATGGTAAAAATTACATGCAAGTACACTGAAAACTAACATTCCTCATAACTTAAAAAGTTGATGTGACTGTAACAAACTGAAATCAAATCTGAAATAGGCGTGAAAAAAATTATTCCGAAAAGTGTGTTGTGGCCTCAGATGATTACAAAAAATGTTTTTCTTGTCTTGTGTTATCAAAGCAAATGATTATTGTGAGATTAAAGAGTTCAAGGAAATCCACTGTTATAAAAGACAAGTTTCTAAAAATGCTTAGTTCAATAAATGCTTGATATTTCAATGCCTGATAAGTCAATGAGTAATCATGTTAAATTATGATCACAATATTTACCAAAATAATAATTATAATTTTTGTCATAGTCAAGGAGATCTACTCTGATGTAAGATGTATACTGTGTATATAAAACTTTTAGAAACTAGAGTTCATCCATGGCTTGGATGTACTTGAATTAGGCTTAAATAATTTCTTCCAGGATAATAAATATATTGTGACTCTGATATGTGAATGATGCCCAGGGAAACCAGCTGCTTTGTTATAGTCTCTGATCTTCTGCTGATAGTCCAAGGACAGGCTTTTCCATGGCAGCCTGTCTTGAACTGGTTTGCCTGAAACCTTCAAATTATTGTTGCATTTGCATAATTATGGAGGGCCTAAGTGCAGTTTAGTAGGAATTTTCGGTAAAAGTAGAATTTTGTTCACATCACTTCTCTGTCAAGTCAAATCCTAACCAAACCAATCATAACTATGACTGACATTAATCTGCTCCTCTTATCTTCCAAGTACCCAGGCTGCTCCCATAATGCAGTAGGTGTGTTTCAGGTTGCCTTCTGCTAAATGTATGTGAAATGACAGACAGTCCTGGTGGTGAGGGGAGGGTTGTTAAGGCTACAATGTGGATAACTAGCAAGCAAGTGAACAGGTGAATTTTTACTGCTTCTTTCATACTTTCATTTAACGAGTTTGTATGGCAGGTAAAACTAAAACAAGATAAAACTATTATTGTGCAGCATTTCATTTCACAATTATGCTCCCATTTTGTCTTGTGTTATAAACCCACCGCACCTCTTTCAAGGCCCCTTTTACAGTATTTGTTTCTCAACTGAATTATATTTAGAGTTCAAGGAAATCCACTGTTATAGTTTTACCATAACGTAAGTATCCTGCTATCTACCATAAAGAGGTTCACATCACAAGTTGGTGTGACGCCCCAGTGTATCTGCCTCACTTCAAGGGTTTTGATCTGCAATACGGGCTAGATTTTCAAACAAGGGGACACTTGTGTAGAAAGGGACACCATAATGGTTCTTGCTGTGCAGGAAGGTCTCAGTCCTTCACAGGCACTGTTTAGTTGCCTGTAGTTAAGAGTTCATTTCATCATACACTGATGGGTGCTACTGTTAGCTACCTAACTAAATTAGTGGTAACCTTAAAGCATTAATTGTAGTGATTAAAATTGAATTATTTTGACCAATTACATTGTGCATGGATGTGCTACTTATCATCTGGTTGCAAAGAGTATAGCACTACTTGGTCTTTGTCCAAAGGACAAGGCCTAAATGAAGATTGACGCTGAATGGCCCACATTAGGAATTTAATCTGTATGCTGAAGATTTAAGTGCATCATGTTCTCCACAGGCAGGTAGAAATGATGGATCTTTTTAGGTAAAAGTAGAGATTCAGGGTCTTTTTTTATATCTCGTAGTCAAATGTAGTGCTGCTTGTCTGGGTCCAAAACCCACTACCATTAATATTGTAATGTTAACTTCTTGTTGGATTTGAAATTGAATTTTAACAGCATTTCATGAGTGCGCACATTCTTTAAAAGTGCTACATGTGGACACATCTATGTCCCTCACAGGCACTTCCACAATATTCATTCTAGTAAAAAATAAAGGATGACCTGAATGCCTTAATTTAGTTAAACAAGGCCTGCCCATTGTTCATTTTCACCTTTTGCCCTGGCCCTTTAAGACCCCCTGCCACACCAAGAAAATTACCTACAGTACAGTGATGGCAGACAAGCAAACATCACAATTCAGACCATTACTTGGCTGCAGAGAGCAGGACTGAATTAATAATATTCTGTTTTTCAGCAAATTTATAGTAATTACACAAAGCCAATCTACAGGTACAATAATAGACAGTGAAGATGAAAGTAATTGTGTTGTTTATCTGCACTGTGTATCAGTCTTATCATGAGGAAAGCCATCTACAGCCTATTTCATGCCTGATCTTTTGGTACTTTGGTTTTCATGTTGGTTTTAATTATGGCTTCTGAAGTAAACCCACTGATTTTTTAATGACAGACATGGTTGATGAATGGTGATTGGCCATGCTTATTTCACACTGACACCTATAGCATATTAGCCCCCAAAACCAGGTTCTGTTCAGGGCTGATTCTATGCTAAATGTATATGCTGCCATGATTATTGGGGTTACCAATCCCGCCATCTCTTCAAGTGCCTGAGACTCCCAGGTTCAGCTGAAGCCGCTGCTTGACAGGGCCTCTCATAGAACTTTAGATATCTTTGTGTCAGAGATGGGGAACTAATGTCTGATCCAGGTGGATGCAGAAGGGTGATTCACATCAGCTAATCAGTGAGAGGGAGTGAATATCCCATGATAAACAGGCTCACAAAGTTGGTGTGATGCCCCAGTGTATCTGTCTCACTTCAGGGGTTTTGTTCTGCAATACAGGCTTGATTTTCAAACAAGGGGACACCTGTTTAGAAAGGGACAACATAATGGTTCCTGCTGTGCAGGAAGGTCTCAGTGACTAGGAAGAGACAAAAGACTCCTCTGAGAGGACGTGGATAGAGTTCTTTCATATGCAAAACCGATATGTATTGGCAGAATTTAAATTACACTCAGGTGCTGTGCTGCAGCAGAAACGTGTTGAGAAATTACCCTGGTAGCACAGATACATCTTTACAATGCTGTCTGAAGATCAGAACATCCGTCAGCATTGTACAATGAACATTGGTGTTACATCAAGTTTATAAGCATGAGTTTAGGATCTGTTTGCAATGTAATACCAATTTTCAGTAGATGTATTTCAATTTTGACCAAGGTTATGATCTTCATACAGCATTGTAAAGATGTATTGGTGCTATCAGGGTCTGATCTTCAGGCAGCGTAATAATCTTGTGGGCTGGATTCTGAATTCTTTTAACTGACAGGACACAGAGAGTGAAAGTAAATCAAGAAACCTCTGACCAAGTCTGTTCCTCCACCAGCTGCCCACAAGGATGTGTGCTATCACCCCTTTTATTTATTTTTTACACAAATATGTGCCAGAGTAGGAGGGAAAACAGGACTGTTATTAAGTATGCAGATGATTCTGTTATAGTTAGCAGGCTCCAGGATAAGGAAAAAAGCCACAGTCTGGTCATGGAGGATTTTGTTAGGTGGCGTGAGGAGTCCTACCTGCAGTTAAACACACCTAAGACTAAAGATATGGTAGCTGATTTTAGAGACAGGCTTGCACATATGAAGTTACATCTATCAAAAGGCAGAGAGTGGAATGTTTGGAAGCAAATACATATATAGAGACAACTATTGACATAAAGTTGAATTATGAAGAAAACTGTGAGGCTGTGTATCAGAAGGGGCAACAGCATTTGTATTGTCTGAAGAAATTCTCTTACTTATACATCGACAAAACCACACTGATCTTATTTTATCATGCTTTCATAGAATCAGTTTTAGGCTTTTCTTTGGTTGCATGGTTTGGAAACCCGTCCTTAAAAATACAAAATAAAGTACAAATAAAGTAACCCGAACCTGAGCATTATGTTCATTAACTTAAGACAAGATTATTTTCATTAACTAAAACATTTTCGTAAACTCAAATAAAATAAGATGCAAAAATAAAGTAAAACTACATATAGGCTTTCTAAGAAAACTAAAATAAAAACAAACATAAAATACTTTGTTGCCATTTTTCAGTGCTAATTAGTTGCTTTTTTTATCTTTAATGACCATTAATAATATCTAGATCATGTTTTGCCCATTTTGAGGACATTAGTTAATTGGAATGCATCAATATGGAATGACAATATGGACGGTACCCTGGGTTGGGGGGGGGGCAGGTTTACTGGCAATGGCACTTGCCAACCCTGATTAGCAGAATAATGTTTAGTCTGTGCAGAATTAAGGATCAATCTTTAGGCCTGATTTAATAATGAATAAAAACATGTTATGGGCCATATGAAACCACATGCCAGACTGGTACTTTGAGACGTCCTCTATGTAGAGGTGCCACCCTTGTGTATTTTATAGGATCATTCCATCTTCGACACCATTGTTCCATATTGTTAAATAAAATGCCATGTCCTTTTTGATCCAATATGGGACAGGATTTGTCTCATTATTTCAAATTTGTGCGATAAATTATCCCCATCAGCAAATTTTATCGTCGGGGACCTGGGGGGTGGTGGAGCAGCAGCATCCCTTTTTACTTGAGATTGGTGAATAAGCACCCAAAATCTCCACCATGGAGAATGGCTCCAATGCAGTCTCCATTATTTTAGTAGTTTAGCTCTGGTGTTTCTGACTTTAAATCTTTATAAAGTTTAAATATTGGCTGGCAATATTGGCCAAAATTGACACATTGGACTGATACTAATATATCATGCAACATTAGTCGATATATAATTAGTCAATACACATTCATGTAGGATTCTCAGAAAATCAAACACATTAAACTTTCAGGCTAAGCATACAAATAGAAGTAATAAAACTTAAACTGAAACAAGGCTATATAAAAACTAAATAGGAATATATCTCAAATGAAAACTAATTAAAACACACTGACTAAAAAAAGAAAAATAACACTGGTATAAATGTACTTGCATGTTATGGAATACTTTAGGACAGTATGTTGAATTAAGTGTTAACCATTACATAATGGAAGTTGATATAATTAAGTGAATTGCTTCAGTTAAAATATAATGCTTTTAAGTGATGTTTCCGGTGCTAGCCACCGAAGGTATTGTTGTTTTCCATATCATTTACATTTTTGGCAAGGGCACAGGTAAACAAAGATTTTCAGCTATATAATTTGCGCTTCTGCACACTGAAATTGCATGGTTTACTGGTAGTAAAATTTGTTGAAGGGGGGAAGGGGTAGGGAGTTGCAGTGGTAAGACTCACTGGGGCATTGTACGCTGAAACGCGTAATGACAGATTTCTGGGACATTGTGCATCATTCAAAAGTGTCAGGGAGCTGCTGTCAGCATTCAGGAAACTTCTGGACCTTCCAGGGAAAGTGGTATGCCTGTAGAAACTGCAGTTGTGGTAGCACAGTGGTTAATACTGTTGCCTCAAACCTCTGGAGAGCAGGGTTTGAGTCTATGTGTGTGCAGTTGTTTTCTCACACTTCAAAAACAGTCTGAGGTGAATTGGAGTTGTTAAATTGTGTGAAAGATGTGTGCCTTGTGATATCAGTTTGATAAAATATTCTTACACAGGTACTTGAGGACTTTAAAAGATTTCAGAGGGTGGCATTCCACACAGATGATGGTTTGTGTTTGTCTAGAAGTCCAGGTTTATTGCTGATCTCTTAAATCTCTGTTTTCTTAACCGACAGCTGGGACCACATATATTTTTGGAAGAGGAGGAGCCCTCATCACCTACACCTGGCCACCCAACGACCGGCCAAGCACACGGGCAGACCGGCTAGCAGTGGGGTTCAGCACCCAGCTGAGAGAGGCCATCTTGGTGAGGGTGGAGAGTGCCTCAGGACTTGGAGACTACCTGGAACTTCACATAGTAAGGAACTCGCATTTGTTAATATGTGGAATGGGTGTGGCAGGAAAGGCTGTGGTGGATGTGGCTAGAGGTGAGCAGGGTGGTAGGTGCTCTCTTGTGCACTTGGCTGGAAATGGTTAAAGAAACAGAGACTAACAAGATGGAGTCAAGCTTTCATATGATGGGTGTTGTGGTCATGATGGTTTCCCATAAACAGGATGCACTGGATGTAGGATGATGGCAATCATGGATTCCCATTAACAGGCGGCACTGGATGTAGGGTGGTGGCCATGATGGATTTCAAATAACACACTACACTGGATGTAGGGTGGTGGCCATGATGGATTCCCATTAACAGGCGGCACTGGATGTAGGACTCACTCCTATAGATCTACTCTATGCGTCTCTCGTGCTCTCATGCCCTCAACTGTAGTTCTCTTCTTGTCTTTACGATCTCTTTTGTTTGTGTATCTTTAAGCTCTCTCTTGCAGGTCTCTCCTTCACTTCCCCCAGATTATAACCACCCTTCATCAACCACCCTATGGCACACCTATGAGTAAAGTCTAAAGCAATCAAACTGAAGAAACTCATTCATACATGAGCAATGTTATGGAGCAATTTTACGAAAGAAAGAAAATGTATTTCGTAATATCCATTTGAATATCAACTCTTTCAAGTTAACCAACCCAGCTCCACCCCCCTGTTTTCACTAGGTACTGCTTCAGAAGCATGTCAAGCTAAGAAGCATATGTCATGACACTATATAGCTAATAAGCTCCTTCATTTCATAAACAGAAAGAGAGGATAATGTCACATGGGCCATTCCCTACAAGGTCAGAGCATGCCACAGCTCACTGGTCACTCCAAAGGCACCAGATGTTCTGTTATTTCAGATTCACTTATGGGAAACAGTTTTCTCAGTTTGTGTATCCTCTGCATATGAGGCCAATTAAGCCGGATATGTGTTATCAGCGCAGGACTTTTCTTCAGAAGGCCCCTAACCAGACCCAAGTTAAGAAGCTGCCTAAGTGTGCACTGCACCTTCAATTTAACAATGTGCACCCTCAGGTGGAAATCAATCAGTCCATGAGTATGACACGGTTGTCATGGTACAGATCAGGAACCGCGGACCCAAATTAGTAATCAGTAAGTTGTATTCGGGGATACATTTTCAAAAACCTCTCGATGATGACCAGAATCACCATCTGGCCCTGTAGATCAGTAATAAAATACATGCCAATATGCAACCATGAACAATGAGGAATCGGTAAGGGCTGGTTGATCCACCAGTAATGCACCCAGGGTCTTGAATTGAGCACAAGTGGGACAGGATAAGACATCTTACCAGCTCTGAGATTCTTTGACTAGAGGTCAGCAAGTATGCACCCATTAGATTAGCTGCACTCGCTAGTTGGCAGAAGCGTAGGTTTTTCCCATGATGGGGCTGGATTGTGGTAATGGGCATTGGCTAGCTCGTTCTCGAGTTCTGACCTGACTGGTACAGTACAGTGAAATAGTATAGTGGGAGGGCAAGATAATTCGATGGGGAAAGTTAGTCTGAATCAATCTTTTGCAAGAAGGTATCTGCCTTTGAATTTGAATGAGCCTGTCGAGGGTTAAATCACTGGAATGGGTGCTTGCCCCCCTCAAGCCAGTGCCTCCACTCCTCGAGGGCTAACTTGATGGCCAGCAACTCCTGGTCCCTACATGATAATTCTCTTCAGTACTGGATAGCTTATGGCAGAAGAAGGCCCAAGGGTGTAATCTGGGTGGGGTGCTGATGCAATGTGAGAGATATGCCCCCGGTCCAAAAGCATCCACCTCCACAACTAAAGAATGCCTGGGGTCTGATTGCCTGAGGATGTAAACCTGGACAAATGCTCACTTCAGCCACTGAAGGATGGCTTGGGTTTCAGAGTTCGTGGTAATCCACCTGTATGGATGATGAGTGAGGGCCATCAGGAGGTGATAATGTAGCTCACACAGCAGGTTGTCCAACCTGGAGGGCCGGATTTAGTCCTCGAGCCTGAGGTCCTCACCACAACACACCATCTCCGTCAGGAGGTCTGGGTTAAGCCCTCCATGATATGTGCTGAGCAGAGCTGCCTCACTCCACTCACTGGCTGCCACTAGTATGTGACACTCTATGGCAAACTTGGCTGTCCTGCATGATCATCGACGAAGCTCCAGCTACTAATTTCTCATGTCCTTGCCCTGGACTGTGTGATTAAACACCTCCTTCCTGTAAGTGATGAACCTGGTGTAGGTACAAAATGATGGGGTCCCCTGATGGAATATGGCAGTTATCCACTTTTTTGCTTTTTTGCAAGCAAAGAGGGAGATCATGAAATCCACCTGTTCACCCTTGAATGTGAATGAATTTGCATTTTGTCCCTGCTGTTCAAAGATTAGCAGTTAGGCTTTCCTAAATTGCCCAGAGTGTATGTATGTGCCCAGTGATGGACTGGAATCCCCTCCAGGGAGTATCCCAGCCCTGTGCCCTATGCTGCATCGAATAGACTACAGGCCATGTATGATATTCACCAGAAGAGCCACTAGAGGATGGCTGGATTCTGCATTTTCATTCTTTATCCTTTGTAAACTGGCTGAAATATAAATGTATGTGCTCCAGTGGGAATGAACAAATCTGGATATATTTTCCATTGGTCTGTTGACAGAAAGTTCTTGACATGTAATGAAGCGATTGCAGGGGAGAGAAAAGGGTTTGTGTGAATTCAGACAAATTCTCTCCCAGATCAATAAGCTATTAGGCTCCTAGGGAGCCGCCCCACTGTGCTCCTGTGTTCAGCAGCTCCAACCAGCTGCAGCACAGTGCTGGTCCATTAGCATGCCATCCTGCTCTGCAGACCGTGCCCACAGTTCTCTCTGTGGGATCTGGGAGTGTGTGGATGAGCCATTGTGGCCACTTATACGCTTCCAGGGTCGGGGTGGGATAGTGAGGATTTACTGGCCAAGTGTGTCCAGTTGGTCCCACTGCAGCACTGTATGATGAGCACAGCAGGTCCCACCTCCAGTAACCAGAGTCCAAGTCGTATTAAACCAAATCCATATCTGAATGTTTGTAGACCAATCACAAAGATGTGTAAAAACAACCATCAATTTAAATGTCCTGCATCTGAAATCATATTCAGCAGGAGGTCCTAACAAGCAAAAAAAGGATAAAAAGCAAAGAAAAACAATCTTTTTCCTATTGTTTCCAGATCATCTCTATCTCTGCAGGAGATGTATGGTTAAGCGAGTTAGGCATCTGCTTCCCAGAGCACTCTGCTATTGCTTGATGTTTCAAATTTACATTTGCTTCTTCAGCAGATCCTTTCCAGGGGGAATTCACTCCCCGATCCAGGCCGGAAATGCATACAGACGGGGTTTCCATGAATGCATTTTTTCTACCTCATTTTTGTAAGTCATTAATAATCAGATTTCATTAAAATAAAAAATAATACAGAGTGATAAGCTATTGTACTTAATCATTCTGTAATCGTTTATTTAAAGGTAGCCAAAAAACAGAATTCAAACTCGCAGGTCAATACAGGAAACTAGTCAAAAATGGTACCAGGGCAGAACAAATCAAAACCACAATCCTAAAGCAAAAGCAAAGAGTATGCCTTTATACATGGAAGGAACAGACAGAACTGCTCAGCATTGAGACAGAACTCACAATACTCCACAGCCAGTATCCCAGTTGAGTGCTATTACTGTTTTACAAAGGAAATAGGCTCCATGTGAGTTCAATAAACGTGTGATGCACATTTGCACATTGGGGAAAGTGGACTGAGTCGAAGATCTGTCCTGGACTCCTGATTGCGGGTTAGACTGGTTGGTGAACATGACAGCTATACCTGCAAAGCCTAAAAGAGACCTTTTGAGTGGCAGGTGCTCAAATTTAAGAAGGGGCAAGTAGATTATGGTGTTAAAAATCTAACTACTAGGTTACCTGCCGGACCACAGCCACCGATATTCAAACAGAATGTAAAATGGAATCTTACAACAAACCGCATCATAAGAGTATGGCATTCTTATTGTTATTATTGTTTGATTCGATTACTGTCAGAGTTGCAGATTTATCCAACACAACAAGGGTTTAGAGGAGAGAGTTAATATGCCTTTTAGGGAGATGCAGTTAGCTGAGATAAGGAAACCCCTCTTTCCTACACCTGCCCTTTTAGCCACGCGATTAATCTCCTTATCTCAGCTAACTTAGCCTGGCTTGCACGTGGCACGGGAAGTATTCCAGAGAATACCACCGTGGATGTTCTGC
>JAODLC010000002.1:16999566-17012022 GCA_026781145.1 Hippopotamyrus pictus | reverse complement strand
CCCAGGCGGAGACTCGAACCCGGGTCCCAGAGGTGTGAGGCAACAGTGCTAACCACTGCACCACCGTGCCGCCCCCTTATAGTATACAGTACATAGCATTTAGGTTGTTAAAGATGGAATGCGGGGAGATATTTTATTGAATGGAACTGAGATTTGGTAGGAAAATTTGGGTGCTGTACTGAGCTCAGTTATTCTACATAAAAGACATTAAGAAGGTATGAATTATTTACAACTGATGGAACCTGGAAGCAAAAAAAAAAAAAAAACAGATGCTATCTTCAGGAAAAAGCAAAGACCCACGATATGATGGGAAAGCTAGAGTGAAGTGCCAAATACTATGGGTTTTACGACACGTTTTATGGTACTTTTTTCCCTCTAATCTTAGTCATAACACATAATTTCCTCTATTCCAACATGGTCTTGTTCTGCTATGCCAGTTGCTTCTCCAAAGTTTCTACCTATGGTAGAAATTAGGAGTTATGTAATATAGTTATATTAATCCTGCAAATAGTAATAATCAATATATGTATATCTCTGAGCCCATATCTTTATAATAATGCATAAAATGTCTCCCATGTCAAATTTATTTTCCTGTACTGTTAAATGGACAAAAACTATGCTTTGTACTTTAGTTATCATTTACATATTGACATATCAGGTAATTTTTTTATGAATTTGCCTTATATTTTAATAGTTATGTTATAAAGCTTTGTATTGCTCTTTTGCTGCACATTACATAACAACACAGACACACACCAAAAGTCAGAAAATTGTCCTAGCAGGAAACATAGGGGTAGATTTTGGGGGGGGGGGGGCTGGGTTAGAGGGGGATTATATATATAATGCTTTGTTTACAAAAAAAAACCCCATACAATCGATATATATATCATCATGTAACTTAAAGTTTCCTTTTGACAGTTTTCACCTTGAGAACCCCTACCCTAATGGTTCAGACATCAAGGGCACTGTATCATAAAGCCAGAGGTGGACATTTCAGGTCCAGAAAGTAAAAATCCAGACCAAGATTTTGTTTCAACCATCCAGTTGAGTACTATGTGACCATGACTCTTTATGCTCAGCTGGTTGGTTGAAAGAAAATTCTGGTCTGGACTTTTACTTTCTGGACCTGAAATGTCCACCTCTGCATAAAGCTGGTTCAACTAAGTCAGGCTTCGAAGTTTCAGCTTGACTAAACCAAACAAATGCAATCTGAGATTAATGGCATTGTGACACTGACTGTGTCAAACCAGGTTTTCTTACTGAAACCAAGATTGCTTCCTGAGTGTGTGGAACAACCAGCCAATCACGTAAGCATGGATTACAACAGGGTGACGTATTTCAATGTAGCAGAAGAGAGAACTAGTATGGTGAAATATGAAGTACTCAAAAATACAATAGCGACAAAGAACAAGATCGTGTCTGCTGTGAAAGCTAAAAGAGCATACTGGCAGTGGATCGCTGAGAGTGAAAATACATACGCACAGTATGACTGTCGTTAAGATAATTGTCATTTTGTCTACATGTGCTCTGTGGTTTCCATAATTATTCTTAGTTTTTTATTCATATTCATAATTTCATTTTTAAATAAAGGTATCACCCTTGAAAACCCATTCAGTATTCCTTTCTTCGACACACTCACATACACACAGTGTGGGTATGTGGCTGGGGAAGATGACAAAGGTGTTCACATATTTTAGAAGACCGACAGCCATGCATTCTCATTTATAATTGCACCATTCAAAGTGGGAAACATAGAATAAATGGACTAATGACCGTAATACTGCAGCACTCAGCTGAACCAGGCATCACAGTGGCAGCAACAAGATAAGGTGGCTTTATGTAAGGGGGGGCACTCTTTTATTAGTAGTTCTTAAAAAGACCGAACACAATTACAAGGCACCAAACACCCAGTCCTGACACGCTCTGCCCACTGTACTGGCCATTCCAACACTACACATGACA
Source organism: Hippopotamyrus pictus (assembly GCA_026781145.1). Classification (NCBI taxonomy): domain Eukaryota; kingdom Metazoa; phylum Chordata; class Actinopteri; order Osteoglossiformes; family Mormyridae; genus Hippopotamyrus; species Hippopotamyrus pictus. The sequence goes on along the minus strand of JAODLC010000002.1, from coordinate 17,010,060 downwards.
TTACAGCACAATAAAAACACAATACATGATAAATACAGACAGCTGTTGACACTATGTACATGGCTGGCTATCACTTTAGCTCAGTCCAGCTCAGTCCTATTACAAGTCACTGTCATAACAAGAAAGCATGTGCAAGGTCAGTAAACCAGTCCCAAAACTACATGCATTCCCTACCTGGGGAAAATAATCAGGCAGGTATTGTTCCCCGGTTTTGGTTTAATGAGACTTTTCCCAAACTATGAAGTTTTTGCAGCTTCCTAGAAGCTGTCCATGAGGAAACCAGGAGAAGCCCTGCTATCAGTTTCAAGATTTTATTGTCACATGCTGCAGTTGCAGGAAAGGGGACAGGTGCATGGGAGGGCAATTGTACCTGCAACGATGCAATAAAGAGCTGTCTGTCAGTTACAGGCCACCTGAGATCATGGTCTATGGTCTTCTCCATGTTCATTTTGGGTCTTGTAGCCTCATTCATCCAGCTCTTCCTGCCTTCTGTCCAAGACAGTGTCTCTTTTGCACCCAATGCCGAACTCATTTATAGAATCTCTCCAGCTCAGTCAAGATTCAAGAGATTTCAAGATTCTTTATTTGTTACATACATAGTTATAACAGGTACAACATGCAGTGAAATGAACCCTGACCCATCCAAAGACTGTGCAAACGAGAAAGAGAAAGAGTAAAAAAAGTGCAGAGAAGATAAATATAAATATAAAGTGCAGACAAATAAGAATGAAATTAACAAAATATCCAACATATACAAAATACAGTCCTGGCTAAAAGCAATTTATACATGACTGAAATATGTTTGAATATTTGCAAGAATTCTCAAAATGGTAATTTTGTAGGAAAAAAAAAACATGTACATACTATATTTTACTTCTGAAGTCATTTATTCGGCATGCCCCGTGATGGATATTCCCAGGTGGGTATCCCCTAGTGGATATTCCCTAATGCCACAGTGCTCAGTGAGGTGCACCTAATGAGGCTGTTTGAAGTTTCTTATCTTTTCTTACCCAGAATTCTGCCGTCTCCCCAGCCTCATGCAGCCATCCTGCCTTCTTCTGATTAGTCAGGCTTGGCAGGCAGCTCCTCATTCACTGGGACGCAACCAGCAGAGGTCTCGCTTGTTCCTCATCATATAATGAATAATGTACAGGCAGCAGTCATCAGTCTGATTATGGTGCTCATGCTCTGTCTTTCTCGGCACTGTGGACAGTAACACATGACTGGGAACAGTTTACAGGCTCAAGGCCTGACATCGATCAAAGGAGCGTAATCAAAGCGAATGGGGAGAACGTGAAGCAAAAGCTCCTCTGCTGCTCGGTTAATGAATGGGCAAAAAGCCCTGACTACCATGTTGGAAGGAGAAATTAAATTCTAATTAACAGATCTCCTATTATAGCATCAATGTGCTTTTGAGCAGGCAGAGGGAGGGGAGGGTCACAGACAGATGGGCTTGTGATTTGGTGAATACATGTGACGCCTTTCCGATTAAAACCTAGAGTGATTATTCCGCCTTTCGCTCCATCATAGACGTCACAGCCTGCCTGTCTGTTTGGAGAACAAAGGCCTCTACAAGCTAAGCAGACTCTCTTGAACACAGAATAATAGAAAGCAATTGACAACAGTGTCAGTCACTCGGGCCCAGAGTGCTGCACATGAAAGCCAAGGGCACGATGATGGCGAGACCTGGCCAAGCCAAGGGCACGATGATGGCGAGACCTGGCCAAACCAAGGGCACGATGATGGCGAGACCTGGCCAAGCCAAGGGCACGATGATGGCGAGACCTGGCCAAGCCAAGGGCACGATGATGGCTAGACCTGGCCAAGCCAAGGGCACGATTATGGCGAGACCTGGCTAAGCCAAGGGCACGATGATGGCGAGACCTGGCTAAGCCAAGGGCACGTGATGGCAAGACCTGGCCAAGCGGAGGCCACGATGATGAGTACCTGCAAGCCAGGAACCCGGTCGAATCCTTCGAGGATTCTGCTCTGTGTCTGGGACTATTTTGCTGGACTTACTTTTTTCCGTGTGTTCATGACTTTTTAAGTAGAAAATGCTGAAAATGATGTCTGTTTAATGATTTTATGCTTCATATAGCATAACAGTGATTCACTGTAAATGCAAGAGCAGTGTTCAATTGCACATTCAAAGTGAGAGCAAAGTACTACTTGGCCAAAGTCTTCTCATAGCCATGTCAAAAAAAACTCAACTTTGATGCTATTCGTGGTGCTGAAAAAATAACTGCTTAATTTTTTTCCTGGACTCTGTTTTGTCCCTATTGTAGACTGTGGAAACCTAGCCCCAGGAATGTCCGTACAGTACTTTGTTAGCATAGCATAGCATTATTTATGTAAAATTTTGAACATTTTCTGTGGTCCAAAATCTATACCAAAAGCCCAAAATAATTTAAGGAAATCCAGCAACACTTTTATTATCTTATAAATCATATGACTCATATTGCAATTAAAAACAAAATGTATCAGTCAGGGACTTGCTTTAGTTCAGTTATTATTTAGTTATTGTTGTTTTTGTTGTTTAATGCATATGAGGACAATCTCAAGATGAAAGGTACAGAGCAAATCTCTATCTAACATGAGCATGCACTTGCCTTGATACAGTGTCATAGCAAACTGTGGCCGTTCACCATTTAATATTCTGTTCCAATTTCCACATTGACTACACCCCATTGCCAAAGTGACCAGAGGCATTGGCCCAAAAATCTATAAGCCAGCTCAAAAAAGGGGTAAAGTCACTATCCAGTGTCTCTAAAGGGGCAGAATGTTTCAAGTTAGGGTATTCAAGTGTATTCAGAAGATACAAAGTGCAGTACTCTAATCTATTACTACAAAATGTAAGTATAAAAAACTGCATAAATTTGCATTACATTTTCATTAGTGAAAAATAAAGCAAGGATACCACTTTTGTCCTGGTGGTGGATGTAACAGTTGTGGTCACGTAAATTTCTACCTTATGTACTCAGCAATAACAACATAAAAACAGAATAAAGAACACAGGAAGAACATAAGAAATATTATTCATAAGAGGTGGCCATTTAGTTATTTAATTTTATATGGCACTTTATCAAATATCTCTTGGAATGGCACATTAGCCATATTACAAGGGTTCTAACTGTCAGCTTCCCTTGTTGAATACGCGACTTAAATTAGTTTTTTCAGCATTTGTAGAAAATTATGATTTTGACAAAATGAGTTGTGACAGTAATTTTCTGGCATGGGCAGATAGTTCCTAAGTCAAATTTAATAGCTGACATTTTTTTAAATTAAAACCGAGAGTTTCAAGGAAAATGACTGACTAGCATTTTATTGAGACTACATCATGATGCACCTATTCCTTTTTTTCAACAATACATCTGGCATCCTATTAGAAATGTATCCTGGCCAGGGTCTGTAAGCTCTTTGGCTTGCTAATTGAGGCATCACATACAGGCAGCAAATGAGATGAGCTTCAACCCAATAGCATCGTCTCAGCATTCGCAGTGCTGATTAAGGGGGCTCCTGGTTTCCTACGATGGGTTTTGGTGTTGATCTGAAGCTGAGGACCACTGACGGGCATATATTCTAAACTGGCTCAATTCCACCACACTTTTTACTTTGTGTTATGCTCATAATCAGTCTGCCCATTTTTGGTTTTCTGAGCTTTGTATTAAACACATGTTAGCTCATTCCTCACACCTCCTTCTCAGTGCTACCTGTTTATGTCAAACTGATATGTGCTTTCTTCTCTTGTCCAGTTGGTGATCTGTCAATAACATGGAAATTCTCCATGAGCATTGCAGTGTACCCCACACAGCAGTCATCACTGTGGGAGGCATTATGGGTAAACTAGATGTGAAAATGAGGCTCCAGGGAAATAAGGCAGAGCAATACGCTGCTTCACTGATGAAGCACGAAGACAGGGGTATAAGTGAGGCTGTACATCTGCAATAGAGATCAGGAGGAAAAGGGAGCAGGGAGGGGCTGAAAGTGATATAGATCCTCAAATGATGAGGATAAAGGACAACAGAAATGGTACATTAGCGGCACTTCATTTAAATTTTTTTTTTATTTGTTTGATATTAACTTCACATTGCAAAAAACAAAACCAAAATACATAGGCAATTAGTGACAAAGGGTTGTGTGGACAGGGCTAGGAGGTGACTTTGTGAGTAACCCTGAGACGAAAGGCCCACATACCTGCTGTCTCCATGGCAACTGGGCGGGAAGGCAGAGCATTCTCCAGCTGCAGAAGTGTGAGGTTTTCTGCCTGTAGCCTAACCAGGCCATACATAGAGGCACAGTGGCTACCATGGACAGGCAGTCAGATGACTGGGTGATGGAGCAGATGGGCTGTCATAGAATGCGGCATGATGGGAAGTGGTAAAAAAAGGAGACAGAGGCCCCATGCACACCCATAGAAAACTCAAGGGAGCGAAAGACACTGAGCAAGAAGCATCAAGAAACAATTAAGTTCCTCACATGGTGCTGGGGGGTGGGATTATTATCACAAATGACACATACACACGCAGACGCAGGCTTCTGCTCATCCTGTACACACACATACACACGCAGACGCAGGCTTCTGCTCATCCTGTACACACACATACACACGCAGACGCAGGATTCTGCTCATCCTGTACACACACATACACACGCAGACGCAGGATTCTGCTCATTCTGTACACACACATACACACGCAGACGCAAGCTTCTGCTCATCCTGTACGCACACATACACATGCAGACGCAGGATTCTGCTTATCCTGTACACACACATACACACGCAGACGCAGGCTTCTGCTCATTCTGCACACACACATACACAGATGCACGTTTCTGCTTATTCCGTATGTACACATACTTTTTCTGGTTGTCCATCCGTTTCAAAAATAACCATCTCTTCCAATTTATAAAGTTTGATTGTAGAAGTGCAGCTGCAGACCTAAGATATGGATGCTGGACAGGAAGCAGGTGTGTGGCTGTGGACTTGCCTCCCCTTGGCAGGCGTCCTGCTGCGTCGCTCTCCTCACTTTCCTGTAAAGTCTGTAAAGTGAGAGTTTGCAGCAGTGAGTAAGGTGTTCAACATTACTGGAAGTTACATCAGTTAAGTGGTCTTGATTAATACATATATATGTGTATGTGTGTGTATCATATATATATTTTTCTTATTATTATTTTTTCTTCTGATATCCAATACATAAATATAAGTCAGCTGTACGGAAACTCAGCAGGAGATCCACAGTTCACCAACATTTTTCCTCAGAATTTATTATGTTATATCACAATAGTCCATCCATCCATTTTCTGTAACCACTTGTCCGGAGCCAATCCCAGAGGCTATGGACAAAAGGCATGAGAACAACCCAGGATGGGGTGCCAGCCCATCGCAGAGCACACTCGCACACCATTCACACCTATGGGCAATGTGGTAGCTTCAATTAACTTCAGCATGTTTTTGAGCTGCGGGGGAGGGCAAATCAGAGTAGCTGGATGAAGACCCACAGTGACACAGGGAGAAGATGCAGGCTTCACACACAGAGCCGTGACAGAGACCCTTGTCCTAGAGGCATGAGGGAACAGTCCTAACTTCAGCACCACTGTAACACCCCAATATACAATATAAAACATTTTCACATCATTGCCTAGCAAACCCTAACGGGATCAATAGCACAATAAGTGTAGCTTTCATGTGGTTCCTCTGTGCAAGCCATTGTGAAGATATACATTAAAAAGATGATGACATAGGATATAGTCCTGTAGCTTTGTCTAATATCAGCTAAATGGCAAGGCAATCCAAGGAAGCGTACCTACAGCTGTCCTGCTAATTTCTCTGTAAATAAAAAATGTCCCCTCTCCGTCCATAGGCTTTCAAACACCTTGCTGTTCCCACCAGCAGGAAGATAGTCAATCGGAGCTTGTCGATTCCAGGGTCTCACTAAGACTGTATCGGGGGAACCATTCCCTGCAGGCTACACGGTATCATTTTCTGTTCCAAGTCACATGATGTCCAAGGGGTTTCCTGTCGAACAAACCCACAAAAACGAGTCTTTTGTTTGTGCGGCACTAATAGAAAGCATTCATTCTCAGCTGCTCCACACAAGCCACCGTCAGAGAAGTCTGTTATTATTGTTGTTATTTATTCATTCACAATCCAGACTACCTTACAAAGCCAACATGGCATCATGTAATTGGTACATGCAAACCAACTAAAAGAGGTACTAACACAAATAAGCACGGATGAAGACCCATACACTACACACTACATTTAATCATAATAATTTTGTGTTGTTCCCACAGATAAACATTCCAAGAGACAAACTGAGTTTACGTCTATCAGCTGTTGCTAGACAAGCTCTTACAGTATATACTGTTTGCTGTACCAGGGACCAGCCCTGATGCTCACCTTCCTTTATAAGGTGTTCTTGTCTTAGACATAGATTAGAACCACTATGTTGGATGCGTTGTTTTTTTGGGTAGCAATATCCATGCTATGCATTTGTGTTTACCTGTGGTTCTGCTTGTGTGTAGTTCTGTTTTTTGCCTTTATCTGTAATCATGCTTTGACTTTGTGTTTCTTGGGCATGTCGACAGTATATTAGTTAGATTTTCTCTCTGTTTTCACTTATTTGTTTTCATGTTTATTATTCTGGGCATAGTTGTCTCTATGCACGTGTGTATGTGTTTGCTTGTGTTTAGTTTTCTGTGCATGGTTGTCCGTGTGCATGCATGTAGTTGGGTTTGATTAAATTTGTGACCTTGACTGTGACTAGAGCAGGGAGCTGTTGCATTCAATTTGGCATCTTTTCCAGTGGAAGACAGCTCTCAAACCTCAGATAGGAGACAGAAGCATTGTTTGAAGGAGTCTCACAGTTTTCACAGCAAACACATAGAAATGAACACACAGGAGAATGTAATTCACAGTGGCATTGACTGAAAATTAACTTGACAATTACAGTGAGACTGAAATCCTGTGAGTAGTGAGACTGACATTGTGAAGTAACTGAGATTATACAGTAGGTCTCAGACCATGGTTGTCATACCATGAAATACAAGGTACAGTATAATAACAAATATACAAATTATACAGGTGGTTATGGTGAATACTAGTAGGTATAGCATTAGATTTGAAGTTATGTTATGTTAAAGAAAATACAATTGGCTGCCTAGAAATATCCCTAGTAGCTTGGTGTTCGCTTAAGGATAACATGTTTAGCAATACACACATAGTTTTTCATTATCTGTATTTATGCTTCAACAGAAAAACGCAATTAACAAAGTGCTCAAGGAATCAGTCCTCAGCATTAAAACAACCTGAGTAAAAACTGGATTTCTGTCATGATTATGATGGTCAGCAGCAAACAGCAGCACAGCCTGCTAACAATCACAGCAGCACACACATTGTTCAGCCTTACTGATGTAATATGTATCTATGCTCCATTTTATTAAAGACACACTATTCACGCTATTTACAGCTATTCTCGGCTTCAGTGTGCAGAGAAAGCCACAGCACTGTAATTTACAAAAAGCTCTCCCAGTGATGAACAAATGAAAAGCAGTGTGCCCCATTCTTATCATGAATTCCACTACCTGCATAATGAAAAGTTTTTCAGCAATGTGGGTTCAGTTAGACATCGTCTTGTCACCCTGGCAACACAAAGTCGATGGGGGGGGGGGGATAGACAAGAACATCACTGTTTCCTGTTGCCCCCCATAGACGAGAAGCCAGACACAATCTGTCCCTAACTGTTCTCCTTTAGCAGCTGCCCTTGACTTATTTGTGATTCAGGTAAACAACAGACTTCTGGGGCTAAAGGTGAATACATAACTATCAGCAGTCAGAGAGGAAGCCATTAACTATTACCTCAGTCTTTTTTAATATGACTGATGTGGAATGTGGGATCTTTCCAGTACAGTGGTGAGTACAGCATTACAAGTGCTGTTGGCTTCTTATTCGCCTTATATTAGAATGCAGAAGTACTGTAACTACCTTACTGAACTTCATTTATTTGTGCATGTATACTTTATGCCACAAGCCAGCAGCCATCAAGTAAAAGAAATATCCTGAGAAAACTTTCAAAATAATATAATTGATGAAAATAGTGGATGTTTGCCACTCTCACAAACATTAAGATAACATGTAGAAATGGCCAGGCATAAAGTATAAAGACATTTTCAACTATTTTATGTTGTCACTCAGAGTGGATGGATCTGCAATGCGGAATGACAGAAGTACCAATGTACCGATGTGTATCAGTACCGTCACAGTCAGAAGGTTGGGAACGAGTGGTTCAAGCTTCAGTCATTATTGACTATAAATTTCATGATCATATCCTTCCAATGTGCATCTAAAGAAAACTATAGCTGGCTGCAAAGAAGATAGTTTGAATAAATACACACAAGAGTAACTATTATCTGGGGTGGATTAGTGAGGGCTGTTTATTTGTTTGCGAGTTAGTGATTGTTTAAAACTGGACGAGGAGATAAATTCTAAATGTGTCTCTTTCTTGGTGCTCTTTTTATACCATTGTGCATTGTCTGGTATGCATATACATAGTCTGTTTCTATTACGAGTAGTGAGTCCTTATCAAAAATGCAGGGTGGAAAACATTCTTATGGCAAGAACTTGTTTCATATTTTTTTGGCATTTGCCCCTCTCTGTAAAGTTATCTATGCTCTATTCTGTGTATGGTAAATGTGTCTTGAGTGCACATTGTATTGACATACACTGGATAAGAGTGTCATGTTTTAAAGTTACCGCTATTGAGATGTGTTTATTCATTGACGTCTCTCTTGCGCTCTCTCTGGTTGCGCAATATGACTGATGTGAAAGTGTAAGCTTGCCGGTTTGTTGTTCTTCTGATTTGATTATTCACGTTTGATACAGTGTCTGCCATCATCTTATCATCAGGGTGCTGATATTGCAGAAACTGAGACAGTTGGGTAATGAACATGTCACTGCACCTGCCTCCGTAAGCCAGTGAGATGAACATAACAAGTCCACAAGAGGCAATGGCAACCAAACATTTCAGGGAGCTACTTGAATAATAGTAACTGTAATAGCTTCCTCTGGAGTCTAGGTTGAGGGGCTTTTTGGATATCTGCTTCAAAGCAGTTGACAATGCATGTGTTGTTCAAGCATTGTGGCATGGTGCTTTGGATGGTCTCCTGTGGCAGCCAAGGAAGGTACCATCTCATGTGTTCCTCCATTTTGTCGATTCAGTAGGACAGGATTCAACTCACCAATCTTTTGGAGGTATTACACTGTTCGGCAAGGTCACTTTGAAGTAAATTCAACTTCAATTTCATCATAGTCATCAATATATAGTCTGCTGTGTGAATGTTGAAATTTGCAACATAGTATTGTTCAAGAAACTTAAAAAGGCCAAAGAAAACATCAAGAGAAAGGTCAGTGTACAATAAGGAACTTCTATCATTCATTAGTATGCACTGAGTTCCCGTTTCACAGATAAGCTTCCTATTGTTTGAGAAGTAATCATGGTCAAGCAGAGCTTGAACCTCCCTACGTACAGGTGAAATAGCTGGTAATGCTGTCTGGTTGTTTGTGTCATCTTGCTTGTCATCTTTCAAATAGATCACAGCTTTAGTGAAATTCATTTGTACTGCAGCAGCATAAGAATATATTTTGACTAACAAGCACACTTTGTAATAAGGATATCATTTCAGTCCCATTAGTTCAGTTTACACTTAAGTATTTCTGAAAACGTCTCATGTCTTTGTGAGCAGTCTGGGCTGCTACAGCCAGCAATCTAAAGTGTAAACTGAACAAAAACTAAGGTTAAATCACAATACAGAAGACATGTCAATTACAGCATGCATGCAAATCAAAATATGAATTGACGACTGACTTTTAACCAAAGTCGAAGGTGTTCATTGTGGTGGGTGCAGGTCTTACAGAACTGGACACCCACATTCAGCTTTGCTAAGCAGTTTATGGTTGTGACATTCTTATCTGTCTTATCGTCTATTTTTTGTTTGTACCACTTATTATGGCATCCCCCAACAACACACGTATTTCTACTATTCTATAATCCTTAACAAAGTCGCAAATCTTGTGTAAATTTCAACACAATTTCTTTTGGAAATGTGGGCAACCAGATGTTGTTCACAAATATTTTCACTCCATTGTCTGCTGAAAGTAAGGAGGGTATTAGCCATGAAGTCTTGGAGATCTTACCATATGATATTTAGTTATATGCAGTAAATAAAAATATTCTTATTTATTAAGGTATGTGAAATAGTGTACATATAAAAGAATGACTCCTTAAAGCAAAAGTGTTTTTTAATGTTTTTTTTGTAATATTGAAGTTTCAAATGTTTGTACAAATGAACACTTATCATTTTGGTCAATAACTGCACACTTCAGAACTCAGTTTATAAACATATAATGGCTAAATAAAAAAGGTAACACTTTACTTAAAGTCTGTATGCGTAACGCATTATAGATACCTTCATAATGCATTATAATGCATTCATAAA
>JAODLC010000002.1:16953594-16971300 GCA_026781145.1 Hippopotamyrus pictus | reverse complement strand
TTAGTTAAGTTCTCCCCAAACGAGCTTGATGGGCCGAATGGCCTCCTCTCGTTTGTAAATTTCTTATGTTCTTAAGAGGCTGACCCAGGTAAACAAGCCATCTTCTGATGAGCTCGTCTGCAGAATCAGGTGGTGGCAGAAGCATGCAGCGTGCATCAGGCCCTCCTGAGTGTGACAGCTGACATTGACAGCTGGGGCCGGACTGCGAGTGTGAGTTTCCTTCTTTGACCATTAGTTTCGACACAGGAATTGGCAAGAGACTGAGAAACATCTCTTGTCCTTTGGAACCCCCAAGTTGGGCAAGTTTGAACTCACAGGGAAGAAAACCATTGTGCATCACCTGCTTGGAAGTGTCAAGAGTGCCAGCCTTGGCTGAAGTGCTCTAACGAGATTGGCTGTGTTTTTTTGTACTGACTTTTCTCCCAAAGGCTACTGGTGATCGCTGTATGAGCATCTGATTAAAAAGCAGACAGCCAACCTCCACTGGAGGATTGTACATGACTTGTTAACTATGAACGGACATCTGGTGCACCTCAGTCATAGTGTAGGTGTCGGATTCACGTGTGTTTTTCACCTTCTTGTGCAATGCTTAGGGCTAGGTGGCTTATTATTGCTGATAATCAGTTGGAGTTCTTTATTAGGTGAAAGGTTTTCCTTTCAGCAGTTTAGTTTTGGAGAAAGACATTCAGTTAGGCTCAAAGATGTCTTGGCTTTAATAATGTTTTTTTGTCCTGCACTGCTAAGTTAGTCATCTGGAAGCCCAGAAGGACCCAGATATTATGCCAGCGTGCAGTGGATCCAGTAGCAATGCTGAAAGGAATAGTAGCTGCACGAATTTGGGTGGAACACACCTATAACAGCGGGTGGGTTGTTTACGAGTGTTTCTTGTGATTTGGAGGATTAACAGGGTGTTATGCACTGTCATTTACAATGGTGAATTATTGCTGTCCTTTTAGCTGTTTTTCCTTTTTTGGATTTTCTTTTTTCCTTGTTTTTTTTTTCTTGTGATACAGCATGATACTTGCACGATTTTGTCCGTTTTTCCCATATAACCTGAAATTGTCCCAATACAGTAGGCTTTTAAATTCAAATTCTCTCTCTGTCTCCTTCTCTGCTAGCTCCATTGACTGTGCTCTGCCAGTCTCTGCCCATATCCTTCACACATTTTCAGACAGACATGCTCATTCTGGAGTTTGTCAGTGGCATTGAGCCCCGCATCTTTGCACAGAGGCCTGGGGAGCAGGCGAGGATCTGCCCTCTAACCAAGAGCAAGGGGGCCATCATGTCCCCCAAAGGGGCAGCCTGAAGTTAATTACCAGAGTACATCTCAGTCTGAGTGGTTTTTTAATAAGCTTGCCTGCTGTCACTCCATAGCCAGCCTATGCTGGAAACCATTAAGTGTCGATCATGGAAAAAAAGCCCAGGAGACTTAGGAGAAGCAGTCTGGTCAGCCGGCGCTGCCCCTGAAATAGGTCCAATAAAGCCTGCATGAGGGCCCAGTGGCCTGGTTCTGCCACGTTAAGCCTCCTGATTATGAGCCATGGAGGAAAGTGGAATCCTATCAAGGAGCATGTCACTGTTTATTTGGCCCTATGCCCAGCAGCTTCATTGGCCTTGTCGGGAATCATTTCAGAAGGGAACCATCTGAAATCTGTGATCATCCCCTCATTTGTTTGGAGGGCGTTCTGATTTAGATGTGCAGCACCGGGGACCTTTCTTTTCTCCTATAATCCTTTTTTGTGCATTGGTCTCCATAAGCAGTTTTAATGAATAGAATTTGCTGTGTTAGAGGCCTTGTTATTCTAACCAACCTAAATCCATCACAATGACAGCTCATAATACCTTCACCTTCAAACAGATGGGCTAAAACACCACCACGGAGTGAAAGTGAACGTAGCCTGCTTGATAGGCCTCACTCTGCTGCCTGAGTTTTTTCGAAATCGTATAATTCACCCATTTATACAACCAGTGATCCACCAGTGGTTTACATGCTTCACAATTGCGTGGTCAGAAGCATGGTTCTCTAAATGGCAATACTTTAGTACTATTTCCCTGTGAAAATAATGAACTGGAATCATAAGATACAGTCGTGGAAAAAATTAAGAGACCACTCTATATTTTTTATAAATCTGCATTTTTAAATCATGGTTTAATTGTCGTTCTGCTAGCAAAAGGCTAAGCTGAGCAACAAGACGTTCAGGTTCAAAATGTCAGACAAAAAGTCAGCAGTATACAAAAAAGGTGAAGCAGGATGACACTAGGAAGGACCAGATACCAGCCAGGTAACAGGCAGAAGCCACATTCTAATGCCAGAGATGACCATTAACTTATCCGACAGTTTCACATGAATCGTAGGATGACATCAAGTGACCTTCAAAAGAAATGGGAAACATTAAGTGCAGGTGTGAAGTGCACTGCTAGGACAGTTTGTATCAGGCTCCTGGAAGCAGGACTGAGGTCCCATAAAGCAAGGAAGAAGCCCTTCATTAATGAGAAACAGGAAGGAATCAGACTGCAGCTTGCAGAAAAATATATATTATTCACAGACACACACCTATAAATTGAGAAATGAGTGAAACAAAAAATTGTGCTTTGGTCTCTTGTACATGCACTTTATCTTTGCTGTTTTCTGCTATATGAAGGTGATTCATCTGTGTCTGACTTCTGTGAAGGGGTTTGTGTAACTATGAAAAAAATGGCACACTGAGAAATCCCATCCGATATATCCTAGGATGTGAAATAAAAATCAGGTACCTGTTGGTGGGTTATGTGTGTGTGTGTGTGTGTGTGTGTGTGGGTGTGAGGGAGAGAGAGAGAGCGTGATGCGTACCCATGCAACGTGATGAATACCCATTTTTTTCCCTTTTGGAGAAGAGTTTCCTGGTGCCCATAAGGGAAAACTCAATTTAATAAAAATCTGTGACTGCAATGAAAAAACTAAAAATGCAAAAACTCTTGTATTTTGCTTGGTTACTTATGGTTATGGTTACAGCTGGGTAGGGGTTAAGGTTGTCATAGTTAGCGTTAGCATTATTCCCATAGAAATGAATGAACGGTCCATAAAGGTATGTTTACCCGATGTTTGTCCATGTCTTAAAAAGGCATCATTATATAAATTTTCTTTTCAAATTTGCTGACATGGGTCAAATATGACCCTTTAAGTTTAGAGTCAATAGTATGGTCCGTAGACAAACTATAATTATAATTATGTCAATTGTTCTTGCACTGATTTGGACAGCAAAATGAGCATTTGTCACTTTCTCTTTATAAGAATAACCGGTAACGCTTTACATCAACTGCACCTTCATAATGTTTTTATATTGCATTCATAAAACGTTCAGTACACCTTCTTAATGTATTCATTAATCATTAAGTATTCAGAAACATCATATATATATGGAACAATTATGGAACATGAATGCCTTATGAAGGTGCACTTAATGTAAAGCGTTACCAAATAACCTTTTAACTTTCTCATCCTAACTAAATAATTGACATGAACCAGTTTTCAGGGCTTTGAAAACCAAGTTACAACAGTAGGCGCTTTCCCACCCTAGTTCAGGAACGCAGTTCCTGGAACACTCCCAGCCATGAGTACACACAAACCTCTAGCAGCAGAGAAGCATAACTGAAGCAAACCGATGGGCACATACTGTATTGATACACACAGATTCCCACTTAATTATCAACCTTGATAAACTGACGAATAGAATGATCTTGTTACGTTCACACAAACTATACACAGGCAGCTCATGCTAATAAAAAGGAATTGTTCCAAAGTCATATAAGGTCCATGCCCAAAAAAATCTCACTGTCACTAAACACATGCTTCACAAGACAATTGATGTGACTGCCACAATTCATTTTCATCAACATTCACTTGTTGATCTACTGCAGCATATGAGACACATTGCTTGCTGCAGCCAGTTAAATGCACCCATAAGATTGCCTGTTTCTAATAGCTCAGCCTCCTTCATGGGTGATGGAGCTGCACTCTCAGTGCCACCATCCGGAATGACTCCTGTTAGGGATGTCGCACCTTTGATGGCAGCTGTGTCACCATCCAGAGGTGACACTGATGTTGTGCGTGAGTGCCTGTGGGCTGCGATCCTATTTTGGTGGTAAGTTTCAGATCGAACCACTTCCTCACCCCTGCTGCCGTTCTCATTACAGATGACGCAGCGTTAACTGCATGTGTCACCTGTCCCTATGCTGGCTCCTTCTCTTTCTTTCACCAGCTACTGGTAAAGTTGCCAATCAGTACCTATTTCTTTTTTTTCTATTACATCCAGTAAAACTTACACCTCATCCCTGGAGAAGTTCCATTTTTCCTCCCTTCATTTTTTTAAACATCATTTCTTAATAGCTAATACAGTGACAAAACAACAATACAAGAATATAGTGATGTGAAAGTTATATGCCCATATATGGTCGAGTGATGGTGTTTCATTATTTAAGTCAGTCCAGCTCACATTTAGAATACCTTACCAACATTCACTTAGTGTGGCTGCTCATATGAAGCCATAAAAGGTCATCCCGATTTTCCCCAGTTCAGTGCATCCCTGAGAGAACAAGGGAGTAGCTTTGGTCCATTTTTTTCATTTTCATTCTCAAGACTTCCAGCCTTCAACCTGGCAGTGTTTGTCATCTGACCTCTGTGTCTCTGTGCCTGTGATCAGAAGGTTGCGTGACTGAGCCTGGCCCTGGCAAAATAACCACAGGTCTGTGGGCCCTTGAGCAGGGTCCTTAACTCTCCGCTTATTATTATTATTATTATTGTTGTTGTTGTTGTTGTTGTTGTTATCATCACCTTGAAATAAAGATGTGCCCTGAATGCTCTGTATGGCCTTTGCAGGTAAGCATGTTCCTGTGTTTAGTATCTATGACATGTCCCTTAAAAGAAGGCATGCCTAATAAAATGGATACTTCACAAATCTGTGTACCTTGTCACTTAACACTAAACATTGGTCTTAATTAATGTGGTGATGTCATACAAGGAAGACTGTGATTGGTTAAAGAGGTGAAATGCAAGTCCCTCCCTTATTGACCGAGGGACATGACGCACTTGGGAAAATCAGGGCGTTAAGTGATCAATTTGCCTGTGTGTAATGGCGCTTCATACGCACACGGTTAGGAGCCATTCTATGCACACTTTGATAAATGAGAGCCCTGGTTCCTGAAAAAAGTTCCTATGATAGGAAAGGGCATTTAGAGGGGAGCATACTTCATCATGGATAGAGAAGCAGCAGATCCTCATACCAATTATCATCACAGCTTGTGAATGACATTGACCTATATAGGTTTGTCAAGGTCAGGCAAGTCATAAAACTTTTAATTCATAGGAGGTGAGTTTAGATTCTGACCCGATAATTATCACCGGCTCCCAGATTGTACCCTTTAGAATGCTGCTCAGTGCCTATTAATGTATTCCATCTGTGGAACAATCAGATACCTCTGCGAACTACTGATCACTCCCATATATTTTGCTGCGGGGTTTTGACATTACTGAAGCACGCATCAGGAATGCATGTGTGAAAGTGCAGAACCTGATTAGCTCGCTCCTCTTTCCTAACGCTGGCTCAGGGAGATGTGATGACCTGCCTGCCCACCTGTGTGCTGCCCATACAGAGAGCCTGACACTGACACATTGGCTCTGGGTTTGGCCTCCTTTCTCACCCAAGCTCTCGCTCCCTCTGCCCTGTTTAGGTCGACAGCTGACCATCTTTAACAGCCAGGCGTCCATAAAGATTGGCGGTCGGGATAGAGGTCGACCGTTCCAGGGCCAGATTTCAGGGCTCTACTACAACGGGCTCCAGGTGCTAAAGCTGGCATCTGAGGGTGACCCCAATGTGCAGGTGGAGGGAAACCTGCGGTTGGTGGGGGATGTACCATCTGTCCTAACCACCGACACCACCTCTACCACCCCCTTGGCTGACATGTCCACTACCATCATGGAGACCACCACCACCATGGCCACCACCACCACCCGCAAGCAGCGCTCACCCACCCTGAGAGACAGCATCACACAGGTGAGTAAGTCTGCTAAGGGAGCTGTGATTAGCCTAAGCTGATGTGTGAGGTTTCATCACAGGTAAATCTACCTTGTCACACAACTCTCCAATGGACAGAGTCGCTTGCGGCTTGTGCTGGTACAAGAAGCTGGGCTGTCGGTGATGTGGCCGTGTTCTGGTGAGAGAGACACAAACTGTTCCAGGACTGAGAGGCATTACAAGTAACTTGCACATTGAACAAAGAAAAAGACTGATGGGAGATGATGGCGTGACAGAAATACTATAGGCCAACAGAGGCACTTCTATATTTTAATGTATGGTATATCTGTTTTTATCTACTTTCATTTCTTTTAATCTTATTTACTATCACAAAAGGCTAACTGTATTTTAAAATCTAAAAAGTATATTAATACATACAGTCTGAAAAAATGGAATTTGTAAACTGCTGTTCAGTAAAAATTGTTACAAAAGTTTCTACTCTTCTCGCTGTAGGAACATTAGACATGCTCAGCATTTTTTTAGGTTAAACCTAATGAAACAGCAGCTTACATTCTCTGCATGAACAAGGCAGGCCGCCTCTAACCACAATCGACTTCCCGATCTGTGAAATGATACTCTGCATGTTGCTTGCTTGCTCTGGAGGGCATCTTGCCTGATGTGAGCAGTATGGATGAGGTCAGGAAGCAGAAAGCAATGCGGCACCTCCATCCTGTGGAAATGCCCTTCCTCTGCACCAACAGAGCCAGCAGTCACATTCTCATCTTCATTAGCTTCTCCACTGAGTGACAGCCGAAGCTGGACTATAAACATTAGCCTTATTAATAATGTACTCTAACCGTGCCATGGCTTACTAAGCCATGCCAAAGACTCCATGAAGCAAATAAAATAATACTACTGATCAATTCTAAATAACCGTGGTAAATTGCAGCTCTCTGACATTCGAGGACAAGAAGAACCACCACTTTGCTGTCCTGTACAGCAGGAACCCTGTATCCCCGGTTTCAGTTCTCCTTGGTTTATTCTGAAATAAAATGGAAAATTCAAGGAATAAATGGTTCATGAGTTTTAAACTGGGCACCAGTTGAGCACAAGCTGTAACATGCGCCAGCCCAGTCACACCTAGTACATGACTCATCTCCCTTTTTCCCTATACCCACACTTAGAATTCTCACTGCCACATTATCGCAGTGTCTGTGTTATAAAAAAATATAAAAAGCTTGAAGCAGTTTCAGAAAATTGATGGATGGATGGATGGATGGATGGATGGATGGATGGATGGATGGATGGATGGATGGATGGATGGATGGATGGATTTTCATTGCTACATCATCCCTTGATAAATTTTATCAATGTTTTATTGTCTCTTCAGAATTAGGCTGATACATCAGAATTTCTTTCAACTCAGAGAGAACAGTACTGTACAGTACTGTATAATAATGTACAATGTACTTATTTTTACTGTATTTAAACTTTACCATATGTAAGTACACAAAAAGCATAGGGGTTCTGTGGATGGATAACTATTATCCACAGTTTGGCTATCCACGTTAAATCTTAGCTCATATCACCCGCGCATACGAATGGACTGCTGTAGTCACCCAGGTGAGACTGACATGGTCTCCTGTGTGGTAGGACATGTAGTAGTATTACAGCATTATGTTTCAATTAAGCTAAATTTACATTACACAATTTTAGGCCCTATTTTCCGTTTGTCGGCAGTTTTTGGAGAGCGCTGACAAAACCCCCAGATTGGAGGCAAATCGGTGTTCGATCAGCGCTGGCAAATCGGCGCTCGAATGCTATATGTGAGCTGTCCAGATGCAACTCTCTCTCTCTCTCTCTTAGCTGTCCATCGTGTCCAGTTTTTTCAATGAGTTTTGATTTAAGTGGTGAACTCCCAGAAAAAAAGGTAAAGTTACCCAAAACTGGGAAATAATGTACATTTCAGAATTATACAAAAAGGCAAAAAGGTCTTTTTCAGGGAACAAGAAATGGTTTAATAACCTAAAGCTGTTCTGCAGTGATGGAGCTTGATCAAGCCTTGAAATCCCCACAGGCATCTCAACTTGCCCTGATTACTTACAACCCCCTCTGTCTGCATATAAGTAGTGTCGGAACACACTGTGGTATCATACCCTCGTGAGCATTATTTGAACAGTATTGTACTGCAGAAAGTGGTGTATTGCTATAAAAATTGTTAGGAAAAAGGCAATTAACAATGGAAGGTAGACAAACCAGCATAACACTCAAAAGTGTAGGTCTGTCCTACAGAGAAATTGCGAAGACAGTCATGGTGGCAGTGAATACAATCTCCTTCACCATCAAACTGCAGTGCCATGCAGTTCCCTCTAGTATGTGCCTAGTTGTTCAGGGGTTCATCCTACAGCAAGATAATGACCTAAAATATAAGTCCAAGCTATGCCAGAACTACCTTATGAAAAAAGAACGCGATGGTAAGCTTGAAAACATGGAGTGGCCAGACCTGAACCCCATCGAGTTGGTTTGGGATGAACTGGACAGAAGAGTGAAAGCAAAGCAACCTACAAGTGCCACACATTTATGGGAACTTGATGAAACCATCAACCTCACTTCTGAAACCTCTGTATCATTACCGCAAAAGTGTCCATTTAATGTTAATTTAATAAATCAAAAAATAGTACTTTGCTTTTAAATGCATGTGTAGAATCTATATGTTGTGTTCTTCAGGGTTGCCACATTATTTAAAAAATATATTAAGTTTCAGTGAAATATGAAAAATCTTAGGTTGTAGATCCCAGAAGGTGTTGCAGTAATGACAGAAATCATCCATCCATCGTCCAACCTGCTTATCCGACTGGGTCGTGGGGGGTCTGGAGTCTATCCCGGAAGCAACGGGCACAAGGCAGGGAACAGCACTGGACAGGGGACCAGCCCATCGCAGGGCACACTCACACACCATTCACACCTATGGGCAATTCAGGAATGCCAATTAGCCTCAGCATGTCTTTGGACTGGGGGGGGAAATGAGAGTACCCGGAGAAAACTCCACGACGACATGGGGAGAACACGCAAACTCCACACACATGTGACCCAGGCGGAGACTCAAACCCCGGTCCCTAAGGTGTGAGGCAACAGTGCTAACCACTGCACCACCATGCCACCCTGGACAAAAATCAGTCAAAATGAAATTAAAATGTTTTGGGCACCTCTCCCTACATTTCTGCAGCATAACCAGCAGTTATAGTTTTTTGGCTTCTCATTATGACGAACTAACTGGACAGGTGGGATTGGGACTGGGGTTGTGGGTGTGTGGGAGGGTATTGTGTCATATTATGTTGTGTTTTGTTATATTCTGTTATACTATGTGATATTAATGTGCAAAAAAACAGAGCAAATATCTGATCCTGTAAATTCATTGTCATACAATATGTGAACTGCTCAATAACTATATCTATATCAGTAAATTTAAAAATATACATTATTTTAGAGTTTCAAATAACTGAGCATGACTGGTAATGAGATGACTGTTAATAAGCAATTCTTAAAAATATGAAAATGTATTGGCTTCCTGCCTCGTGCCCGTTGCTTCCAGGAAAGGCTCCGGACCCCCTGCGACCCATTGAGGATGAAGCGGGTTGGAAAATGGATGGATGTATTGGCTTCCTTGATGGTCTTGATATTTTCAGAATGTTGCGTTAATGAGATTTTTAAGGGCTTGTTTTTGGAAATGTTAAAAAACATGTTAAATTTTCTGTAAATGATTTTAAATTTAGCCTTACAGCACTTCAGAGCCGGTTATTAATGGCTAAAAAAGAAACTTGCAAGTCTTTTTAAATACTTCATGTTTGAAATCTTTTAAACCAAGATTTTCTGAGAATCACCCACATATGAGGGTTCATCGGCCGTGCATTTGTAAATGTCAGCATATGTGTTGATTACAGAATTTTAACTATTTCTTGTGTATTGACAGTAGAATTATGATTTCCCGGTATCATTCACACATGTGATTTCGTGACGAAACACAGCTTGAAGACCATACAGACTAGTCCTCCCGGTGAAAAATCTTATAGTGTGTCACCCCCTGCCGATAGTCAGTCATGTAGTGTGTAATTCCTAATAACTTAAAGACTCCCGAATACAAGAAGTCATGTAGTGTGAACAGTACGGCATGTAGTTGGAGGGGGCTTTGTCCTTTAATTAAAATGTAATGCTTTCTGTACATTTTACACCATAATGGAGTCCTGGTGCCCTGCATAGCGGTATGTATCCCCACATTGCTTACACATGTGTAAGATTTGCCTGTAGGGTGAGGGCAGTGTCTCTCTGCAGGGAGACATCCTGCTCATACCACAGGGATGTAACTCCACTGCAGCATCATAGCTGACTGCTGAGTCCTCCCTATGACTCCTGGATTTCATAAGCAGAGTACTGGGGTAGAAGGCAGGATGGTGCTGAGATCAGCTGTCATTGGGATTTCAGTGTTGCTGCTTGGTTTGTGGTTAGATTAGCCACTTAGGGATTCTCTAGAAACTTCCCTCCTGAATTTTTCATGTTAACTTCCACAGTAAACTCAGTTTCCAGTTACACTATTTTCTCTTGCATTGCCTCATTATTAATCACTGAAGTATAATGACAGCACATAATATCAAGAGTCCTTCATTAGTTCTTTTACACGTAGTTCTGTTTTGATCTGGAGTGTTATTGATCTGTTATACACGTCCGTAGCTGGGGGTCTGTGATTGTTAGGGAGGTGCTTCATGCAAATACAGCAGCAGGTCTGCCCCTGTCAGCAAGCAGCAGACTCTGCTGAAAGAGGAGAGCATATTAGCTGCAGAGTAAGTAGACTTCCCTTAAAGACCCTCAACTTTAATAGTTTGTTCCCCTCTGTCTCTCACATTAACACACCATTTACTCCCCTACATGACTAATAAAGAGCAGACAGATTGTTGCCCTGAAAAACTCGCCATGCAAGCGAAGTATGGAAGGCCTAAGTGCTGGAGGTCTTCATCAGAGACTACACTCAAAACACAAATGAAAACCAATGAAAAGTATCTGCATGGAACTTGTTTGTCTGTGTGTGTGTGTGTGTGTGTGTGTGTGCATGCGTGCGCAAGTATCTGTGTGTTTCTGTTACAAGTTGCTCTTAAAGAGTAAAAAGCACTTACCATAAATTGAGTATAATCAATAAATAAATGAAAACTGAATTGTCACAATATGTCATATTCAGTGTATGATATTAAGTCATCAACACTAGCACTGGTACTACATGACTAAGCCTGGACAGCTATACTGAGAATCATGTTGTTGTCTCTGCCATCCACTCCCTTCCTCTTCCTCTGTTTTTCCTGCAAGACTCCAGACTCACCATGAACTTATTGGTTAAGTTTTTAATTTTAATACAATACTATTTATATGTATTTTTATTGAGCAGAAGCATCTGTCAAAAGTGATGTACATGTAAGGCAATAGCAGATTACAGAGAAACTGGAAACATACTGACAAACACAAGAAGTCAAACCCGGCAAAAATGCAGCTAGGCTGAGCTTCTAATGAATGCCCCGGTACACATGTAAGCAGTATTGAAGAAGAGCTACACAATGTCTTCCAATCATCTAAGAATTTACGAAGACAACTGTTCAAATCAGCAGAAAGCTGAGAATCCAGGGAACATGGAGCAGTGTAGGCTAGTAGGTGTGATCCTCTACAGATGGGTTTTGAAAATGGTTGGAGGGATTAAAGTTTCTCTGGGACATGGTAGGGAAACACACTGGATGCCAGATGTTCAAAGGACACACACACATACCCACACACACATCTGTAGTCATATTTTGGTGGCGACCGTCCATTCAATTCTATGGGTATAACCCTAATGTCAACAATGACAACCTTAATCCTGCGTTCGATTATGTCGCTCCGAGTTGGAAGCTGGGTAAAAACATCATGAAAAATGTCACTTCCTGTCGGAAACACACCTCCTTTACAATGTTGACGTCGGACAGGATTTTGTTGTCCGAGATTCCCCTGTGAGATCATTTTAACATGGCGGCTTACACAGTCAACAGTGATTCTATTTTATAAATATTTAAAAATGTTTATTTTGTTAAATGTATTAATAGTTATAAATGTAATTGCACGTGGTTTAGAGAATACCATATCATGACCGCAAACAGTATCCAAGCATGCAATATCAGATTTTTACCAGACTTGTTAGTGTCTTTTGTTTGTTTGCAGTTTGTTTGCCTCTCGAAAAAAGAATACCGCTATGGATCTACTAAAATAGTACAAGGCTTTTAATGTGGTTTGACTAGTTTGTGTTTCTTGTTTGTTTGTCTCTCGGAAAAAAGAATCTGAGACCTTGATTCATCTAATTTCATGTTTTCGGTCTGTGGGGTGAAACTCGAGAAGAAGGAGGAAACAATCAGCAGGAGAAGCAGATGGAAGTTCATGGATGTGTGAAGTGACAGGGCTGCCTGTTATACCACCATTATACCCTCTGTAAAATAGTTATATTTAGATTTCAGTCTTTTAATATTGGACATTATTGTAATTTAACATTTTGAATAGGTTATAAAGTAAAATCGAAATTTGATCATATCTAGTATGTCATTCAATAAAATACAACCGTAAAAAAATTGAGACCACGCTATATTTTTAAACAAATCTGTATTTTTAAATCCTGGAATAACCTGGAATAACCAGCAACCAGCAAGGAAAAAGGCGGAAGCAACTTTCTAATGCCAGACACGACCGTTAACTTATCTGACAGTTTCTTATGAATCGCAGAATGGCCTTCATAAGGAATGGGAAACATTAAGTGCAGGTGTGAAGTGAACTGCTAGGATAAATCATATCAAGCTCCTAGAAGCAGGACTGAAGTCCCATAAAGCGAGGAAGAAGCGCTTCATTAATGAGAAACAGGGAAAAACCAGACTGCAGGTTGCAAGAAAAAAAAAGTATTATTCCTAGATGCACACGCATAAATTTAGAAATGGGAAACAAAAAATTCTGCTATGGTCTCTTATTTTTTTCCACGCCTGTATGTATATGCTAAATAATATAGAATAACAGGCTTCATTTGAAACTAGTACACTTATATTAGTTTTATCTGAGTACTAGTTTCATTACACATTACAATGTAGCCACATGTGTGCTTTGATAATGGTCCTTTGAGATGGTGGGTAATTATTTCCATTTATTTGTCATTTTGAATTACTATGATGCAGAGAGCTTTGCATGTGGATGTGACCCCACAGTGCAGTTTGTAGTATATGCTCTCCTCATGAAGCAAAGTAAATGTGCTTGTTTAAAGACTCTGGATGGGCTAACTAGTCTGATCTGTAGGTATAAACTTAATATTTCTTTAAAGTATGCTCCATACTGTCAGACAGAAGTTTTATGGATAAAGAAGACTCTTGAGGAAACAAATAATTTAGTGGTGAAATTTCATAAGCTCCTGTATACTTTGCACAACATAGAATCTCATAATAATAATAATAATTCAACACCGATATTGGTATTTTTGCTAGGTGTGGTTATCCAGCACATTCACCCCAAAAGTAGGACATACAATATAGACGTTAGATGGGAAATGTCAAGCTGTGAGAAGCCCAGAAGTCAAGCAAAGTGCAAGCATGTTGTAGCTGATGCAATAATGCACATTTCATCCTTCCATCAGAATATGTGTGAAAGGCATCTATTTCCTGACCAAGGGTGTAGGTTTCGGAATGGACAGCAGCAACAGGTCCCAAACAATATCGGGGGAGTAACATGTATTTAGAGGGGCGGGGGGTTCGGGGCTGATTTGGTCCCTACCAATGTTGACACCAAACCTACACCTTTCCTCAAAGCAAGATGCTGCATAGATTTGTTTAAATCCTGCACCATTCAGCTACTGATTACATGCAGTCATACTGGCAGAGTATCGGGT
The DNA here is from genome assembly GCA_026781145.1 of Hippopotamyrus pictus. NCBI lineage: Eukaryota > Metazoa > Chordata > Actinopteri > Osteoglossiformes > Mormyridae > Hippopotamyrus > Hippopotamyrus pictus. Next base: position 16,957,383 of record JAODLC010000002.1, on the reverse strand, counting down.
TGATTGGCAGGGCCCACCTTCCCAGGTTTCTGGCCAAGCTTTCACAGAAATTGCAGCTATCCATGGCAGCCGGAGAAAGCGTCACACTAAGTAAGCCCATCATTAGCAGTAGCACATGTGGTGAATGCGGCACGGTCAGAAATGCTCCTTCTGGCTGACACACCTGTGGTCACCTTCAGGAAGCTGTCACTGTGTGCCTCCCTGCCCCTCAGCAGACATCTGATAAGCAGTCAGAGTGCTGGCAGCCTGTCACCTTATACGCGTTTGAGTTATGCTGTGTTTACAGTGGGGCCGGCACAATTACATCCATCTTCTGATAAAAACATGAACCATCCCCATGACGTCCATCAATGTGCAGAAGAATAAACGCAATAACTTCAGTTTAAATACATTCCATAAATTAAAGTACATTGTCTAGAAAAGAATCATGATAATGAAATTTCAGATTCCATAAAGGCTCAAGATGCTCTATAAAAACACTGCTCAGCTTCTCTCTTTGATCATTGTGATTAAAGCTTTAATTATGAAATAAAGCTTTGATGTCACTAATTCATGCACACCTGTACCATTAATAACCCCCCCCTCCTTTTGTGTGCTGTAGTGTTTGCTGAAGCTAGTCTTTGTAATTAGTAATGGAAAGAAAGCATTCAGCTCTCTTTTGGTCACATTCCAATTTAGTCCTTTTCTCATGCTGTGAATCAGCCAGCATGTGTCCGACATCAGCACTCTCAGCTTACTTATGCGGCCAAAATTATTTCTATAGCAATTAGCCTGTATGTAGCAATTAGCTTGTAACATGAACGATGTAGGTTGCATTATCCATGTCACCAGTAGCATTTCAGTCATTAGCTGCATTTTGCTTTTCTACAAAAGCTCTGATATTAGTTGTGTTTAACCAGTCAGGCTTTTGAAAGTTGGCTTTTAGCTGTCGCCACGAAGGTGTGACAATATGTCTGAGTCGCTACATTCAGCACAAAATAATCCACCATAATGCCGCTATATCTTTCTTGTGTTATGCAAAGAGTCGTGATGTTACGCCTGTAGTTCCTTATCAGGCTATTCATATGGGCATTACAGCTGCCCTGGAATCGATATCAGCAGTCAAGATTAAAATCATATATGAGCATTTTGATACCTAAAATCTGTCCTTTGATTCCACTGTTATGATTCGCACTGTGTATTTCTACATGTCAACATGTGTTTCACAGGAACCTCAGCCAGCAAACTGCTCTGTCACAGTGGCTGTCTGCTAGGCTGCTAGGCGTATATGTGTGTAAATGGTCCACAGAGCTCTCTTTGCATACCAACACTCTTTGCGGGAGCTAATCAAGGAACAGGCACACTACTAACAAACATAAGAACTAGGAGAGCTGAGATGACAGAATTCACAATGTTATGTTGGGTTTATGGTTAAACTGGAATGGGAGATCTGACATATCTGCAGCAACTTTATGATGTTATTATGCCAACATGGACCAAAACTTCAAGCACCTTGTTGAATCTACTCCATGAATAATTCAGGCAGTTCTGAAGGCAAATGGGGACCTCCATTCAACCTGATGTGTTGCATGTGCGCGTGCTGGTGTATTTATGTCCATGTATGTCCATGGACTACAAACAGTGAAAAGTGTAAAGAAAAAAAAAAGTTTATAAGTGCCCTCTTCTGGCAGCTGGCACTCCTAAATAAGCAAATCCATATAGAGAGAAGCAAGCTGTAAATCGATTTGTCTTCCGCCTTTCCCCTGTGTACTCCGTAAGTTATGGTGCCAGTCATAGTTATGGCGCTGACGCATTGATGAAGTCTGTCTCTCTAAAATGTATGCTAATGCAGAGTAGAGGATTTCCCTCATGCCTCGGTTCCCCATGTGTTCCAGAACACGGATGACCTGCTAGTAGCTTCCGCAGAGTGCCCCAGCGATGACGAAGACCTAGAGGAGTGCGAGCCGGGAACTGGTGAGTCCATCCTGGTCACTGTGTTTCCTGCATTCTGCTCCGAGGGCGGCTCTCCTGCTGAGAACGATAACCCTACCGCGTACGCAGCTGTGATTGGCCACATTGTCCCCAGGCACAGCTTTTAGCTGTCACTTTCTGCTGCACAGTATCTACTTCTGGTCCTGTAGAGCCAGCTCCCAGTTGTTCTGTCATCAGTGGCTTTATATACCTTTAAAAGCACTTTGCCAAACTCACCATGGTCAGAATGGAGGCTTTAAGCTGCTTTTGTGCAACCTCTAAAACAGGATTTAAAGGTGCATAAGAGCTACATTTGGTTTGGGCTATTACAGAAATTTGCTGAAATTTACTATAGAGCTCATTCAAGCTTCTTGGAGCAAGCTTGCATTTTTTGTGGCTGAAAACCTATCAAAATGTCAGAAGCTGATTTACAGGCTGAACCTTTGTGATGATATATGTATGCAAAGATAACAAATCAATGCCACTATCTCTATGCATGAAAGGAGATGTAGGCTGCATTGTATCTCAGGAGAAACCCCTGTACACATCACCATAGCAACAACAGCAGCCAGCTTCTCCCTGTGTTCATTTGAGTCGAACAGTCAGTGCTTTCATGTCGAGATGAGACTGGATATTTACAGCCTATGGCATTCACACAACACTCTGTACATTAACACAAACATGCCTTAATTACCAGAAAGGCAAGTCTTAGAGCGACTCATTATACCTGTACATGAATCAGCTCTTAATTGCTATATATCAATATGCCTCAGTAATAATTTGGGAGATTTAGTAGTCAAGGCAGGAGGTTTTTTGGTGGCATCTTATCTGTGCTGTTTGCCAATTAAAAATCTCTCCCCCTGCTAGTTGTGTTGATTTGCTGGCTGCCCTCGGGTTACTGGGTGATAGACCTTAGTCCTATGTGTTGTGCAATTTCATTTCTTGTAATAAGAAGCCACAGTTGTCAATTTGAAATGGGAACACACACACACACACATACAGATACACACGCACACACACACGTACAGATACACACGCATACACGTACATACACACACACAGCCTGAAAGCCTGACTCTCATGAAACATGTTACAAGACCTGGAATAGGGCCTGAAACAGAGAAAGCTCACTTTTGCATGTTCTGTTTGCTATGAAATACAGCTGATGTTTGTCGGTTCTTGATAAATTGCATTTCTTATTTTGTATTTCATAACAGACAATTGCAGAATGGTTTTTTTAGTATGATTGGTTAATAATCCTCAGGAAGAGGGAGAAAAGCAGCCCTAGAGGAATCACTTTGAAGATGATCCATGTCTAGACGTGTCTCATGTCATTTTGCAGGGAAGAGATGGAAAAAGCAGAGGTACTCTCTGGTACCTGTAGGACCCTGCAAAAACTTTATAATATATTCAAGCTTCTCTTAATCCCCCATGGCAGCTTTTAATCATTGGCCTTGTTAGGCTCCCTGGATGACATCATCCAGCACAGGCTGAGTTTGAGATTTCTTTTTAACAAACTGAGTAATGATAGTGAGCATGACCCTGTGAGGCTGCACCTGCCCTACTCAATGTCTCCACCCACCCTACTGCAGCGTTTGAGCTGAGTTAGGATCGTGAGCGTAACCCTGTGAGGCTTCAGCTGCCCTACTCAATGTCTCCACCCACCCCACTGCAGCGAATGAGCTGAGTTAGGATAGTGAGCGTAACCCTGTGAGGCTGCACCTGCCCTACTCAATGTCTCCACCCACCCCACTGCAGCGAATGAGCTGAGTTAGGATCGTGAGCGTAACCCTGTGAGGCTTCAGCTGCCCTACTCAATGTCTCCACCCACCCCACTGC
>JAODLC010000002.1:16934781-16953136 GCA_026781145.1 Hippopotamyrus pictus | reverse complement strand
CAGAATAGTGAATTAATTGGTTGAAACAAAATCCTGGTTTGGATTTTTACTTTCTGGACCTGAAATGTCCACCTCTGATCACCCAGCACTATTATTGTTAATTTTTGTTCATAACCTGACAGCAGAGAAATCCTACTCTCCTCTCCCTGCATCTCTCTGTTTTTAAGGAGCCAGAAAATGTCTTTGCCAAGCATTAAGTGCAAACAATGAGTACTACGTACAGTAAGTGCTGTGCTATGCCCGGCCTGCCGAGGCTTGCTGCCCTGCGTCCGTCACGCCATGGCAGCTTCAAAGAGCTTCATTCACCACAGGCATTAGCTCCCTCGTTTCCCATCCTTCCAAAAACTTTTCAGATGTTTTAATGTAAGTAATAGAAAGTGAAAGTGAAGACAGGCACCACTGCAGGGTCTTCATGTTGACTGGAATGAGTCACCCAACAGAGGCAGCTGGCAGGATGTGCCACTCACGTCAAACCAAAGTAAAGTGGCGGCTGACGGTAAACTGAGAGAAATTAGACGGCCGGCAGCATCTGTGCTATGTGGTCGTATGAACCCCATGAGAAGAATAAGCCTGTAATGCTGCTAAATGAGGCAGAGCAAAGTGTTTCAGGTGCAATCTGTCAGTTCCTACATGGTGGTATCTCAGTTTATGCTGCATGGAATTTGAAACGTGATGTCATGACGAGTTACATGGCAGTTATACCCAGCAAATGACACTATGACATCTAGCCCTCATGGCACCCAGCAGTTACTGGACTAGAAGGTTCTGTATTGTTTCAGGTATGGAGAGTTCAACCCAGATGACACAATGAAGGAGAAGTCAGTCAGGTTGCTTTTGGGCTTCTCTCTGATACCTGGTCTCTGCAACGGGCGTGATAAGACAGTCTAAGGGTGTCAACACTGAGCAAACAGAAATTTCTGGAATGGTAGGCCAGTAAATTGTATGGCATGCCTGAAGCATTTCTGTTTTAGTACTTATTTACTTTGCAGATACTGTTTTTCAACCTCTGGGCCAGACCAAATCAAAACTGTGACCCCAGTCTTAATCCAAACCAAAATACATTACACCTTTGCGAATAGCTTTAAATGACAGCAGAAAACTTTGGCCCCCTTATGATGACTAGCTGGAAAAGAGATACCATATTATTTAAAACAGATGAATTCCTGTCTGTGAACATTTGTACAACAATCTAGCCATATGAATTTTTGATAGGATGGGATGAGCTTTGAATAATATACTATATTCTATATCAAAGGAGGTGCAGGTACAACCGGGAGGAGACTCCGGGGCAGACCCTGGACATGCGAGAGATATTTTATCTCTAGGCTGGCCTGGGAATGCCTTGGTATCCTCGGGGAGCTGGAAAAGGTGGCTGGGGAGAGCGAGGTCTGGGCATCCTTGCTTAGACTTTTGCTTCCACAACCAGGAACAGGATGTGTGGTCGAAAATGGATGGATGCATGAGCGTAAATAATGGGGGAGGGGGATTTAACCCCTCCAATAATCAAAACCAGTCAATACAACTCCCTGGACCCCCTTAAATAGTTGGAGACCTCAACCCCTCAATGCTCAACCCAAAGTTATGCCCATGAATGGATGGATTCTATATATCAAACTTCTAAGGATTTAAGGTAGCTTGGAAGAAGGTATTGGTCAATATTCTTCTGACTGAACAGGGAGCTTGCCTAAGGCCCAGATATTTCACTCTTTTGGGGGTTCATGATCAGTGATGTCCCATTTGGATCAATTTATCTGGTACTGGCTGAGACAGAACTAAGATGTGAAGGGGCTTGGACTAGCCAATCAGAGCTGTGTATGATAAAGTCATTGTTTCTATATGGCTAGTATATTGCTAATCAGCTGAGGCACCGCAGGTTAAACTCAGCAAACCAGCTACCTGGGATTTTCTCTAGTCCACAGTTTGGCTGGAGGAGTATCCACCCATGTTGTGTGTGAGAGTGCAGTACAAGTGATTAGATGTAGAGCTCAGAATGTTACAGCCTGCTTTGTGAAAGAAGGACCTGTTTCAAAGCAGGGCTAGCACAGGCACACCCCTGCATTTTCTACTTTGCTTCCATTATTTATTCATTGTTACATTTATTCCTACATTTTTTAAACAAATGTCCCAGTTCCTTTCCTCTGTATCAATAACTGTCTTTTTCATTATTCGTTTTATATTGTCTTATCAAGCTTATATAAATAAAGCAAAATTAACTTGGACTTCACACACTTGAAAAGTTCTATTTAATCTGCATAAACTAGCTTTGGATATGTGAAGTATTTTCTTATGAACAATGATCTAATTTGGCCATGCCTCTTCTCAAATGCAGCTGTAGATGTCATTTAATGAAATCTGTACTACACTCCCATTGCATGTGACCAGGCTATGATCAGATACACTGTGACACTATCTGTATCACATGACAAGGGCAACAGTGTGTTGCAAAGTATGTGACTGCACATGGGACAAGGCTGAAAAACTCAACCTGAGGTCATCATTTATGCAGGTGTGGGATAGAAAATAAGGCAGGGCAGGGTGCAGTTCCCTACCCACAGACACAATGAAACAGGGCAAGATGCAGTTCTCTACCGATAGGCACCATGAGGCAGGGCAGGGTGCAGTGCTCTACCCACAGACACAATGAAGCAGGGCAAGGTGCAGTGCTCTACCGATTGGTACCATGAGGCAGGGCAGGGTGCAGTGCTCTACCCATAGACACAATGAAGCAGGGCAAGGTGCAGTGCTCTACTGATAGGTACCATGAGGCTGGGCAAGGTGCAGTGCTCTACCGATAGGCACCATGAGGCAGGGCAGGGTGCAGTGCTCTACCCACAGACACAATGAAGCAGGGCAAGGTTAAGTGCTCTGCCAGTAGGTACCATGAGGCAGGGCAAGGTGAAGTGTTCTACGCACAGACACAATGAGGCAGATGGAGCCCTCTCACTGTAGCTTAGCCCAGCCAGCCACTCGTGCCGCTGGCTTTCATTGGGGGTCGAAGTGTGGGGCACTGCAATTGCACATTGAATCTAACTAATTTCTTTGTTTTAATGCTTTTCTTCATTATTACTCCGTAAGTATACCATGATTAGGACCACTGCGAATCAGTTGACATATGTTGAAATGTTTCCACTTATGTAAGGATTTTGAAGCCTTCTTTTAGACTCATAAAAAATAAAACAAGAAAAATTAGGTCGAGGCTGGACTTGAGATTTGTGAGTTGTGTTTCAGTCAGACTTCTGCTTTACTCATTCACCTCGTCAATAAAGCTGTCACTAGACAGGAAATAGGCACTTGTAAAGAGAGTAATCTTAGCATATATATATATATATAGATAGAGAGAGAGAGAGAGAGAGAGAGAGAGAGAGAGAGAGAGAGAGAGAGAGAGAGAGAGAAATAACTACATAAAGGGTCAACTTTCAATAAACCCAAAACTAAATGTTCAACATCTCATGATTTTACTGTATGTCATTATGTATTGTTAATTTATTAACAAACCTTGTGTGCTGTGTTATATCAGGGAAACCATGCCATAAAACAGCCATAAAGGCAAGCATGGCCATAACATTTTTGGTGCTATATCTGCACTTAGTTATATTGCACGAAAAGGCCGTGTCCAGTTCAAAGAGGATCAAGCAGAGAATGCCTCAAATCAGAAATCAGAAATCCATAGTGAGGAGCAGAGATGCCCGATCACTGACGACGAAAGAGATGTTAAATAACACTTAGCGATTCACTGAGATTCAGGAGGCTGGCTGGTGAGGATACAGCTTGGGGACATAGAGGTCAGAACACTGTAAATATACACTGCCTGGCAGGCGTCCTGTGTCTCTAGGGATGCTTAAGTTACACAGAGGGTGGAGGAAGAGGTAAATATTAATGCGCATCGAGCAAACCAGGCACAAACAGCACAATGTTCCAGTGCACCTCCCTCTGACCAGAATCTGATTAACAAATCATAAAACGAACAAATGAATCAATACAAGAAGAGGGAAGGGTGGGCTTTCTATCTAAGAGCAATCTTACACAACTTTCTTTTTGTAATTTTTTTTCATGCTAAAATCATGCGGCCAATTTGTTGATGTAAGTGCCCTGAACTCCGTGGTTTGTCATCTTATTTAAACAGACAAAGCAAAGGAAGCAGGGAGATAATTAGCTCAGCAGATGGTAGATAGGAGACTAACTGTTCAAATGTTATTTTGTAATCTTCTTTAACATTAATTATAATACTATCATATTTACTCAAATAGTAATTAGCCAGCTTAGGCAAGGAACATAGTTTAGACTAGAATGAACATGTTTATATGTTATTTTTTTCTGCCAATACATATGTCTAACTTGTATTTTATATTGAAGTTAAGACTAATCACCTTAAGACTTTAAATTGAATACAATCAAACAGTATAACTAAAGTGATATGTGTTCTTGGTATTTTAAAGAACATGATACCTGTTTCATTTGGACTTCTGTGTTTTTTCTGCTGATCCAGAGAGGAACATTCCAGGCTACACTAATGACTTTTCCCACCTTTTCTCTTTCTCATCCTAGGAGGTGAATTAGTGTTGCCCATTATTACAGTGGATACTTTAGAGCCCCCGTCTATCGCCACCCACTACCCCGTCATCCCCCCTCCCCCCACGTACCGCCCCTTCCTCACCCTGCTTGAGACCACCAAAGAGTCCCTGCCATTGGCCAATGGCCGCCCCCCCTGCCCCCTGGACCAGGAGGACTGTGAGGAGCCCATTGAGGTGTCAGCCTACGGCTCAGGGGAAATGACCGAGTCTGATGACGAGGACTTTTACAAAAATGCCCCCCCAATCCCTGATAGAACAGTGCTGCCACCCCCTCCTGCAGTGGAGGGGGCTGTACAGAGCCCCCGCGATCGGCATTTCTCTAAGCCCCCCTCCGTCCCCACATTTGGACCCGACCAGCTCCCCCACCACAGGCCTGGCCTGGGTGCCAATGGCCGCATGCCCGCTGGAAAAATGAACACCCGCGATCAGGTGCTTCTGCCGCCTGCTGCCTCCGCCGACCCGGATCACAGCGGGCGGCACCGACACATTCCAGGAATAACTCGCCCCCCCAATTTCCGCCATTTGCCCACAGCCAGCCCCACGGCCCCGGGGAGGGGCCCGCCCGGCGCGGTGGAGGTGATCCGCGAGTCCAGCAGCACCACAGGCATGGTGGTCGGCATTGTAGCAGCTGCCGCACTCTGCATCCTCATTCTTCTCTATGCCATGTATAAGTACCGTAACCGCGACGAGGGTTCCTACCAGGTGGACCAGACTCGCAACTACATCAGCAATTCTGCCACACAGCCCAATGGAACTTTAGTCAAAGAGACGCAGCCAGGCGTCCCCAAAACTGCCACCAAAAGCAAGAAGAACAAGGACAAGGAGTACTATGTGTGAGCTTGGCCCATGAGAGGTGGACAGACAGAGGGAGAGAGTGGAGAGGGATGGAGAGACCATGATCTGCTTCTGCGGGGATCTATTCTCCATCCTCCAGCTCATACAGGCTCAGACAAACAACACAATTCTAGGCTCCAAGATCCTAATGTTGCCAAAAGCTTGTCTTTGCCTGACTCTCCACCACTCAGCAGTCTATGCATGTAGGCAGCGACAGAGGCCTACAAAGCAGGCAGAATAATCCTACCGTTTTCCATCACCGATTCAATTATTCATTCTGACACATTCAAAAAAAATTATTGGGTTTTTATGGCTAATGCCTCTTTGTTAATTGTTCCCTTTTGGTCGAAATGCAAATGAAAATATGCTATATTTCTCTCTCCACCTGTTGTTCTCTCATTTTATAGATGTACCATTGAGGCCTCCTCAGTAATTATTTTTGAAAACAAGTTTTGAAAACAGAGTAGTTAGTTTAGCCTGATCTAGGACAGGGGTCCCCAAAGTGAGTGGTCGCAATGTAATTTTTGCAGAATATGTTTGTAAAATTGTAAAAACGCACAAAAAAAATCACTGTAACTGTACTGCAACCAATAAATCTACAGAGCAAACTGTAGCCCCCAAATGATGAAATCTACTGAGGAGGCATCTGGCTAAATGGGTTCATGAGCTTCTGGCGCTGTTAATTTGGAGGCCAAGGGTTTGGGAACCCTTTATGTAGGAGAATGGGGCCTCTCAAATAGATCTCTGCTTATATTTGAATTGGACAAAGTGTCAAAGATGCCTCCCTCTATCTTTCTGCTCACTGCCCCTAACCACCCGATGACTGGCTCTCTCTTCCTCTTTCTGTTCATGGTGCTAAGAGTTTCTCTGATGTGTCTCAAACATGTAGTGTTCATTACAGTACAAAAAAACAAATGTTTCTGTGAAAAAAAGAGAACGTGAGAATGATTCAAGACTGACAGAGAATTGAAGCCACCAAACCCAAGTTGTCCAGCTGGGAAGTTGACCTCCTGACCACATATCAACTGCCACCAAATACGAGAGTGAATGGACCATGGCTTTCAGCACGACAAAGCAACTGCAGTGAACTTGTTCTAAACAAATGTATAAATATATATATAGACATTGCACAAATCTATGGACTACGCTGGAACCATATCAAAAAGGGAAATGATCTGTTTGCGTGCATTTCAGCCAAGGTCACAAATATATACCAGGAAGAAGCAGCGACAAGAAAACAATGCTGCTTGTGTCAAGTGAAAGACAATTGAAGTCTGTTGAGTTTCCTGGTATATTCATAGCAGGCGAGTGCATCCACCACTAAGGCTGCACATTGGTCGCCCATCTTGTACTCCTCTCCTGGAGACAGCAAATCAACAAACAATTGACAAGAAAAGGAAAGAAGAAAGTGGAATATGGTTACCTTGGAGGTTAAAGAGAACTTTAGTATACCAATTTTCTTGAGTCCATAAAAACTCTTCACTAAAAAAATTAAAAGTTTAATCTCTCATACCATTCCTAAGAAAAGTGTTTTCTCTGATAATACCCTCACCAAAACATGAAAATTGAGTGAGAAACTGAAATTTATATGTTCTCTTTCTTAAATGACCAATGTGATTTGGGTTAAAATGGTCTTATATGCTTCCCTCCTTATGGCATGAGGAGATTCCTTCCCTAACAGTGAAGCTCCTTCTGCATCCTGCTAACTGTCTCTCCCATTCTTTTTCATAACCTCAAATTGTATGTAACAGCACTGACATAACATTCTACTTCATTTTTAGAAACTGTATGTAACAGCACTGACAAATTCTCAAGGTCATTCGTGACAGCACTGGCAAACACACGTTTTGTTTTTATAATGACTCAAAGCCAGTAAGGCCTCTTTCCTGTTCTGTTTCTATTGCTTATTTATCCTTGACATGATTTTGTATTATACTTGAACAGTTGCCATCTCCGTATCAGGAAGCTAGTCGAGTCCATTCATCTTTTTGGTCAGTTCATTCTGATTCCTGCTCTTCTTATTAAATGTTATTGTAAAGTGTTTCAGTGAGATATGTGTACATTAACAGAGGGGAAATACAATTGGTTATACACTTCTTAAATCATGTTTCCTGTCATTTGTTTCTAACTTCAGTCCATCTCTAATTATATTACATTATAATTAATATTATATAATATGGTATAAATTTGGTGCTTTCGGGAGTGATTTCGGGAGTGATACTTCACTGGTCCTACATAGCCAGTAAAGGAAAGTCTGAGTTATAAGACATCAGTAATTGTTGTTAGTGAACTGAATCATCACAAGCCTGTATGAAGCTAGACAGTGAAACACCAGCTGCTGGTTTTATATGATGTCCTTGTGTTGACTGTATGAATATTGTATGAAGTATCAATATGTCTATCATTCAGGCATGAGCCATGGATGGACTTCCAAACTTGGAATTATATATTCATTCACCTACTTTGCCATGGCGAGAGAGAGGAAATCTACAGCATTCAGCACCTTGCAATTGTCTAATTAAAAGCAGATCTCAATAAAAAAATATGTTAAGTACACCAAGACATGACAACTGATGAAATATGATAACTTCCTACATGCATACAGTAAACACAGCTTTGTGGATATTTGTTTGTAAAACATGAAGGTAACTAGAAAGAGGGCTATCAGAACAACAGCATTGTATTCCCCAGATAATTTTGTCAATTTTTCTGTTCAGAGCCATCTTTAGATTGGTGTATCTGGTTGGGCCACACTAGGCCCCACCATATAGGGGGCCCCATGCAAAAGGAAAACTTGCCTAGATAATGATAGGCTAAACAATAATGTTATTAATTTTTTCATTGAATGTATGCAGCTGCTTTTCATCTGAATATTTTGTATTGGCTAAATTGTAGGGCTGTAATGGTTCACCTACATATGTAATGGACAGTTTGGTACATCATTTTTAGATTGGTACCCACAATGAAAAAAATGAGTACTGTACACTTACTGACACAGGTTCAACATGGAAAACTATTAAATATGATTTTGCTAATTGTGGCTGTCAGTTGGCTACAGCTAATGCTGGTTACAGTTTGTCATGTTGTGGAGTTTGGGAACACTTTAGTTTCCCAATAAATTATGCTGACATTGGAGAGAGAGTAGTTGGTAAGACCTAGACTGTCTGTCGGCTCTGTTATACTCAGATATGTTGCTGGAAACACATCCAATGTGAGCACTAAGTCATTTGAGACAAAATCATCCAAGTGTGTGTATGACTAGAGCAAGGTAAAAATAGCCTCTGCAAGATCATCTCCCCGTGGCATTCAAGACGCCTTTGCCAGGAAATTCAGAACAAGAAAAATAATAGTTACTCCTATAGGGTTGTTTATTGCTACAGATATGCGACCATACTCAGTAGTAGAGAATACCGGATTTAGACGGGATTTAGGTCATTACGACAGTTATGATGCTATATTTTTGATTTCTTTTTTTTATTTATTTCACATATTTATTTTTACAATGAGCAAATAAATACCCCTTAGGTTTCTTTATTCAGACATGTAAATATACATTTCCCTTGGTTTACAGCTGTTCCTAATTGTGTTTATAACAAGTAATGTAGTCCCTGCTGTACCGCAATTCACTGAAGAATGAATATTGAGTACCATCACACCCACACAAGGCAGCAATAGTGTCTGTGGCCTTTCAGTCAAAGACGTTTCTGAGAATGGATTCTGAGAAGTGAGCAGCTGCAGCTTTTTTGTATGTACTTTGCTTTGGACGTACAGTTAGATCCCATGCATTTAGCGCACAGATAGATAGATAGATAGATAGATAGATAGATAGATAGATAGATAGATAGATAGATAGATAGATAGATAGATAGATTAGATAGATAGATAGATAGATAGATAGATAATCAAACTCACAGATAACTGCTGTGACATGACATTTTATCACTTTATTTCAGATATCAATTGTTCAAGAAAAGCTGCATATCCTGATATGTCTGTGGGGAAAAGGACATCAAGCAAAACAGATAAAAGCAGAAACACTAAATCAAAACATGAGGTAAATCTGACAGTATGGAGTGCTTTAATGGAATATTTACAATATGAATAATAAACAGCGGCCTGGTTAGGTCATTGGCAGCGTCAAAGGAAAGAGAAGAATAAAAATGAGTAACCCTTCTTATCTAATATTACATTCTTTTAGCAAACTAACTGACCAACCAAACCAAAACAGAAAACAGACTGACTCTCTACACTAACACAAACTTCCCAAAAGCAAAGCACAAGGGAGGTGCCTGCATCTAGCTTGTGGCAGGACAACAACTTCTACCAGTTTACAAATGTAGATATGATTGTGGATGGGAATGCTAACCTGACCCAATTCCAGGTGACAGGTATGGTTAACGTGATGCACACTGAAATGCAAGCTGTGCTACGCAGTTCACTCAAAGTAAATACAACCAAGAAACATAAGCTAGGCAGGGGTGCTCTAGGTCATCCTTTCTGTAGCAGGTCGTGTCCAGGAAGCAGCAGGTGGCTCAGTGGGCTAAGCCCGCCTATGATCAGAAGGTTACCAGTTCAATCCTGGCTTTGAGATGTTCGATCTACCTCCACAGCAGAATGAACGACCCAGAATGTAGGCTGTGTGGGGAAGTTTTATTAGGACTTGAAGGGCTGACAGCAGACACAAACAGGCAACAATGACTGGACTGAGAGATGCTAATACAGGGGTCTCCAACTCCGGTCCTGGAGAGCTACTATCCAGTCGGTTTTCAATCATACCTGGCTTCTGATGAGTCACACCTGTTCTCAGGTAAATACCAGGGCCAGGTGTGGCTCATCAGAAGCCAAGTAGGATAGAAAACCAACTGGACAGTAGCTCTCTAGGACCGGAGTTAGAGACCCCTGCGCTAATATACTTGGCAAATGAGGAGAAAGGCAGCTGTGAATGATCAACAGGAGGGCAATAACTAGAGGTAAGATGGACAGGCCATAGGCCTGGCTGATTTGGAACCACACCCAAGGGGAAACACGGGGAACAGCCCGGCAGAGCGTGCTGGACATGACAGTCTACAGGATCTTAAGCAAGGTCTTTAACCTCCAGCTCCTTGGGTGCTCCTATGGGAGGCTCCTCTTTGCAGCCAGCTTGCTTTCACCTCACAGGAGAATTCCCCATGGGGATCAATAATGTATCAAGTAGGCAGCTACAGCTAACCAATCAGTGCCCTTTGTGAACAGGGTGCATATCAGGGCAGAAATCTATAGCCAAGAACACACATAAACCCCATAATGTAAAACAACTTACACAACAAAGGTCTTTAGCAATTTAAAAGATACAGGTGAGACTTTGACTGGACATTAAGATTAATAGAATGAGGAAACAGGAACAACGTGTGCTCTCATAAAGGGAGGGCCCATTTCATTTGTATTTCTTTAAAACAGGCTATTACAGGGCTCTTGGAGAGCCCCATCTAGGATCCAAAAGAGCCATACAATCATTTGTATAATGACCCACCAATCCAAACATGTTGCTTTTCTAGTTCAGGGTGGTGTGGAGCCAGGAATCAGGTAATCCCAGGAAGGTTCTTTCAAATTTAGGCTGGTGGCCCCCATTAAATTAGGTCAGCCATGGGATACTGCCCCATATTTCAGAACCCTAAACCCACCTCGTTCCCTAAGTAACAAGCTAATGTATGCTTCCTATTGCATTGGTCAAAATTAAAACTTTGAAATTGAAAAAAGTGTTTTGCAAAAGTGCATCAAAATGACATCACTATGCATGTAATATTCTTGTTTATTCATTCGTAATGTGCCTGTCAAAGTGCATTAAAATACCATGTTATTCTCATCTTGCATACATCTTACCCCTAGCCAGGTCTAGCTAGCAAGTGAAGAGAAATAATTCAAAATACAAAAATATAGGGCAGAAATCTAAGCATCATGTAAGAATATCTCATCCATCCAATAATGTCTGGTCAGAGCTACTAATGAAAATAATCATTAAAGCTAATGAAAAAATATGATTTTTAGCACAAAACTGACCTTTAAGCACTTCACTTCAAAGGAGGCGGAGCTATGCTCTGGCAAGAAGCCATTTGGACTGAATGAGACAGAGCTGGGCTCCACCGGGTTCCATCTGCATTTAATCCCTGGATATCAAGATGTGTTTGCTGGATGACTTTTGGGAGGCACTTATTTGGGCTGTGATCACAGGTGAAAATAAGTACCAATTTCTGAGGCTGGTGACCAATGAGCTTGTCATCTGAAACAGCAGTAATCCTTAGTCTGTTGGTCCTCAACAGAGCTGGTTTCGTCAAAGTGTTTAACGATTTTTGTAACACCATCTGGAGGCACATGCAGAATACTTTTTTTTCAGATTGACTGACCTTCTTTTCTTAAATTAATGATGGTCTCACTTTTCTTTTGCAAATTCCACGTGACAGGTATAGCTAATGTGAGGTGCACTGAAATGCAAGCTGTGCTACACAGTTCACTCAAAGTAAATATAACCTTATATAACACTAGTGTTTGGTTAAATATATATCATAAAAACCACTGATTGGTGTGTTCGTGTGTGTGTGTGTGTGTGTGTGTGTGTGTGTGTTTGTGTATGTGTTACACTACAGTCTAAGTTGGAGCCCAACAGAAAGGAAAGGAAAAAAAGGAAAGGGGAAGATGGGACAACCAGGGGCTATGAGAAGAGAACATGGGACACAAAGGGAATCCATTTAAAGGTTTTTTTATATTTTTGCACAGACACTTTAGAAAGACTACCGGTTCCCTGATCGCTGACATGCGGCAACGGAGAGCACTAACGAATTTGGGCGCATCCTGGGGAGGTGGGGATATACATGGAGACAACCACTGCTCCTGTAGCAGCTCCAGAGGCCTCGCACAGTATCGCGGATTGCAAAAAGGAGGAGAGGTACCCCACTCATCCCATTCCTTTCTTACATCTAAACATAATGTACATAGCATGTTTTTGAATGTCTGATGGAACCTCTCCAGTGCCCCCTGACTGTTTGGGTGGTAGGCGCTGGATATGGAGTGACGGACTCCCAATTCAGGAACTACCTGGGTGAAAATTTTGGACGTGAAATTGGAACCTTGATCCGACTGCACATTTTTGGGAAGCCCGAACATGGTGAAGAACTTAATTAGGTTCTTAACTATCACAGGGGTTCAGAGACTACGTATAGGAATGGCTTCTGGGTAATGAGTCGCAGCACACATCAATGTAAACAAATAACAATTGCCTGAGCAATTTTTCAGCAACGGACCGACACAGTCTATAATTATGTGCTCAGGCAGCAAGATGCACCCTTCTGGCTGCAGCACGAGCGCCCTTACATTTAAGCACTAGGCAAACCGAGATAATATGACCCACTTCGTGGCAATAAAAGCATTCGCGTTTCTCCATGGGTGGTGGAGATGATGCAGACACGGGAGAAGGTGCTACCGGACAGCAATGAAGTTTACGAGGTAGAGGGGTCGGGGTAAACACAGTCCTGTGAGTTAATATAAATTCGTCAGTGAGGGTGGCAGCTTCAGTCAGAGAAGCGGCCTTCTGTTCATTCAAGTAAACCACAACTCGATCAGGAACACAATTTTTAAATTCCTCTAGCAGTAACAGCTCTTTAAGTTAGTCGAAGTTGAACACCCCGCTTGCGCTGCACCACTTATCAAACAATACTGCTTTCTTGTGTGCGAACTCCACGTGTGTTTGACTGGAGGATTTAGTGAGATTCCTACAGTAAGATTCTGTCGATAAGCTTCAGGTACCAATTCATATGCCCTATGCACAGTAGCCTTCACAGTATCATGTATCATAGTTGAGGCTCTGCTCTAAAGCAAGACCCGAACAAACCTCCTGTGCCTTCCTGTGCTTACATTGCATTAACAGTGACCAATAAAGTTTGGGCCAGTTCAACGTCATGTGCTCAAAGATGGAAACGTAGGCGTCTACCTCATTTTCCCGAAACACGGGAACAAGACCGATGTGTTGACTAACATCAAAGCTCGACTTACCAATTTCCGGGGAGACAGGCGAACTCAAGGAAGACCGGGGATAGGCCCAGGAGCGTCTGGGGCATCAGCTTGGTCTCGGGCAGGCCGGTTGAGTTGAGGAGACGTACCTGGTGTTAGTATCTTATGTGGAAGAGGCTCTGGCTTTCGGTCACCCATGCTCAATTGCCACAACTCCAGCTCTTTATCAACCTCGATTTCCACATCCCGGAGACGGAGAAGCTGAGCCTGGTGCTCCTGCCATTTAATCTCCAGTTCAAGCTCCCATAACCAGATTGTGAGAAGGAGCTCCTCCCATCCCAAAACTGTCAACAGGAATTTATTTGCTTTTAGATTCATTTGATTTCATTTGGTGACGTCAAGTTGAACTCCTAAAAAGTTGCAAATTTTGCAATTTAAATTCAAGCTTAATGTCATGGCAGTTCTTGTTTCCATTTGACATTATATATAAGTGCAAATAATAGCTAAAAATGCCAGTGATTTTGACTGGTTTTTGTTTTATATGAAGAAATCCTATCTGAAAAATCAGGCAACAGGAATTTGATTGCTTTGAGATTCATTTGACTTAATTTGATGAGTTTGTGAAAGTGAATTCATTTAAAGTTGCAGATTTTGCAATTTAAATGTTGTGGAGTTCAATCCGTGCTTTTATTATAATGGAAGTGTGGTGGAATTTATCAGAAGTCCAATCTTCTATACACAACAATATGTAATAAACCAACATGTTGTATTCAATTATGGGTCCTTCAAAAGAGAGTTTTTTGAGGTTGGGGGGATGTACATTAATAACCATGCAGATGTGCTTACCCTGCCATTGAGTTTTGCAAAATCGTTGACTTTTACACTTAGAATACATATTTTTAATTGCCTACAGTAAAAAAAAAAGACAAAGGAAACAAAAGAACTCCTCATTTGTTAGAAAAACATAGCACTTAAATATTAATAATCTCTTAGTATGAGTAGCTAAAATATTTCACAGTACTATGATTGAGTAGTAGATAGCTGATGCTGGGTGGTTGACTGGTTAAAAATATTTAGAAAGAATGGCTGTAAAACTGGAAAGTAGAAAGGTTTAAAGGTTTGAATACTTTGGGTCTGATCCTTTGTAAGTGAATGTAGCCTTTCATTTTCAGTCATAACTAAATGTCATAACTATTATTTTGGTCAGTATTGAGAACAAAGTTATTTAATATGATTACTCACTCAGAGGAAACTTTAGGGTTACACGAGACTCTGAGGAAAACTTTGTCTATGTTGATGTGCTGGAGGATCACGGTTTACTTACCACAAACATTTGGCGTTTAATTTCAGTATGTCCTGTGATATAAAATACATGGCTGAAATCATATAATGGACTGAGCAGTGAAAGGAGAAAAACATTATGATGTGGGTGGAATACATATATATATAGAATGTATGTACAGTAATATAACAATATACAATAATCCTTGTATCTGTTAATTTATTTTCATAATTGCTGAAGGCCAAATATCGTAATTGACATTTAAAGTCGTAATCGGCCAGCTCTCTTAACAATGATCAACTAGCCTAAGCTAAATTTAAATATCCAGATTGTTCATTATGTACTATTATTACAGTATCTTAATTCTACTTGATTGTAGATTAATTTTTTAAGCAAATGCAATAATCTGAGGATTGTCTTCATATAGGTGCTCATCAATTAGTAACACTTATTGTAGTTGCAATGTCCCCACTAGTCAAGAAGGAATTTGTGTGAATTATGCAAATGAGGTCCCCACTAAATACACTGGAATTTGTGTGAATTATGCAAAAACTATGTAAATGAGGTCCCCATTAGTGATATTCGTCTGAGTCCCCATAGAGCATGGTCAAAACATTACTTCATTGATTCAGATATTTGAAGTCATGTACAGTATAAGCTAACAAAGCTATGGTTATGCCTGATTTTTTTTAACCTCTAGAACCTGTAGAAAGGGTGGTCCCCACAAGTGTTGATCAGAAAGCTGGTCCCCATACAACATGGAAACCAGTATGTGTGTGCGTGTGTGTGTGTCTGCATTCATACTGTCTTCCCACTAGGTTCTTTGGAGGTGTAACAGGTTTGTGTTTTGTATAGGTATAATTATACAAAAATTCCTTCATAGCTTATTCAGTGTTTAATTATTTGGTTAATCTGATGGTGAAACTACATTTCCCACTATACTGCTCTATCTTTTCCTATATTCTCCGCCTGCATCATTTCCTCTTACCTTTGTTTAGTTCGCGGGAAGAGGTAAGAGCATGGGCATGACTTCTCTTAATAATCCTTTGTTAGATAAAGGCATACTGGATGTAAGAAATTAAGAAAATAAACACAATGTACACTTCATATGCATTTATGTTGTAGGTGAACAGGAGAATTGAGCTGTTTTGGAAATTGAAATGTAATTAGTTGTTTTGTTTAACTCCATCAGCTAATAAACGGACTACACTGAGTGTCCCACAGCAACAGTGAAGCGTCTCTTCACTCCTCCTGCACCCACACACCACCAGTGACCCTCAACACAACACAGAGAGAGCTGTATAGGCATTCTTACTTTTTTTAATCGGTCTCATCACACGGCATGTGGCGGAGTGGGACCAGTTACAGAGGGTTCTGTGTAAAATGGGCGGCCATCCTCATCTGGTGCTCATTACGCGGGAAGGGCCTTATCTACATAACATCCCTGAGTCTGGTAGATGAGAGAGCACTCATTTTATCACTGCCGCTGTTGCTGACTGCTGCAGTTTGTCTGTATTTGATTCTTGTTTATTAGGGAGGGAGGTATAAGCCAGGTTAGCAGGTGCACGCACATACATCTTCATGTACTGAGCGCCCTGTTAGATACACTAAAAAAGGGATGGGTGCCTTCCATTGTACTTGTGTTGGTACCTATGTTAAGTTGGTAGAGTAGATTTTCTGTTCTCTTTTTCTTACCAACATAAATATTGTCAAGGTATTCTATTCTCTGATTCGTCAACAAATGATCGGGATATGATACAAGGGACATCACAAAACGGAACAGTCCTTGTTCTTGGTAAGAGGTACACGTTTCTGAGTAGAATGTAGTAAACCTATTTTATCTGAATATGTGGCACAAGCTGGAGTCAGCCTTCATTACTGTTATGTCACTTGTGGCCAGTCTTCTCCTGTCTCATCCATCTGCCATGAAAGCCATAAGGCAGAAGAGATTTATTTCATTGAAATGTTTTGGAAACTCCCTCCAATGGGCTCACCACCTGTTGGAGGGGCCAAAGGGGTCGGGTGCAGTGTGAGTTAGGCAGTGGCTGAAGGCGGGGACCTAGGCTGACCGATCCTTGGCTGCAGTAGCTAGCTCTAGGGACATGGAATGTCACCTCTCTGATGGGGAAGGAGCCTGAGCTGATGCGCGAAATATAGTCGGGTTCACCTTGACGCAACACTTGGGCTCCGGTACCAGTCTCCTTGAGGGGGGTTGGACCCTCTTCCACTCTGGAGTTGCACATGGGGAGAGGCGCCGAGCGGGGGTGAGCATACTTATTGCCCCCTGGCTAGGCGCCTGTACCTTGGGGTTTACTGTGGTGAACGAGAGGGTAGCCTCCCTTCGCCTTTGGGTGAAGGGATGGGTCCTGCCTGTTTGCGCGGCAGTTCGGAATACCCACCCTTTTTGGAATCCTTGGAAGGGGTGTTGGAGAGCACTCCCCCTGGGGACTCTCCTGGGGGAATGCTCATGCGGGCAATGACAGCGAGACCTGGAGTAGCGTGATTGGGAAGAACGGCCCCCCCGATCTGAACCCAAGTGGTGTTCTGCTATTGGATTTCTGTGCTCATCACGGATTGTCCTTAATGAACACCATGTTCAAGCATAAGGATTTCCATATGTGCACTTGGCACCAGGACACCGTAGGCCCCAGTTCGATGATTGACTTTGTGGTTGTGTCATCGGACTTCTGGCCATATGTATTGGACACTCGGGTGAAGAGAGGGGCGGAGCTGTTAACTGATCACAACATGGTGGTGGGTTGGCTCCACTGGTGGGGAAGGAAGTCGGTCAGGCCTGGCAGGCCCAAGCGTATAGTGAGAGTCTGCTGGGAACATCTGGCAGAATCCCCTGTCAAGAGGAGCTTCAACTCTCATTTCCGGCAAACTTCTCCCATGTCCCGGGGGTGACGAAGTCCCAGGGGAGACTGTTAGGATTGGCTTCAGGGTATCTTGTTGCATAATCACAAATAACTAAAATGAACCTGTTGCTTGACTTACTTCTTTCCACTGGTCCAACAACATCCACCCCTATCCTTTCAAAAGGCGTATCAACCACTGGCACAGGAACAAGAGGAGCATGCGCCCTAGGCCTCCCTCCTGTTAGCTGGCATTGGGCACAGGAGCTACAAAAAGCTTTGACTTCCTCATATAATTTTAGCCAATAAAATCTCTTTCCTATCCTCTGCAGAGTTTTCATGTAGCCTAAATGTCCCGCCCAGGGAATTGTGTGTCCCAGCTCAAGGACTTTTTGCCTAAATTTCTCTGGCACCATCAGCTGAAGACCATCCTCGCTCCTCCTATACAAAATGCCATTCTCAATTAGATAAACCTCCTTTCCTAATGCTGGAATAAAACAGCCACCTTTCTCTGCCTTTGCAAAATACAGAGACAAAGTAGGATCCTTATGCTGCTGTTCAGCCAGATCTTCCATGCAGTACAAATCTGCCTCTGATAAATGTGGGGGTTCCAGCTCTACTCCAGCTTGAACATCACATCAATCAGATCACTGACTTCCTGTCTCCTTTTCTCACCCTTTTGCTCCTGGCTTTTACCTGCTTCCGACACAATCTCGTCATTATAAAAAGGCATTAATTCCAATGCATTACTACCTACATCTGAATCTTCAGTTATATGTCCTAGCCGTTTTCCCTGGGCACGAGTAACCATACCACACCAGGCTGTCCTCTGT
>JAODLC010000002.1:16912109-16930708 GCA_026781145.1 Hippopotamyrus pictus | reverse complement strand
TTGTTGTCATTAGTCCTCTGTATTTAGTCCGTGTTTCAGTTTGTTTCCCCAGTCCGGTCATTGTATTGTCCGTCTGTGTTTTGCCTGCCTTGCCTGCAATTAAACCCCATATTCCCCGAAACCCTGACGTCTACGCCTTTGTCTCCGTTCCATCCCTGCTCAGCACGACAATATTATTATAATTAAATGTATTAATGGTTTTTTATTAATATTAAAATAATTAATAATAAATCTTTATTTTTATCCATCCATCCATTATCTCCCGCTTATCCGAGGTCGGGTCGTGGGGGCAGCAGTCTCCCCGGCCACTTCATCCAGCTCCTCTTGGGGAATCTCGAGGCGTTCCCAGGCCAGCCGAGAGACATAGTGCCTCCAGCGTGTCCTGGGTCTTCCCCGGGGCCTCCTCCCAGTGGGACATGCCCAGAACACCTCATCAGAAAGGCGTACAGGAGGCATCCTAATCAGATGCCCGAGCCACCTCATCTGACTCCTCTCAATGCGGAGGAGCAGCGGTTCTCTCTGCATTGAATGACCGAGCTCCTTACCTTATCTCTAAGGAAAAGCCCAGCCACCCTGCGGAGGAAACTCATTTTGGCCTCTTGCACTCGCAATCTCGTTCTTTCCGTCAATACCCACAGCTCGTGACCATAGGTGAGGGTAGGAACGTAGATCAACTGGTAAATCGAGAGCTTTGCCCCGAGATACTTAAACTCCTCCACTTGGCGGAGGACCCCATCCCTGACCCAGAGAGAGCATTCTACCCTTTTCCAGCTGAGGACCATGGTCTTGGATTTGGAGGTGCTGATTCTCATACCAGCTGCTTCACACTCGGCTGCGAACTGTCCCAGTGAGAGCCGAAGGTCACAGTCCGATGAGGCCAACAAAACCACATCATCTAAACAGAGACCTAATCCTGAGGTCACCAAACCAGACACCCTCAATGCCCTGGCTATGCCTAGAAATCCTGTCCATTAAAACTATGAAAAGAATCAGTGACAAAGGGCAGCCCTGACGGAGTCCAACCCTCACTGGAAACAAGTCCAACTTATTGCCGCCCATGCGGACCAGGCTCTGGCACCAGTCATACAGGGACCGAACAGCCCTTAAAATGAAGCCCGGCACCCCATACTCAGGGAGCACCCCCCACTGGACTCCCCGAGGGACACGGTCAAATGCCTTCTCCAAGTCCAGAAAACACATGTAGACTGGTTGGGCAAACTCCCATGAACTCTCCAGAACCCTGTGGAGAGTATAGAGCTGGTCCACTGTTCCACGGCCAGGGAGAAAACCACACTGCTCCTCCTGAATCCGAGGTTCGACAATCCAGCGGACCCTCCTCTCCAGAACCCCCGAATAGACCTTACCAGGGAGGCTGAGGAGTGTGATCCCCTTATAGTTATATAGATCCCCATATAGCACACCCTCTAGTCCCCCTTCTTAAAGAGGGGGTCCACCACCCCGGTCTGCCAGTCCAGAGGCACTGCCCCCGATGTCCACGGGATGCTGCAGATGCGTGTCAACCAGGACAGCCCCACAGCATCCAGAGCCTTAAGGAACTCCAGGCGGATCTCATCCACCCCTGGAAACCACCTCAGCGACCTCCGCCCCAGAGATAGGGGAGTCCACACCCAAGTCCCCATACTCTGCTTCCACATTGGAAGGCGTGTCAATGGAATTGAGGAGGTCTTCGAAGTACTCCTTCCACCAACCCAAAACGTCCCGAGTTGAGGTCAGCAGCACCCCATCCCCACCATATACAGTGTTGATGTTGCACCGCTTTCCTGCCCGGAGCCACCAGATGGTGGAACAGAATCGCCTCGAAGCCATCCGGAAGTCGTTTTCCATAGCTTTGCAAAAATCCCACCATACTCGAGTTTTTGCTTCAGCGACCGCCAAAGCTGCATCCCGCTTGGCCTGCCGGTACCTGCAGCTTGATGGCATCCCTCACCACTGGTGTCCACCAGTGGGTTCGGGGATTGCCGCCGCGACAGGCACCGACCACCTTACGACCACAGCTCCGGTCAGCCGCCTCCACAATGGAGGAACCGGCTTCCTCCCCCACCTGGGAGCCAACCCACCACCAGGTAGTAATCACTTGACAGCTCCGCCCCTCTCTTCACTCAAGTGTCCAAGACATGCGTCCGCCAGTCCGATGACACGACTACAAAGTCGATCATCTAACTGCGGCCTAGGGTGTCCTGATGCCAGGTGCACATATGAACACCCTTTATTTTTAAATGTATTTTATTTTATAATAATAATTACTGTTACTGTCTATCATTGTCTAAATGTATTTTTACTGTCTAAATATATGTATTCAGCTAGTGTAAACATGCACGATGCAGCGAATGTGAGGCTGAGACTGAAGCGTTACCCTTTGTTTCTGCTGAGAGACATGCCGCATGACTCATTTCCCCACGCATACAAGTTATCTTAGGTTGGCGTTCACGGATCGACTTCTGAGATTTAGATCGAGTTCTAGGTAACTTTTTTTTGGAACTGGTTGGTTCGACTTTTAAGAAATTCCAGTTCTAATGAGTTTGAGAACTGAGGTACCACTGTAATGATAAGCAGTTAAGTAATATTGTGTTAGAGGTATATTCATGTAGAACCAAAATCTTAATATAGTTTTTTTGCTGCAGTGAGTCCTGCAAGGAGCAATCTATGCTGAATGAGAGTGAGGGATAGCTATGAATCGTCATTAAGAAGACAGAGGCAGGGGTTGGGTTGTATGTTCTTATTCAGTAGTGTGGATATTATAGAAAATATCTCATGCCAGAAGTGTCTGATTGTAATGCACTCCCAGAACATATGCATTGTTGTATCAAGTGCCTGATCTGTGCGATGAGTGCAATTAGGGCTTAAGAGCAGTTTCATTTAAAAACATTTTAGGGGAGTTGTGTATGCTCTTTGTATTAACTTATAGTGTATAAGTTGATGTGTGAGATTTTTGGAAGCACTATCTAGGTTTCCCTAAATATTCTCTCATAAAGGCTCTACACCAAGTGTGTTCAAATCGTGTTCCCACACCCTTTCTACAGCTAGGTCTTTGGAATGGTGGTGAATTAAAGTATTATAAATGCCTGTTACAGTCCCTCTTGAGCACCGTTTGGGATCAATCCACTTCTCCATAGGGTGCTCTGGAATCGGCTGACTCCAGGGCACCCCATATGCTTTCATTGAGGACCTAAGTCTTAGGTAGAGGAAGTAACAGATTGAAATCTGTTTTTATATTTTCTCCACTTCTTGATGATTGTCTTCACTGTGTTCCATGGTATAACTAATGCTGTAGAATTTTTTTTGTACCCTTCTCCTGACTGTTACTGTGGAAAGGACATTGGACATTGGTAGGCCCGGGAGTGGAGGAATATTGGGTCTGTTATGTCTTAAGTCTTAGGCAAGACGAGATTGTTTTGAATACTGTGTGACCTCGCTTCATGATAGCTGCCTGCGGTTGGTTCCGCAGACCCAGAAGAGATCAGACCTTGGAAAGACGAACAGCGGAGCAAGGGGGGGAGTAACCGCCTGCAGGAAATGATTCAAAGCTGCTCCAACTGGTGCACAAAAAGTTGTAGTTATAAAGTAATCACAGTAGGCCATATGCAATATGTTATGCAGTAGTGCAAATGTACAAGTAATCGTTATGTTAATCATGTTAATCATATGTTAACCATGTATTTGCAGTGACTCAATAACAATATGTCAATATGTTATCATTAATCAAAGGACAATATTTACTGTGGTTCAATGTCATATAATCAATATCTATATTCATATCTTAAGTAGGAGCTTAACAGTCGAGACATGTTCTGGTAAATTGAGCAAGATGGGTGGATTTTACCTTGCTGCCAAAGTGAACCAATAGAGCGAGAGAATTGTGTTTGTTATATGTTTGTGTCACGCCCAGCTCCGTCCGATCCTCCTGTGTGCCACGCCCACCTCATTACCTCGTGTTCATACCTGATTGTGATCACCTGTGTCCTGTTTTCTTTCTGCCTACCCTGTGTATTTAGTCCGCGTCCGAGTCCGTATTCCCCAGTCCGGTCATTGACGTTCGTCTCGTGTGCTACCTGTGAGTCAATAAAGACCCGTTTTTCCTTACTTCCTGGCTGGATCGCTGTTTGTCCGCTTGACCGCCCACACAGTCACAACAGTTTGAGCTTGGTTTGTTAGTGTTTTGTGACCAATCAGAACTTAGAAGTCCTTATCTGGAACTAAGAATTATGGTTTATCAACTGGGTGCTCTGGGTGCTTGTGGTACCTGGTGCCAGAGTGTGACGGGAAGGCTTTGCTGGATTGCTCGAATAAACAAGATAACTTTGCTCACCAAATGAGAGGTATGGAGTTTAATTCTAAGTGCTTCACTGGTCATTATTCGACCGGATTTATAATTTTTCTACCACAATACCTTTCAACAAGGAAATCCTTTTAATGTTTTGTAAGATCTCTGCGAACCATGGCTTTTACTGTAGGATGCAACTGGGTGAATGACAGGAAAATCCTACTAGGACAAATGAGCTTTATTCAGGGTTAATCAGAGTCACTTTAATTGATGGCAGGTATGTACCGAAAAACACTGAATGCTGTAATTAAATCAAAAACTTCAACAAACAAAAAAACAAAAATTGTTTTTCAATTCCATCACAAAAACCTGGCATTTTACAGGGATGTGTACACTTCTTACAGTATATTCACTGTACACGTCTGTGCTGTGGTACAGAACCAAATTAATTGTATTGTTTTCATTTTGTGCTAATGTGGGCAGAAAAAAACAGGAGTAGGAAAGAAAGTTTCATGAAATAACGTTGTCCATCCATCTACTGTATCCACCCAGGAACTTCTCGCTGTGAGACAGCAGCACTAACCACTGCGCCACCATGCTGCCCAAAATAATTTTCTCATAGTTTTATATACACTATAAAGGTAAGCAAATAAGAATGTCCAATTATTGAAAAATCATCAGTAATGGTACAGAATATGTAAAGATGTATCAGGTAAACTAACCAATTTGTCCACTTGACTTTATATAGACCTTTGTACACACGTAGTATTTATGCGATGCAACTATTCGTCACGCAATACACAGTTACCGGCACTTTAAAGTCACATGACCTATCAGCCATTTAGCAGTAGCCTTCTCCGGCTACACACATTGGAGATCATCATGCAACCACATAACATCACATTTTCTGCCGAGTCCATTCCTTAAGTCTTACACAAGTGTTTGTCTAAAATATCAAAACTTCAAACAGTAGGTCACCCAAGCATTGGATCCTGGTGTTTTTTGCAATTTTTCCTGCAAAAACAACCAACACTATGGAGCTTGCAGAGTCTCAAAAAATATTTTGTAATCTTATGTATATAAGATGTTATCTTAAGCGACCAATAATTTAACTTGTGCACATCATTTTCTTGTATGAAGCGCACAACAAATTAACTAAACTGTAAAGCAATGGTCAACAACCCTACTCCTGAAGATCTACCTTTATTATTTCCTTATTTATTTATTATTTATTATTCAATGAATGACCATTTATGTGTACTGTACCACAATTAACTGATTAAAGCACAATACTTGATGTGTCTTATTTAGAGTTTTTAGCCCATTTATTCATTCCAATGCGCACTGAATGGAAAGTATAATTAGAAATAATTGTATGTGGAAATACTGTACATTATCTGAAAATCCAAGAGGTGTACATTGTCCCCCATAGTCAACTGTTCGAAGCATATTTTACTTAATGCCCCTGTCTCATATTGTTTTAGAGTTATTATAACAGTTATTACACCTTTTGTGCTATGACTGGATACTCAGGGCAACTGAATATAATTAAATGTGCACATGCCTACTGTCACGCCCGCTGGGGCGGGGCCAGACAGGTGCACTACGTCAGGGGACAATTAACCACCTTTAAAAGAAGAACAAGCCCAAGCAGCACTCACGAAGTATTGCGCTGATGTCACGAAGCCTTACTGAGCAATTCTGCTGTCTTCCATCTACCTGCTTGCCCTTGCCTTACCTGTTAGCCCCGTGTTCGTTCCTTACCTCTTTGCCTTCCTTCCTCAGTCCAGATCCCGTACCTGACCTACCTGTCCCGCCGAGCCCAGCTCCTCCTGTTTGTCCCTCCCTGGGTGTTCCAGTCTTGTGCCTCTCCGTTGGACGCATCTTCCTGGTAACGACCTCTGCTTCCGGACTACGACTACAAGTACTGCACGCCTCTCCCCAAACTCCCAGGTCGGGGGCATCGCCCCAGTCCTTCGCTCGCGATCCGAGCATCGGGGTTGAAGATCCATTGTACCCTGCTATTGCCGCTTTGAATTTATCCTGTTTACGCTTCAGATTCAACCCATTCATCTCCTGTTCTCCCCGCATTCCTGGATCCCTGTCTCTCTTCCTGGCCTTACCTAACACGTAAATGCAAAAAAATGTATAAAAATTCACCGATTAAGAAATGCAAGGGGTTTTCCATTAACTCTGAATGCTAACTAATATCCCATTAGCTATTGATATGATTAAACACAAATAATAAAAGGGCTCAAATCGCAAAAATTGGTGTGCATCACTGTTTGTGTACTGGGCATCAAGAATCTGTAATAAAAACCACCTGGCTTGCTTTTATTAAAACATATTATAGCCGGACAACCGAATAGAGAATATGAGACTAACTGTATTGCAGTGTAACAAGAATGTCTTTGTAAGACATTCTAAGATTGAAGTAGAATTGTATGTGTTGTGTTTGCCACTCCATGTTCACACAAGTGTGCTCAATACCCCAATGATCTAGTGCACACAATGTAATCTCTTATTTATATTTATCTTGTGCACAGAAGTTAATGTATTGTTCACTCAAGATAATATCTTTTGTGAAAAATAACTATACCTACAGGTACTGTGCACACAATATAAAAAAAATATTATTTCGCTATGACACAAATGCAATGGATCAATGCTATTGTTTAATAGCGGTGAAAGTGCCTGAACTGGAGGAAAGGCATGACAAATGACTAGCTCACTGTGACATATTACATTCTCACTATCGCAGGGTACCTGTAGTTATGTCATCTAACATGGCGGCTCCTACAAAGTGACCAGACAATTTTCTATAAGCCTTAGGTTCTGACCCAGGGAGAAATGCTCTATGAAGGCCAGCTCTATTTTGCATACTGTCTCATCTAGATGGATACAGCCAGGAGACCCAGAGAGGCTGGCCTCTTGGGGGTCAGATCCGAGTTATCATATATCTGGGTTTCCCTGAACACATCCTCTTTATGGGGCCCTTTCCAGGCATCCAGGCAGTTTTACAAAAATCATTGTTTTTGTCCGGGTTTAGTGTTGCTACCCATAAGTTGCGAATTAATGTGCAGTACCAAGTGAAGGAAAAGGCACCTTTTTCAATATACGGCAGCTACTCAGTATCATCACACAGTGTTTACAAGGCCCGTACACACATTTACTTTAAAAGTTAAATGATATACACATCCCTGCATGTTACGCTACTCACAAGTGATGTCATCTTCCAGAAACCATAGGCATTTTGACACTTTATTTTTGGCTTTCATGTGAGCAGTGAATGAACTTTAACAAACTTTAGCTTAGTGTTTCGTAAGTTTTGTTGAAAAAGACTTGTATACACATATATTGTGTCAATTGTATGTAAATTGTAAGACAACACCTAACTGTTAGGTTAGGGTTTACCTGGATGCTGATTTATATTATACAGGGTGGGTAGGGAAAACGCATGAGAGAAGCACTCCCTAATTGGCCAGTGAATGTGAAAACTCATATCAAATGGAATGAGGCTTTGAGAACCAGAAAGCCCAGCCTCTTGGGAGTCAGATGAAATGAAGCTTTGAGGGCCCAAGAGGCTAGCCTTTAGGGAGTCAGATGGATTGAAGCATTGAGAGCTGGAGAGGCTGGCCTCTAGGGAGTCAGATTGAATGAAGCTTTGAGAGTCAGAGAGACCAGCCTCTAGGGAGTCAGATTGAATGAAGCTTTGAGAGTCAGAGAGATCAGCCTCTAGGGAGTCAGATGGAATGAAGCCATGAGAGCCGGAGAGGCCGGCCTCTAGGGAGTCGGCAAATCCAGTAAACATCCATAAAATCTCCTCTTTGTGGAGCTCAAGATTCCAACATCCCATCTGAACACCTTAGCCCCCTTAAATTCTCACTTCTACTTGTTCCAAATGCCTGGGCCCCCTTTTCAGTTTCCTAGGAGGCTTAATGATATCCATGGCCTGGATTTTCACTTTTACTTTCTCAGTTCTTCTGGAGAGGCTGCAAAATGCACATTAGAAGAATTATACTGACAGTCAAGAGGTGCAGCTGAATGTATATGACTTTACAGTGAGACCCTCACAGAAAATAACAGAAATTTACATCATAATCATGCCACTTATGGTTAGTCACAGCATGTCTGATCATTTTTATTTATTGAACTGTTAATTGAATTAGTAAATGAAGAATGAAGTTTTATAGCATAGCTAAAATCTTAATTAGTTGAAGATGTACACGTCAGAATGAAAATCTGTGCCTAAAAATGACCCATGTACATAGCATCTGAACTCAGAGTAATGAATAATGAACAAATATCACATGCACATGCAGAGTCAGAATTATTACACACATTATGAATCAGTCCACACACACCATCCCTCCCACTTATCTCTGCTTCTCCTGTTTGGAGACAAAATTAACAACAGAACCCTGGTACCATCACATAAATGGATCTGTAATTTACAATTCAAATAGTTTCCTGGACCCAGGATTCTGCCATTAAATTAAATCTATCTCAGCACAGATATGATGGTAATGGTATTTCACATGAGGGGAAGTGATTAATGTGCACATCTCACTCTAAAATAGAGCATTGTATGCTTCTGTTATATGTCAATCTCCTTGTCATTGCTGTGTGATAGATGGTTCCGAGTCACAGTGACTGGAGAGAATGGGCGTGGTCCAAAAATGGCATATAGGCTGGCCAAGTGCAGAAACAGAGCACGCAGGCATTGTATGTTCAAGCCCAGAAATACTCAGAATCTGACAGTTTTGTCTTATCCTTTGTTGTCATGGCAACCATACTCCCTCCCCCCCAAACATACATGTACACACATAGGTTTATAATCTCATCTTTGTGGGGACTCTCCAATCATTTCTATGGGGAAAACTGTAATCCTAACAAGACGACCTTAACCCACACCCAGCCCTAACCTTAAACTCAAGCAACCAAGCAAAATACGAAATGGCATTTTTTGTTTCCTGATTGCATTCACAGGTCTTTGTGGGGACCTGAAAAATGGTCCCCACAACGTCAAAATAACCTGTTTTTATCACATTATGGGGGACTTACACACACACACACAAACACACACACCGTAGCTTCTCTATACTCCAGCTAGAATGTCAGAGCCTCCATGTTGCTTTTGTTCTCTGAGCCATGCTGTGATGCCCTAACCTGACCTGAACACAACCTCACATAAGGGGCAAACAGCTCACGTACTGCCATGTCTGTAATAGCTATTCAGCTGAGTGAAGTATTATTTTTACACAAGATCATTTAATGTCACACAGCCCAGAAATACAGCAGCAGTATTTTTGCTCAATTTGGTCTCCAGAGCTCCTTCATCTCCTGCCCCGTGATATAGGGAGCTTTGTGCTTTTCTCACTGGTCTCTTTTATTGGCTGCAGTTGAGACCAGTGGCTATAAGCCCTATAGGAAAGCAGTACTGTGGGATATAAGGAGCTCTGCCTCTTTCTCACTACTGTATTGTATTAGGCACTGACTAGAGCAGTGGCTATAAGCCCTATAGGAATGCATGATTCTGGGATATAAGGAACTCCACCCCTTTCTCACTGGTCTATTTTGTTAGCCACTGTTGAGAGTAGTGGCTGTGAGCCCCATAGTAAAGCAGGACTCTGCGATATAAGGAGCTCCACCCCTTTCTCACTGGTCTATTTTATTGGCCACTGCTGAGAGCTTGCCTTGTAGGGAAGCCCGTAGGGGACTCTGCAAGATTGATAAGATTGTCATTTGGATATGCTGGGCACATGTAACTAGTATATTATTACTGCTGAGCATGAGGTCTAGAGAATAATCCAGGGAAGGCTGTTAACCAAAGCCTAAGCAGCTTCACATAAAACTAAGTATGGAAACTTGTGCATACAGATGCATGTCTACATCATAATACAATTTCTATAACTGCATATTGTGTTTTAATATCTCATTCTTTGCTCTGTACCATCAAATAATGGATACTGGATAAAACGACTAATTCTGTCAGCTCAGAAGAGGCATTAGTGTGTTCAAGTTCAATTATGTTACAATTGATGCCCTGAACTAATAAAATATAAACCATCAAAAATGATTCCTATGCCTGATCTCGATTTGGGAAATGCAGCAGAGAAGGCTTAGTAATTCACAAGTGGAACATACACAGAACTGTTAACACTTTAACTTTTAAAACTATTAAACTATTAAAGTCTTTGTTTTATTTCTTGTGAAGCACTTTGTGATATTTGTTCCAGAAAGGCGTTATATAAATAAAATATGTAAGGAGACTATAATGGGACCCTACATGGATAATACAGAACAGAATTCAGTGGCCACAGAGAGAATACACACAATCACCAAAGCGATAAGATAAATGTATACAGACACTCCTCTACTTACGAACCTTCAACTTACGAACTTTCAGACATATGAACGAAGAGGACTAAGTCCAAATTGCGTTCATTAGGCTCCTGCTTTCTGTCCGCAACATCAAACTTTGTTCTGCGCGCCAAATCCACCTAGTACAAATTCTGGCCACTAGTCCCGCCACGCAGCAGCATAGCATGCGTACTCCCAGCACCCCAGTTCTTTGTACTTGTGTATCGGTAAGACGTGCTCTCGAGGTCAAAGTTTACTTTGTTTTTATTGCGAAATATTCCGTGCATCCATTATCCATTTTTGTTTTATGTATCATTACTAATTTTTTCTTACAAATTTTTTTGTGTTTCAGGATAAGAAAACATGTATTGACTTTATATCATACTGTCATGCCCGACAAAATGTCCGAGCTTCCTGTGTGCCATGCCCCCTCATTTACCTCCTGTGGAATCCATGTGTCATCAGCTGTTTCAAATCATGTTGATTGTTGCTGTGTATTTAAGTGCACGTTACATTATGTTTCCCCAGTCCGGTTATTAATGTCTTGACGTCGTTTTCATGTTCCTGAGTGTGTTTCCCCGAAATAAACCCCATGTTCACCTGATTTTGCTGGCTCCTGTGCTGCTTCCTCACGCCAAATGTATGACAGAATGACAGGACTCAGGAAACATACTCTAACATAGACTATACACAAGACTAATTAACACGACTAGAAAACAGCTGATGACACGGAGATTCCACACAAGGTAGCAAGGGGGCGTGGCACACTGGAGGATCGGCACAAGCAGGGCATGACACATGATGTTGAATAACGACTTATGAACATTTCAAGTTATGAATGGCCTTTCGGAAGGTATCTCGTTCATAAGTAGAGGAGCATCTGTATATGGAGACCAGACATGACCACACACAGACCACACATAAACCTTTGCTCTGTCAGTCGTCAAAGAGCAGCATTGAATTGTAAATTGAAGTAAACACATCTGCCATTTCAAATGCACTGAGAAATGTGGCTATTTGAGCTCATGCTCATGCCCTGGGATAGAGCATGATGTCACAGTGAGCTATTTATTTGTCATACCTTGTCCCAGCTCAGCAGGGTGTAGATGCATTGAAAGGCTGTGGTACACACCTAAAAACAGGAAATGCCAGTAATGCCACGGGCAAAGCATCATGGGGGTGTATCTTGTCCATTGTTTTCATATTTTGATCTGACAGGTAAATGGATTGTTATTTGATTCAGCCCATGTGTTAAAGCAGATGCAGACATTAACAAATGCACATAGATCCAATAGCACCACGCCAAAGTGATCAGACTTTTTGGAGGCTGCTAAGGCTGGTAGGCTGCTGAGTGAATTCCCAAGGAGAACAGGGCTATCCAGTCAGGTGTATGCAATCATCCCTGCTGTTAGGCAGGATGCTCTCTGCTACCCAAAGGAGGCCTTCACTGTGGCCTTATCACAGGCATGAAAAGAGGTGCAGGTGTGAAGCGAGGCGAGAGCACAGTAACAGGGCTGAGATGACACAGGACAGTCAGAGAGCACAGTCACAGAGAAGAGGTGACATGGGACGCTCCCAGTAACACAGCCGAGGTGACACAGAACAGTCAGAGAGCACAGTCATAGAGAGCAGGTGACATGGGACGCTCCCTGTAACACAGCCGAGGTCACAAAAGACAGTCAGAGAGCACAGTCACAGAAAAGAGGTGACATGAGACACTCCCTGTAACACAGCCGAGGTGACACAGGACAGTCAGAGAGCACAGTCACAGAGAAGAGGTGACATGGGACACTCCCTGTAACACAGTCGAGGTGACACAGAACAGTCAGAGAGCACAGTCACAGAGAAGAGGTGACATGGGACACTCCCTGTAACACAGTCGAGGTGACACAGAACAGTCAGAGAGCACAGTCACAAAGAGCAGGTGACATGGGATGCTCTCTGTAACACAGCCGGGGTGACAAAAGACAGTCAGAGAGCACAATCACGGATAAGAGGTGACATGGGACATTCCCTGTAACACAGCCGAGGTGACACAGGACAGTCAGAGAGCACAGTCACGGAGCAAGTGACATGGGACACTCCCTGTAACACAGCTGAGATGACAGAACAGTCAGAGAGGACTAAAAGATATCTTTTATAAATCCACAATAATTCGGCACAAAATTAAAATGCTTAAAATAAAAAATTCTTCATTGCCACAGTTTCCCTCTAGTGGCAGCAAGGAGACACAGAGATTATAACGGGCTTCCAGCCTAGTGACTCACACACCGCATGAAGGGACACTACAGTCCAAAGCACTGAGCAGAGTTTGCAACAGATTCAGTTGCTGGACCAGGGAAATGGAAACAGCAGGAGACTGTTAAATAAAGGAGCGCAGGGTCTGGAAGAAGATATTTAATATTTCTGAGTGAGTGTGTATGTGTGTTTATTTGCGGTGACACTTATAAAAGGGAGAGATATTGAATTACCTACCACAAAATCACCCTGTATTCATTCTGTGTAGAGTTTTCATGTTGGGGCTTGGTTAGATGCAGATTTTTTTTCCTGGAATTACACAAATTGTTGAAAATAAAAAAAGCATTGTCAACTAATCAACTGAAGACGTGAAACTTTTCAGACAGCTAATTTCGATGCTAACACTCTCACACAGAACGTAGTATCTTAATACGGAAAGCATGTTACTCATGGTCTGAAAGTATTCCACACGAGGTGACAACCCTAAGCACAGCAGAAAGGCATTCAACAGCATCACTGAAACTCAGCCCCCCCATAACTAGTGGGTGCCCCCCCCCCCCACACACACACACAGACACACACAACAAAATGTACCAGGTACCCTAGCAGGTGACATTTTTTTCAGAGGGGTGAGAATCTCTAGCTAGGCCCTTGTATGTATGTCTGTAAGCACTTGTCACATGGACACGACAGTCCATGATCTTATAAGCAATGACCGAGTCCATTGTGGCAGAGTAGATGCCTAAAGCATGTATGTAACCTCTAATAAGTCTTCACAAAGAGAATCACATTGAACATAAAAAAAGGGAAAGGATTTAACCAAAACTTAATTACTGACTTCTTTTAGTCATTAAGTGCTCATTTCCCCTGAGAATAACAAAAAAAAAATCTAGGTCATTGAGCAGGATGGTGTCACAATGAACACCAGCAATGAGGACTTCAACAATCCAGCCTGCATTCAGTGTGTGTGTGTGTGTGTGTGTGTGTAGATTAGGTTTATATTACTTTGAGGGGGCCAAATGCCCCCGTTTTTTGTGTTTTTGGGTCCCCACAAAGATCTGTGAATTTAATCAAAAAAGTAAAAATGTCAAAAGGTTAAGGTAAGGACTGGGAAGTGGTTAAGGTCGTCATGTTGTGATTAGAGTTTTCCCCATATGAATGCGTGGAGAGTCCCCACAAAGATATAATTACAAACCTGTGTGTGTGTGTGTGGATTAGGTTTATATTACCTTGAGGGGGCCAAATGCCCCCCACAATGTGATAAAAAAAAAATCTGTTTTTTGATGTTTTCGGGTCCCCACAAAGATCTGTGAATTCAATCAAAAAATTATAATTACAAACCTGTGTGTGTGTCTGTGTGTGTGTGGAGTTGACATCTTTCCTGGTCTCGTGCATGCATGTGCCCCTCGACGGACTGGCATCCCAACCAGGGTGAACTCCACTATCACGCTCCCTGCTGCCAGGGACGAGCTCCAGGATGCCCTGCCGCCCTGACCAAGATAAACAGTTGGGAAATGGGTGGGTAGAATAATTAGGAAACCATTTGTTCGGATTAAACAAGATTTTGCATTTAAAATATATGCAAGCATTTGTTTAAAAAAGCAATAATTAATGTACGCATTTGTAAAAGGTGAAACATGGATTTTAATAAAAAGTAAATAATTTTCCCAAATGAGGACATAAAATGATAACTATAAATGTGTGGCATAAGTATTTAAATGCATTGTTAATTATGCATGTCATTCTAAATATCCATGCAAGCTAACATGCATTAGCATAATCAACTGGTTATTTACTCGAGAAACTACCAACAATCTGTTTGTCTTTGAACTAAAAGGGCACAGGCGGTGGATGAGCACCACACACTGCCCTCTGCTGGTCACCAATGTGGCTCACAGCACAGATGAAAACCATCTCAAGGATACTTCAAATCAGCATCAGATTCGCTCATTTTGTGAGTGCAGTAATTAAACTTATCAGGACAATGAAATGGCATTCAGAGAGCAATCATACTGTTTTTTTCAATCAAGCAGCTGCTTTCAATTTTGGCAATAAAAAAATGCTTTACTGGAGAGAAAGAGATGCGGAATATCTTTTAAAAGGTTAGATGTAATCGGACCCTCTTACGACCTTTCTGACACACTTAAAGCCAATCCTGTCCACACCGACAGCTCACACTTGACAGCCTCCAAGCTGCAGCATCTAGGGTGACCTCTTCGGTCTGATGTGTCGAGTTTGCATCAGTGTGCCGAACGAACACCAGAGTCGTTCAAAGCCAGGACAGTCTTGAAATATTCAATAGCAAATTCAGAAATGGGAGTTGCAGATTTCTATGTCATGGCAGCCTGAGAAAAATATTAAACTACATTTATTGAGTCCATTGTGTATTTCTGGGTTTATTTTAATTCAGCTTCACAAAGCAGCAAAACTCATGGCTAATCTCTAAGATGAACATGGAAAACTAGTTGCTCTGCAAATGGCACATAATTTATATAAAATGAGACTTATAAAGAATCATTACAGGTAGACCACATCTGAATAAATTATTCATTACTGTGATTTTGTATACCATCCTATCCAGGGTGTCCCTGTGCTTGTGAGGGTAGGCTTAAGGTTCACCATAACCTTATACTGGATAAGCAATTGTAGAAGATGGGTGGGTGTCATTTCATATAATTAAATGTCATGAACCTTAAAATTAAGAATGAGTCAATTTATAAATAAAACTGGAAAGTGACACACTTGTGTAGATGATGCTGCCTTCATTTACGCCCTACTCATTTTTTGTGGGCAGTTTATTTTGCATTGGATAAGTGTTTTGCACATCTGTTTTACAGGAATTGCATAATGTGTCCGGGTAAAAACATTATGATATATTATGGATTTTACAGCCATTAAAGTGGACTGAATGCAGTAGCTTTCTAGCAGTGATTGCTGTAATTCATACATATTGTCAAACATTACTACATCAGTAACTGGCTACTAAAGTGTTTCATGGTTAATACACAGTGTTTTTTGGATTGTTCGGCAATGATTTAGTGTGTAGTAATGGGTTGGTGCTTCTAGCTGCCCATCGACCACGCATCCCTCAGCTGGTTTCTAAGCTTCTACATCCCCGAGGGACAGCGGGCACTGGCTCAAAGGAGGCTACTCAAGGGAAAAGCCGATAGGAAAACTATAAAGCTTTTACATGAACTTCACATGTTACCATGTGGTAACTTATGGCTTTAGTAGGAAGTATGTGTTTATTGCTTGTTGTTTCTTAAGTTTTATATTGTTTTTATATTATTCTTATGAAAGACATGTATGATCTCTGTTGGTTTAATTAGACAATGGAAAATTAGTGTGATGTTCTCAGAGCACAAAGTGAATGCACCAATTGAAAAAGGATGTTTCCTTTTCAAAACACTCATTCTAGTTGTGTGGAACCACTGTTCATTCAAAGAAGGATGCATAAAAACTAATACTAGCAAAACATTTAATTTAATGTGCATTGTACATCAATGTATAAAATATGTTTGACAAAAAAAATTATTTAATAAATATTTTATAAACTATATTGCCAAAATAATTGAATTCAGGTGTTCCAATTACTTCCATAGCCACAGATGTATAAAATCAAGCACCTAGGCATGCAGACTGCTTCTACAAACATTTTTAAAAGAATGGGTCACTCTCAGGAGCTCAGTGAATTCAAGCATGGTACCGTGATAGGACGCCACCTGTGCAATAATTTGTGAAATTCCATATGTGAAATTTCCTTGCAACTAAATTTTCCACGGTCAACTGTTAGTGGTATTATAACAAAGTGCAAAGCAATGGGGAACAACAGCAAGAAAGCCATGAAGTGGTAGGCCACATAAAATTACAGAGCGGGGACAATGCATGCTGAGACGCACAGTGTGCAGAAGTCACCAACTGTCCACAGAGTTAATAGCTACAGACCTCCAAACCTCATGAGGCTTTCAGATTAGCTCAATAACAATGAATCGAGACCTTCATAGAATGGGTTTCCTTGGCGGAGCAGCTGCATCCAAGCCTTACATCACCAAGTGCAATGCAAAGCATCGCATGCAATGGTGTAAAGCACGCCACCACTGCACACTAGAGCAGTTGAGATGTATTCTCTGGAGTGACAAATCATACTTCTCTATCTGGCCTGCACATAGCCCTGACCTCAACCCAAGGGATGAATTAGAGCAGAAGACTGCGAGCCCGGCCTTCTCATCCAACATCAGTGGCTGACCTCACAAATGCTCTCCTGGAATAATGGCTCAATCCAGTCTAAGCCCGAAACCGAGCTCACCCAGCACCCGAAGAGGCCACCTCTGCACCATGTCCAGGCAAGGCTACCGCCACACTCAGGAGATGCCACCACTTTTTCTGCTGCCACGCCCCACATACCCAGCACTGAGGCTACTGCTATCTCACCAGCCCCTGCTCAGTCCTCTACTGGCCTCCAGTCCCATGCCCGCCTTTCTGACTGCCGCCTGCTCCAAAAGGGTGAACCTGGAGGAGGACATGCCTGATGACCTGGAGTGGGACCCCTCTGAACTGGCCCTGAGTCCCTCTTTGTGGACCCCGGTTGCCGTCCTGAACCTGAACCCCCCCTGTCCCCTGTCCCGAGGTGGCTTCCTATATCAATGGGGGTTCAAGAGAGAGGCCAGCTGGGTCTCGGTCTCCCAGAGAGGGAGATGGGGGCACGCCATCCATGGCCACCATGCTAACCCCACAGGGCCCTCCTACCCAGCAGGCTCCTCGGGTCCCTCCTGTTCCTGTCCCCTTCCCTATTCTCACCCATCAGGTTCCCTTTCTCCCTGGGGTCCATGCCTTGCAGTCTTGGCAACGTCCCCCTTTCCCTGCCCTGCACTCCCGGCATTTTCTCTTGGCTCTAGCCCTGCTGTACCTTGACCTCTTCAGGTCCTGCTGGTCTATTCAGTCCTTGGGGGACTCGTGTCCTATGGTCAACGCCCCATGCCCATGGTCCAATGGAACCCCTAGCCCAGCCCTGTTTCCTCCTGCCTCATTTCCATTTTCACCCCAATTTTAGCCTTATAGCCCTGTTCCTCCTCTGTTTTTCCCTGGCCCGTGCCCTTTGTTGCTCTTATCAGTGTCTATACACCTGCTCTGGTTGTCCCCACACCTGTCGGCCCTGTCTTTGTTTGACTGTCTGTTCCGTCCGGTGTATGTGTGGTACCTAGTGTAGTCCACGTTTGATTCCCATGGTTATGTCTCATGTCTGATCTTGTGCCCTGTTTGATCCTCTCGTGTCATTCTGCCTCCATTTATGTGGTTCTTTCCATGTTGGTTTGGTCTTGGGGTGTGTGCGTGTGTGTGTATATAGTGTTTATTCTTAATTCCCCAATGACCTCCTGTATTTGGGCCCCTATATCGCCATGCCTAATGTCTTACCCTGCTTGGTCCTGCTCTGTTGGTGTCCATCTTGTCTTGGTCCAGTCTGTCCTGTCTACTCCTATACTACCCCCTGTCTCTTCTGTTCCCTGGTCTTAGCTGTTTAGTCCCTAGTTTGATCCTCTCTTGTCTAGTGCCCCGTCCATTGGCAACCAAATGACACATTTATTTAATATGGATTGTACATGAACGTAGGACTTGTTTCACAGTAGAATAATTTCTATGGATTGTACATAAGAACATAAGAACATAAGAAATTTACAAACGAGAGGAGGCCATTCGGCCCATCAAGCTCGTTTGGGGA
>JAODLC010000002.1:16898793-16912009 GCA_026781145.1 Hippopotamyrus pictus | reverse complement strand
GCAATTCTATAATGTGCATATAATGTAAATAAGTTGTAAAGTGTGATTTAGGCAGTGCACCGTGGGACAAAACAAATATGCCACAGTTGAATTATTTGATTACGTGTTTCATCACATTTAAAGTGATCTTGAAAATGCAAAGGGTGTGCATTATCCCCCGGAGTCCACTGGTGAAAGCACGTACAGTACTCCATAGGGCATAGGACGTGGCTGTCCCATTTTGTTTTAGAGCTATTAACCCCTTAGTTGTTGCTCTATTGCACTTTAAGTGGATGCAATACAATAATTAGTAACTTACAGACAAAAATAATATGAAAATCCATATGAGGCTAACTTAACCGCGGTCAATGACAAGTTATCTTCATCCTCTACCAAAGCAAACAGGCAATCGTAGTCAATATTAGCGGAGATATTGCCACTGTTCCCGCCTCCAAAGTGTCAAAATTCATCTTGTCGAGCAAGCGAGTGCTGCGCAGACGCGGGCACGTAGATAGGGTCCAACGAACGTGAGTGCTTAGAGAGGATGGGTTTTCTGCTCGTGAGCGCATACGCGCTCGTGATTTTCATGCGTGCGAGTTTTGGCACTAATTTAATGCCATAATTTTGGACCGTCCGAATCCCAAACAGGGGCCTGTCGCTGCAGGGGCCCGCGGTGTATTGCACCGATTGCACCTGTGTTAAAAGCGGCCCTGCTTATTGGGACCAACTTGCTGGATGTTCTCTACAGCGAGTACTGTGATCAGAACTCTTCCTTAAATTGTTCGGCAACAAAAGGTTATCAGCAAATTCTCAAAACACTTCAAATGAGACAGAAGCAACACTCCAGTGGTGGAATTGGTTTTGTGACACTCAGAAGGCACTCAAAGGAAGTAATTCCTGCTGGCCAGAAAGTTGTTCTGGATGGTTTTGTGAGTGCTAATAGCATCAATGTCACTGATTGGGCACTACTAGAACAGTCAAGTTCATTTCTTTTACCTAGCGGAATTTTTGTTGCCCAAGCAATGTCCTCACAAATTGCCTGTGTGGATTAGAAATGAAACAGGCCATGACATTATACTTCCAAATAACTGTGTAATTGAGTTGAATGTCCCTCACCATGTGTATGAACACCGTCCCACAGGTGGAACACTTCCTGCTATTGCAGGCTGCTGTTCAGTCTCCACTGTCAGCCAGGAAGGAGCCAGTGGCAGCAGTCTGAAAATTGATTTTGGGCGACTCTCCCTTACCAGAGGTATGGAAAGCTCGAA
This sequence comes from Hippopotamyrus pictus, assembly GCA_026781145.1. Taxonomy (NCBI): domain Eukaryota; kingdom Metazoa; phylum Chordata; class Actinopteri; order Osteoglossiformes; family Mormyridae; genus Hippopotamyrus; species Hippopotamyrus pictus. The sequence goes on along the minus strand of JAODLC010000002.1, from coordinate 16,910,762 downwards.
TAGTAGGAAAACTTGGTGCTTATAAGGATGTTTTCTCTCAGGATGACCTTGGTCACCAAAGTTAGACATCACATTAAGTTACGAGATGAAACGCCTTTTAAGCAGAAATCGAGACCAATACACCCAAAAGGCTATGAGGCAGTTAGGAAGCACCTTCAGACTCTTTTAGAAGCTGGTGTAATTCGAGACTCAGAGTCTCCATTCTCCTCACCTATTGTTGTCGTAAGGAATAAGAATGGAGATGTGCGGCTGTGTGTTGATTACAGAAAGCTAAACACACAGACCATAAGAGATGCCTACGCTCTACCTACTGTAACCTTGAGGAGGCATTTTCTGCACTCGCTGGTTCAAAATGGTTTTCCGTCATGGACTTAAAATCTGGGTATTACCAGATTGAAATGGAAGAGTGTGATAAGCCCAAGACAGCTTTTGTGTGTCCCCTTGGCTTCTGGGAATTTAATCAGATGCCTCAGGGGATCGCCAATGCACCCAACACCTTCCAACATTTGATGGAAAGCTGTATGGGGGATATCAACTTGAAGGAGGTTTTGTTATTCCTTGACGATTTAATTGTCTTTTAGGATTCCTTGGAGGAACATGAAGCTCGACTCCTGTGTGTATTGCAGCGATTAAGAGAGAATGATCTTAAATTATCTCCTGGTAAATGCAAGTTTTTCCAAACACGTGTGCGCTATCTTGGTCATGTTGTTTCAAGTGATGGAGTTGAAACAGACCCAGACAAAGTACATGCATTGAAGACCTGGCCAAAGCCTCAAAATCTGAAAGAGCTCCGTTCTTTTGTATTATCGACGTTTTGTTAAAGATTATTCAAAAATCGCAAAACCCCTGAATGATCTTACTTCTGGTCACCCACCAGCACGGAAACATTCCAATAAGATGGTAAGGAATGGAAATTATTTAAATCCTAAGGAGCCCTTTGCTGACAGGTGGACATCTGAATGTCAGGCAGCATTTGAATCCATAATTGAAAAACTGACGACAGCCCCAGTTCTTGGATTTGCGGACCCCAGGTTGCCATACATTCTGCACACTGATGCTAGTACCACTGGTCTTGGAGCAGTGTTGTATCAGGAGCAGGATGGGCAACTTAGGGTAATTGCCTATGCCAGTAGGGGTTTGACAAGAAGTGAAGCTCGTTATCCGGCACACAAATTGGAATTTTTGGCGTTGAAGTGGGCTGTAGTGGAAAAGTTCCAGGACTACCTCTATGGGAACACTTTTACTGTTATGACAGATAACAGTCCTTTAACATATGTGCTCACTTCAGCCAAACTGGATGCAGCGGGCTACCGCTGGCTAGTAGCACTTTCAGTTTTCAATTTCAATATCAAATATAGAGCTGGGAGCTGGAACCAGGATGCTGATGGTCTTTCCAGGCGGCCTCATGGTACACCAGTTGAGGATCCTGCTTCACTTGAAGAAACCGAAAGAATTCAAAGGTTCACTTCTTACCATTCATTAAACCATGAAAACATACCAGTAAATGTAGTTTCAGCTGTGTGTCATCGACATCTCCCAACCGAAGAACAAAGTTCAGTACCAATGGCCCTGGTAGAATCTCTTGCTATTAGTGCAGATGCAGTTCCAGCTGTATATGAGGATGAGGAACTGAAGAGTGGGTATGTGACTATACCTACCTTCAGTGAGCTAGAGTTATTAGAACACCAGCAAGTTGATTCTGACATCCGTCGTGTCACCCACTGGTTGGACACAGGACCAGAAGTACCTTCTGCTGCTTCTGTTGACACCCAAAATCTAAAGTTGCTACTTAAAGAATAAAGAAAGAATAAAGTGCTACAGTAACATGGTGGTGGACATCCCCATAGCTGCTGATGGCAGCACATATGGTCACATTTCCACCACGCTGGCCAGGTACTTCTATAATGGCATGTTGACCAATTATGTTGTGACCTCTCTTTCTCCTTTTTGCCAGATTGAATCCAGCTTCATTCATGAAGATGTATTCATGAGGCCTCTCCACTGAGTCAAATTCAAAAAGTCTCTATACACAATGAAAATAGAGTACAATCTGTTCTGTGAATGACATATATAGTACAGTATACTGTACGTGCTAGTGCTGAGTTTACTGTAACAGTTTACTTACTTGCACATATTGATATCGTTGCTCAAATGGTACCCTATAGTCGTTTCATCCTTATCTGCTTGCGTCGCAGAACATGGTCAATTGTTGAACAACTGACATGGTTTATTCCATCAAAATGCACATTGTCTTCAATAATCCGTCGTTCTATTTCACACAATCGTATTGTGTGTGTCGTATTGACAGACACAATTACTGTCTCTTGTTTTTCTGAGTACATACGTGTTCTTCCACCCCTATGTGACCATCTTTCAATTATGCATAAAGATAATATTGTTAGAAATATACATGCTGTATTGTAAATGTTCATGCGTGATAAAACAGATATAGTACTGTAAGGAAATTATTTTTCACTGTCCCCTTTCTAGAGATTGGTGGAGTCATTTACTGACACTGAAATCATGCCATAACTTTCAGAGACAAAAATACATTTTACCAGTTTTCTTCTCTGAAGGTCCTGACTATGGAGGCCACTGTGAACCGGCTTAAATTTGGTTGCACACATTGTCCTGCTTCCCTCATAGTCATGCCATGAACCACAACATGATCTATGATTATTGCTCTAATTTCATTTTTCTTGGTCTTCCTCCTTGTCCACCACCTCTGACACGCACTCCTCTTCCTCTTCTGTTGTAATGCTCCATGTTGAATTCAGTCACGCCGCTTGCATTTGACTTGGCTTATATCCTGTTTATTGAATGGGTTCCACACATCATAGATTACACATGTGTGCTCAATTTTGAGTGGTAGTGTGTTAATGATGAAAACAGTGTGTTATTTGTGCGTACCTTTTGGAGTCAGTGTGTGCCATTCTGGGTCCAAGTGCACCACACTGCTAAATGTGTTTTGTGAATGAGAATGTGTTTAGAGTTTTGCTAATTGGGAGATTCAGATTTGCTAATTGTGTCTAACTAGATGAACAGTGTTTATGATTTTGCCAACTGTGAGATTGATTTGATGAAGGAGTTTTGGTAGTTGACAGTTTTAAAATTTAGTGTTTTAGCAATACAGAAAAACTGTAATGTATATATTAATGGTTATTGTTAATTCAAGTTCATGAAATGTTCTGTTATTAAAAATTCTGACTTTGAACAAAAACCTGATACAGACCTTTGATAAAAAAAGAGAACCTTTGGTGTAGGGCCTCCTCTTGTGGCCAGTACAGCACCAAGTCATCTTAGCACCAAGTCTTGCACAGTGCCCAGGAGGATTCTGAGCAATTCCCCTTGCCGAACAGTGGCCAGGTCACTACGTGATGCTGCTATTTCCTGACTCACTCCTCCTAAACACCGCAAAGTGGCTCAATAATATTCCGATCTTTACAGGCCACAAGGGATGTTTAACTTTCATGTTCATTTTCATGTTCATCAAACCACTCTGTCACCAGTCTTGCATTATCATCCCAATACACGGCACCACCTTCAGTATACAACGTTTTAATCACTGGGTGAATATGGTTCTCCAGAATGGTTTGGTAGTCCTTGGCAGTGATGTGTCCATTTAGAAAAAGTAGTGGGCCTAGGGAATGCCATGATATTGCAGCCCAGCCTATCACTGATCCACCCCTGTGCTGCACTCTGGGTGCACAACAGTCTGGGTGGTAAGCCTCTTTGGGGCATCTCCACACCGTAACACTCCCAAGATGAGAGAACAATAGATGTTTCGCATTATCCACAGCACAAGATTTGCACTGCTGGCGCCATTGTAACTAACGTTTGGCATTGGCACGAGTGACCAAAGGTTTTTCTATAGCAGTCTGACCATAAACAGTTTTGGTGGAAACGGGAGAAACAAGGTGTGCATTTAATTCTTTAACAGCTGTGGTTGTATGTTTTTTGGATACAATCCGGGTTAGAACACTATTGATCAGGTATTTCAGTTTCATTATACAGCAATGGTATATGGGTTTGAACAAGACGCAATATGTAAAATCAATCCTATATTTCCATGGAGATTAATAAAGTATTACTAAAGTATTGTGTCATAAATGAAAACATAAATTTTATCATTTGAGTTAAATTTTATTTGGTCTTTGTATTTTTTTATTTTTATCTTCCACGTTAAAATGTTTATTTTCAACATTTACACACGCACATAAACACAGACACACAAATACACAGAGTTGATTAGGCCCAGCCCAGTGCGAAATTCCACAAACACAAAACAAACTGGAACAATTAACATGGCCCTCAAAGCCCACCAAAGGACATTTCTAAATAAATCTGGAAAGTCAATATACAGGCTCTTATAAGCTGCAACATAATCTTTTATATAGCCTAGATTCACAAAATAAAATAAGAGTTTCAAAGGAAGAAACTTAGGTAGGGCTGAGATGATGCAGTCATCACACCTGTCCTGCCCATTCGGCCAGTACGTCAGCTTTAGGAAAGGACAGTGCACCACTGCCCTCCAGTGGTGTATTACATGCATCACAAACAGTTCATAAAGGGTGCCTGTCAGCTTGTTCATTTCATGGAACATTTCTCATTTCAGGAATCTAAAAATTATACTGGAGCACAATGCATTACTGTTGTGCTTCATAAAAGAAAAAGACTGAAAATCAATGTGGCACTATAACTGAAAACAGAGAACAGCACTGGCAAGATACCTCCCTGACAGACACCCACAGATATGTGTTTAGAAAATCCAGTGAAGTAAAAATTAAGATACAAAAAAAGTTATTAAAAAACAAGAGGCAGTAATGTATCTGTGGCCTTCTTACTCCAGTGTATGGGTTATCGTTAACTTATCCATTTAACCAACTCTGCAACGACAATGCGAATGTTTACTGTTATTGTTTGAAAGCCTGAAGATTGCATTCGTCCAGTGCTGTAGCAAGGCAAAATACTTTCCTACAGCATTTTACAGTGCACATAATGACCAAAGAATACAATTAATTCAAGTATCTTAGGAACGAATAAAAAAGACAAGCCTGGAATAGCCTATTCTCCATTTTCCCCAAGTTTGACTATTGGCCAGTCTATAAATATCATAAACTACCGTTCTTCCCAAATTCTTTCTCTGGGGGGGCTTAAATCTGCTGCTCTTGTCATCAGTCATTAAAAAAGCACCCGGGGCACACAGCTGTTCTCGACTTTCAAGCAGGATGACATAAGATATCACAGAAAAGCATTAGTGGTTTGGTCATGTGGCCCAAAACAGAAGATAAGCAGCCAAAATTAAAACAGGAACTGGGGTTAAACCCTTCAAGGATTAGTTACCCATAAAGTTAATTTAAAAAGCTGATTAATTAATGCCAATAAGCAACAAATTGGAGTGAAAAGGAATAAAGAACTCTCTTTCAAATGTAGAACTAGCAAAAAATTTAAAAGGATGCATTGTAGAGGTTGAAAGTTTAAAGGCTGTTTAAACACAAGTTTTGCTCCAAAATTGTGCTTTCATTCCTTACAGCTCGCTTGGTGGCAAGTTAGACTTATTCACAACAATGGCCAGAATAATTCTCCTTGTTATCACGTCAAATGCCACAGAGGGACCAAGAGCCCATGGAAGGATGGCTTACAGTTAGAGTGATGCAGAGAGAATGTCACAATGGTTACAGCTAGGTATATGCCTCTGCAACACTATGTATGTGTACATTGCTGCAAAAGAGCACTGAGGTAATCACTGTTTCAGATTTCATCCAGACCCCACTACACAAGTCATTAAATAAATATTTAAATGCTAAATGTAACTAATTACAGGTTTAATACGGAGCCCCTGAAGGGACCTGTGCAAAAAAAATCAAATGATGTTACCTTTGCGTGTCCACAAGATACTTTTGCGAGCGCACACAAAAGTAACATCATCTTATTTTTTTGCACAGGTTCCTTCAAGGGCTCCGTAGTTTAAAGACTGTTATTGTCATTCAATTTTTTTTTACTATAAAATATGAAGCATTCTGCAGTAATCTTGTTCTGGATGAAAACATGCAATTTTGATCAACTAATAGGTAGCAAGTAAAAACCCAGGGGAAATTTCTACTAATTACAGAAATATCCCCACATTTTGTTTTTTTTAACTATTTGGTACAGGGCTCTCCCTCAGTGAAACAAAGATGGACCCCTACACACATAGCCAGTGGCCAACCACATCACCTGCAGCTAAAACTATCCCCTGTGAATTGGAAATATTTTAGCTTCAGTGCTGAAAGCCAAAGAAGACACAGCCCATTGTCACCACTGACATTGCATCACAATCAAGATGCACAGAGACAGGTGGAAGGCAGTCAGAAGACTTAAGGGAATGGAGAACTGATTGTTGATTTACTTGGGTACTTCATCTTGTGTGAACACAAAGTGCTGGCTTAGATACCCAAATAAATTCTTCAGGGAGGCAGGTGAATAGTACGGGCCTAAAGAACCGCATGTAAAAGCAGTCTCTCATCTTTTAGTGGTCACCATATTTTAGTGGTAACCATGAAAGCCCAACTTTGTAGCAGAAATGGTTGTGAGAAAGCCTCTTAAACCACAGCATACCATACAGTAATCAGGGACATTAACAGTGTTTTCTCTAAACAATCAAACCCCTGGGCCTGCATTGCTAAGGGTGACAAGAAGGATCAAATCATATTTATTAATGAGCCAAATAAAATTTTGCGTAGCACCGAAACTGCAGAACCAAGAACAATTGATAAGCTGGAAATCAATAAAACATTAAAAAACACAAAAATCTCCCACCAAATGATGCACCATAGCTCAAGAGCTTCTCAAACAAATGAAAGCAGATGAGATTTAGCCCTTGTTCTTTGGTTCATTGCTGACAACCTCTGCAGAAGCCTTGAGTATGTCAATGAACTCAGTCTCATGTCAAAAGTCTAAGAAAATGGCCAATGGTCATGCTTGATGCATGTTCAGGACCCACATTTACATCATTTATGCTCATCATAAATGTGTAATCTCATCATAATAGCAGTGTGTTCATCTCCTTAGCTCCTTTTAATGCTGAGGCAACTCCACCAACTTGATTATTACAATTTTTCTCCAAATGCAAACATGTCTTTGTTCTTAAAAAAGTATTGCAAAAACTACAGGCATCAGCACATTGTCTAGAAATGAATGATCATCCCAAAGTAAATAAATTTAGGCAAACATACCTGAATTTACCTGAACGTTAATGCTGGGATTATGAGAAGATCTATGTGCATATACTGTAGGTTTGTCTTTATCTGTGTGACATAATAATTGGTACCATGGTACTTTAGGCTTTGCATTGTATATACACAGTATACAATGGGACACTTTCTGAGAAGATTCCCTTTCCTGACACTGGCTGCAGTATGTCAACTTCCAGCATGCCTGAGCTGCAGTTTGGTCTCAGTCAGCCTTGTTCTGTGGCTCAAACATACATCACAGGGCAGTACGTACACCTTGCACTGGGTAGAGGGTTAGAGGACACCTTCCAAAGTAGTAGTTTGGCATTAATTAGATAGAACCAAACTTTAAACTTTAACAGAAAAGGACCCTATGAAGGTGTTAGTTTTGTATCGTTGTTGAAGTTATACCAGATATTTTGCCTTAAAGGGGTTATATGACAGTTCTCCTTTAAAAAAATCCAAGATGATCAAATCTGAATGAGAAAAACCAAAAAATCACTCCACTCTGGCCTTGAAACAGAGTATTTTAGTATCGTATCTATCACTGTCTGCACAGCTGAAAAACTTCTATCACTGCAGACGGAAAGTTTCAGTGTAAAACTCTAAATTAAAATTTGACTGATTCTGCAATACTTCTTTAAAACAACAAATGTACAGATGCTTGCTTATCAAGGGCAAGGAGGAGATGATTTTTGCCCCAAAACTGCGGTGATAAACAGATAAAACACAGGGGACCTAGAGAGCAAACACCTTAAAGGAACGACTGCGGCTGGGTAGCAGAAAAGACGACCACGTGACTGCAGCGGACACCGCTGGCCCAGAGTTTCACAATCTTCAGCAAAATTATTGTGCAATGCATCATTCTTTTCAGGCTCTTAGTCAATAACACAGGACCCTACGCCTTCTGAATTTGCTAGCCTCTCTGTCTAAGGGTAAATTGGAAAGTAATTCTCTAGTTATAGTGCAAACCCTTGCCCTATTAGCCTCATTTCAAAATCGTTTGAATCTAGACTGCTACTTTAATTTCTCATTTCTTGGACCTTTGATTGAGGACTTTTATGGTGTTACTGGGGAAATTACTTTGATACATGTGGCAAGAATTTATTATTCTTGTCATATGACACAATCTTTCTCTATATCACCCTAAATTAAAATGCTTAAAATGCTTGCAAAGAGATGTAAAACACTCTTCAAGCATTTATTGATTACTCATAACTGTAGCACAAACAAATGTTCATGGAACAACCTGAGGTACCCTTTAAAAATGTACTTAATTCATTTTTAATAGCAATTTATCTCTGCGGTTATAGACCAACCCACTTTACACACATGAAAGCTTTCCAGCACTTTTATAAAATTATAATTATTGTTAAGTTTTTCCCAAACACCAGTAAATAATTCCCATGCACATTAACACCCGGAGCTGTGGATCAGGAAAAATATCACAATATAAAGGGGTTTCCGGGAAGGAATGGAGGGGGTTTGAACAGACTCTGCCATGGGCGGGACACGGCATAGCAGCTTGGGACCCGAAGAATCCTCCTCTTTGGTGGGAACTTGCAGACCTGGCTGTTCACGCCAAACTCCCTCGTCTGTCTCCCGCAGTAGAGAGCTGCTCCTCACAAAGGGAAGGATGCCTGGCTCAGAACTGGTCGTTTCCCAGTGTCGGGGACTTCCAGGGCCGGATGGCTGGCAGCAGAGGTCTGCTCTGGCATGACTCTTTGGCGATGCAGTTCAGGGGTGTCCTGGGCCCCAGCCATGTCAGGTCGATAAAGGGTGAGTCCGGCTGACACGGGGGGGCCACCCTTAAGCCCGACAGAGAGGGGCTGCCATTGGTGGAGCAGGGGGCAGAACGAGAGGTAGCGGGACAGGGGGCAGAAAAAGGGTCAAACGGGGAGTGAGCTGCTTTGGGGGCGATGAAAGAATCAGCTTCCCGAGCGAAGGGGTCACAGTCTGTGGCAGGGAAGGGGTCACAGTTTGTGAAGGGATTTGTGGTGGAAAGCTGGCAGCTCGGTATATGACCCAGAAGTCTTTCAGGCTTGGCTGATTCCTCACCTACTCCTGCTCCCCCAGCAGACACAAAGCTCCAAGGATCGATGCGGGGACGAATAGGAGAGGGCCTTGGCCTCGGGATGACGCTCACCTCCAGCCGGGGGCTCTTGGGGCTCCACAGTCGAGGGTCAGGGAACAAGGCAGGAGGTGGTGGCGTCTGGTCATCAGACGCCAGGCTGTCCAGGCACAGGGGCAGGTCCAGCACTGCAAAGGTGCAAGAGGAGGCTTTAAGTCTGCCGATGACAGGCCTGAACAGCAAACCTCTACTGAACATTACAGCATGGAACTGCAGCCCTGAGGAATACTAGGTCGTAGCAACACTGTCAGTATCTGCTGCCGGCTTTGTTTAAGCCTGTTGGTTTGTGAGTGAAATTAACCTGTGACCTCTTAGCACATACACCTACATTACTGTGCAAAAGTCGTAGGAAGACAAAAAAAAAATGCTGTTTATAAGGCTGTTTATCCGGGGAGCATGTGTATAAAAATGGACAGAAAAAAACACAATTTAACATAATAGGGAGATAATTAATAGTAATTAGTAACACAATAAAATTAAACAAGAATTTCTGTTCTCCAAAAAGTTTCTAATATATCCTCGGATGGCTAGATGAACGTCGCTTCGTTCCCAAACCTCTTCAGGGCCACCCCAGCTGTTCCATATATGTGTTACATTTCAAGTTCACTTAATTCATTATCTCAGTGAGGTATTGATTAACCAAAAAATGAATGGCTGTAATGGATAGTAGTGGCAAATACTGGGTGATTTTAGCAGAGGTTTTCAAATGGTTAAGCTGACACCTCAACAGACATATCATTCCACCAACAAGAAGATCATGTAAACTCCAATTTTCATTAACTGCCAAAGGCTTTCTTGCACAGTAGTGTACATACCAGTATTCAAACTAGCAGCCGGACTCACCTGTTTAAACCGACTAAATTTATATAGCCACGGAAAAGATTAAGAGACCACAGTACAATTTTTTTTTGTTTCACTCATTTCTCAATTTATGGGCGTGCGTCTGTGAATAATATATATTTTTCTGCAAACTGCAGTCTGATTCTTCCCTGTTTCTCATTAATGAAGGGCTTCTTCCTTGGTTTATGGGACCTCAGTCCTGCTTCTAGGACCCTGATACAAACTGTCCTAGCAGTGCACTTCACACCTGCACTTAATGTTTCCTGTTCCTTTTGAAGGTCACTTGATATCATCCTACGATTCATGAAAAACTGTCGGATAAGTTAATGGTCATCTCTGGCATTAGAATATGACTTCTGCCTGTTACCTGGCTGGTTTCTGGTCCTTCCCAGTGTCTCCTGCTTCACCTTATTTTTGTGTAGTGCTATCTTAGAAATTTTGAACCTGGAAGCAACCTGCTGCTCAGTGTAGCCTTTTGCCAGCAGAAGAACGATTAAACCAGGATTTAGGAATGCAAATAATTTTAAAAATATAGAGTGGTCTCAATTTTTTCCATGGCTGTATATTTATCAGAAGATAAATATTAGAAACTAGAAATGCATGCAAGGCTGCCATGCTGTTCTCAGAATGTAAATAGATCATGTCCAACCGAGCTGAGAGGAGTGCAGGCTGTCTGGGGCTCCTCTGCTGAGGTCCAAGTTCTGATCCCACGAGACACAGGGACGAGGGAGGGGCGTGAGGGCCTGGGCCGGGTTTTGGGCTTCGGGTAGGGCTGGGGTTGGATCCGGGAAGGGTAGGGGCAGGTTCAGGGGGCCCGAGTGGGAGAACATGATGAGGTCGTCCAGCACAGATGGGTCCTGGGCCATCACCTCCGAATCTGGGGGCTGGGGGGTGATCCTGGGGGATAATCTGGGCTGGGCTGCAACAGAGCGGCCCAAGGCCACAGAGGCCAGCATGGAGCCCAAGCTCAGCAGGGCCCGATGGGTGCTTTTCTCAGCACCGCCCACTGAGTAGTGTTCTGCTCCAGGGGAACCGCCCCCAGACCAAGAGCCCCAGTTTAGGGACCCCCCCTCCTCACCACCCATATCCCCCTGAGGTAGACCGCTCCTGGGAGATTCTTTGGGACAGAAGCCTGAGGGACAGGAGAGACAGGCTCTGCTTTACTCAAGTACAGTATGGGGCAGTAAACTTTTTATTTACATTGGTAACTTTTCAAATATTTAAACTCATAACATTACAGAAATAACAACCATACCAGAAACTACTAGATACATAAAAAACAAGCTTTTCTTGAGTAAAGAGAGTTTTTGAAATGCGTGGTCTCTCTTGCTGGGTCAGAAATGCTCAAAGGGCAAGCAGGCACATGCATACCATTGGGGGTAGACTCCGGGCTGGGAGGTCTGTATAGCTCGAAGTCAGATCTGGAGCGGTCAGTTTCATTGCTGTCCATCTCCAGAAGCTTGGCTCTCATGGAGAGACTGATGCACACATGCATGAAAACACAGAAACAAGAAAGCAGATGAGATAAACCACCAGGGAAGCGTATCAGATTCAGATGAGAAGGGTTGCAGGCGGGTGGGAGGGAGCCATACCTGCCCTCAGGTGTATTAAGGCGTAAAATCTTGGGGTTCTTGGGACTCTGGGGGCTCCTCTGGGGGCCTGCCCAGCTGTCACAGCTGGCCTGCTTGATAGCGGAGGTCTCTGGGGACCATACAGGGCTCAAGGGAAAGACCCTGGTGTTTTCACTGGGAGTGACTGGACAGGACCAGAGACAGAGGTATAGTGTC
>JAODLC010000002.1:16841739-16878528 GCA_026781145.1 Hippopotamyrus pictus | reverse complement strand
GACATTCCGTTCATTGGGTTGCAGACTAAGGACAACTAGGGGATCCTGCGCAAACAACTGACAGGCAGCCAACGACATTAAGTGCTTGTTTATTAGAGTTTTTCAGAAAAATTATTTCATTTAATTTCATTTCAGGGAACATACCGTCACTAAATAATAAATATATGACTGCCAGTGTCCCGCCTGTTCAGTAGCTGCTTATCCAGTGTCTTGCTGAAGCCTCTTCCGCAGATTAGCAAGGTGAGGTACCCCCGCTCCCCCCCACCCACTCTGGCCCTGGTACAGCGCGATGTAAGAAATGCCCAAAGACACACACAATCACCTGTACCACTGCATGACAGAAATGTATTTATCTACAGCACTTGAAAAAGGTACTACTAAATATTTGTGCAACTACTGGCTGTATGAATGGATATGTGTGAAAGGCTGTGTTACAGTACTGGCCAAAGAGAAGCGCTGCCCGAGAAAGAATGCAAGTGCTGCATCTATCTACTCCATAAACAACACTGCGTGTTAAACTGTTAAGAACGACAGATAAAGTAAAACATATAAGTCTAATGTAGTAAATGAGACAAAGGTACACCCTAAGTACCACTTAAAGTGCAATCTCCTTGCTGAACATAATTTAAAACTGTGCTGTCATGATGACTGTCACCTAATGGCTCATTTATACCACTAAGTAGATTTTAGGATAGTCAGACGACCATTTTGTCCAATGTTTTCATAAAAGGGCCTCAGACATCATGCAATGTTATCAAATTTTATTACATCATATCCATAAATATACCAACATGCTTTGAAACTTTTTTCTTACTTTGAGCCTTGCAGGAAGTCAAAGACGTGGGTAATTATAGACTCAGTTAGAGCAAAAATCACGCTGTTGCTGTGAGGAATAGAGACCAAAATAAGCAACGTGAATGTGAAGAAGGCCGATGTGTAGCTCTGTGACACAGGCTGGCTGGAGGAGTTGCAGAGCCGCGCGCCGCCAGCCTGCATCTCCCCGCCGTAGGCGAGGGCAGAATTCCGACAGGGGTGGGGGCTTTCCCAGGAAAAAGGGCAGCTTTGTCCCGAGAACGGCAGCGACACGGGCCATCAGACGACCTGGCAGCCTCTCCACGGACAGCGGGAGAGAGAGAGGGACGTATCGAGGCAAATTCTCATGCTACACATAGTTATTATAGCCTGTGCTGCCAAAGGCATGGCTATTATACAGGAGGGAGCAGATCTGCGCTGCTGGCGCCTGCAGATGGAAGCAGCAAGCAGCCCTGTGGTAGGAACCTGCTTATTAAACAATGAAGCTTACTCTTTTTTCCTCTCTTTACATAGGATTCATAACGCTAAAGCAATCGCAGAAGGCTCCGGTGTGTGTGTGACGTGTAAGCGTGCTCTCCGGCTCTTCTCTTCTCTCTGTATTCCCATTTCCTCACACAGGCCCAAAACACAGAGCTCAGCTGAAATGCAAGCTTTTGCCCATGTAACATGCCACGTTTCCAGCACCAGATAAATGCCCGACACTGTGCGCAGACCCCATGCCTCACTCACAGCTGCATATGTGTGTGTGTGTGTGTGTGTGTGTGTGCGTGTGTGTGTGATTATGTTTATATCTCCAACAATGTAGTAAAAACCTTTTATTTTCACATTGTGGGGACCATTTTTCAGGATTTTTCATGGAATATGTACTGGTTATTGTGCAAATGGCAAATAAATTAGATTTCAAAGGAAACTTCTGAAGAAAATGCTGAAATAAAAGCATCTGACTGCCCAGTAGCCATAATCACAATGCTCTGCATGCAGTTACTCCCAGCTCTTTGACTGGTCACCAATTAAAGCAAAGGGGAAAAACACCTTTAAAAGAGGGAGAAATGCAAAGATGGATATTTCATGTGCAATGTGATATGAGAACTCCATTAAAATCTGGTGCATGATTGTCAGTGTTTATTAAACACTGAGTGCAGCAGAAACATACCCAACATATTAATGATGGGAGAAATAGGGCTTTAAAAACAATGGCAGATGGAATCACTGCACACTGTCCATCGTGTTGAGTATCGATAGCAGATTGAATCACTGCACACTGTCCATCGTGTTGAGTATCGATAGCAGATTGCATCACTGCACACTGTCCATCGTGTTGAGTATCGATAGCAGATTGAATCACTGCACACTGTCCATCGTGTTGAGTATCGATAGCAGATTGAATCACTGCACACTGCCCATCATGCTGAGTACAGCTTCATGATGATTTATGACATTCCAGGGTATACAGGCTGCAGGCTTGAGGAAATGTCCACATTCGATCTAAAGAATCTGGGTTGCCTTGACTTTTCACTTTTAACTCCTTATTATATATAGAAAAGCCAGCTGATCATTTTGACCATATGGGAACCAACAGTAGCTCCAAGTTTCAGAATTAAGACAAATGAATTTAACATTACATCCTTTAGTAAAGATAAACCTGCATAAATTGTAACAAAATATCCCTTAGAAGGTTAACTTTCTACCTCTGGGAGCTTGGACTGGTATTTTAAAAAGTTAAATGCTCATGCTGGGGATGGTTTGTATCTAAAGGTGTTCCCAAAGCTGGGAGCCCCATCTTATTAAATACATAGAGCCACCGCATGTGCTGCAGTCTTGCCCACAGTCTACTGAGCTGCCAGTAAGCTGGCATACCCCCAAACAGGAACCAGAGGAAGGCTTTCCTAACTATTCCAGACATATCACAAGTGCACCCAAACACTGCCCGACCTTGCAAAAGTATTAGTAACAGCTTAACCAACCAAAACAACCAGGACTGATGCAAACATTACAAAGCTTACATGGGGTTTCATAATGTCAATCTCTTCTCCCTTGATAAAGGGTAACACCGACAGAGAGGGTGACTGCACCCACACGCTTCCAGTCAGCTGTTAGGGTGACAGAGGAGTAAAGGCGCCCTTTCCAGCTGAAAGAATAACCACTCCACTCAAAGTTAACCAGCATCACTATACATTACGTTTTATCATTGTATATCTGCTAGCTAGGGTGACCACTGGCATGACTGTGTCCAAAAAGGAGGACTAAGGCTCAAAAATGTGGGGGCGTAATATCATGCATATAGTATAGAAGCCATAAACAGTATATTTACTGAAAATTATCTTGTCTCAAAAGAACGGCATAAATAAATACTTGCAAGCATGGCTGTTCTCAGCTTCCGTAGTATGTGTGTGTGGGGGCAACACATTTTTAGTGTGACCGGGGGTGGGAGAGAGTGGCACTAGTTGGTGATGGGGAGGCAGTTAGGAGGGAAGGATAAAGGAGGACAGGATGGCTAAAAGGAGGGTGTGAAACAGCAGTCTGAACCGAGGGCTGGAAAATCAGACTGTCCAGAAGCAACCTGGATGAGTGGTCAGCTTACTGGTAACCAACGGCTTTGATGCCAACCCTTTCAATATTGGCCATGTAATGCAATGCATTCTGGATGTATTTATCACTGGGACCAATAATGCAGAGCTTATTTTATCTGCGTGATAATGATAATGATAAGAGAACAGTGAGGGTGACTCCCTTGGTATTGCTGATGCCTCCCACCTCCAGGGTTGTCAGTTCGAATCCAGCCTCTAAGGCTAGGGATCTGTGCCAGCAATTGAAATGTTGCTGGTTTAAATCCCGTGAATGGCTGGAGTGACTCTACTCTGTTGGGCCCTTGAGTAAGGTCCTTCACCTGCAATTGCTTTGTCCTGGGTATGTCGTTAATCTGCATCCAGCCCATGAAGCAGGTCCTCCAACTTAGAGGGAAAATTTGGGGGCTGGTGGCAGGATTGGTACTCCAGACTGGAAGAAACTCACACTGTTCCATAAGATGGGTGTGGTGCTGATGTATCACCTGCTGCACTCAGGTTCTCATCCCTGAGGTGGTTTGTTGTGTGGTGGTTGCGGCAATGTGTTGTAATCAGCGCATGCTCCTTACCACCACCAGTGTGGATTTCAATCACACCACAGCACCAATACTGCATTTGTTAAGGTCCTAAATGACACCCATCTAAGCAGTGATGAATCAATCACAGTTTTGGTATTACTGGATGTCAGTGCTGCTAGACAGACTAGAAGAATGAGTGGGACCATGTTAAAGTGGTATATTTACAAGATAGGAACTACTTTGAGTCAATAGGTAATTATGAATGTGAGCAAACAAAAATCACATGTGGAGTTCCACAAGTATCCATTCTTGGGTCTCTACTATTTAACATCTACACTACATGCTCCCCCTTACCACATTATGAAACATTATAACATCTCTTACCATAATTATACAGATGACACTTAGATTCACTGAATACGTGTATTGAACAATTCAATGAATGGATGTGCCAGAATTTTCTACAACTGAATACAGAGAAAACTAAAATAGTTTTTCTTAGCCCCAAAAAAGAAAGACTGAAAGCCACTGCTCACCTTGAATCAATGACACTGAAACCTACAAATCAAGCTAGAAAACAGCGTAGACTTATAGTTCTGGATTCCAACCCTAATTTCAACAACCACATAAACACAATTACAAAATCAGCCTATTACCACCTTAAAAACATTGCAATGATTAAAGAATTCCTGAACTTAAGGATTTCCAAACAAGATACAGAAAAGCTTGTTCATGCATTTGTTTTAGCAGACTAGATTATTGTTACAGTGTCTTCACAGATCTTTCCAAAAAATCAATCAGACAGCTGCAGCTCATCCAGAATGCTGCCGCCAGAGTTCTCACTGCATATCACACCGGCACTTAAGTCACTGCACTGGCTTTCTGTGCATCACAGGACTGTATTTAAAATATTATTACTTGTGTAAAAAGCACTAAATGGTTTCGGGCCCAGATACATTTCTGATTAACATTATGAAGCATCCATACCCCTGAAGTCATCTGGGGAAGGTTTACTCAGCGTTCCCAGAATCAACACCAAGCAAGGTGAAGTTACATAGCTGGCATTAAATTGGGTGTTTCAGCCTTGTATGCCCTGTGATACACTGGCATCAAATTGGGTGCTACAGCCCCGTATGCCCTGTGATACACTGGCATCAAATTGGGTGCTACAGCCCCGTATGCCCTGTGATACACTGGCATCAAATCGGGTGTTCCCCAGCATTGTGCCCTGTGATACACTGGCATCAAATCGGGTGTTCCTCAGCATTGTGCCCTGTGATACACTGGCATCAAATCGGTTGTTCCCCAGCATTGTGTCCTGTGCTGCCCCACCCATGAGCCTGAGTGGGATAAGAGGATAGCTGGAATTCAAAGTTGCTTATTTTTAAGCTATCGTTGCTGCGTAGGTGATGAATTTAACCTGTGCATATGAACTCTTGCATAGAGTCACATTCTATGTAGAAACAGGGCTTCAGGCAGCGGTGTAGCAGGACAGATCACAGTTCTCTGTGAGCACAGTCTTCCCTCCTGACTCCCCCGGACATTCTCTATGCCTGCCACAGCCTACCTAGCCTTCTTATATGTCTGAGCCATCTCCGGATGCAGGCTGGAGACGCTTCCAAAATACAGGCAAACACTGCATATGTCAGGCACGCCGAGGCCGTTATCAGCTGCTGAGACACAAGCAGCCAGCGCCCTGGAAAAGCACCCGAACCCACACTCTCTGTCTGATTTTGTCTCACAGTCATACTCAATGGGCCTTTATACTCTTTGATGGTGACAACCATTTAAAGTGCAAGATGTCTGACACTATATCTCAAGTCAGAAAAACACTCCCTTTAAACAGGTTTCATATTTCACTTGGTTTTGATCCGTACAAAAAAAATTGCGATTCCTAAAGAAGTGCTTTGGGATACAGCAGTGTGTGTGTGTCCGAGCCCGGCCCCTGGAGCGTCCTCCCCCTCCATCCAGCACTGTGTGTGTCCGAGCCCGGCCCCTGGAGCGTCCTCCCCCTCCATCCAGCACTGTGTTTACTCTTACCGGAATTCCAGTTCCGGTCGTCGGCACAGATCCAACACCCTCCTGCATGCAGGTCACACACAAACGCACACACACACACACACACACACACACACACACAAGTACGCGCACACTGAAACCCCCTCGGGACTGTGGCCACTTTGACCGGAAGCCACTCCCCTCCAGAATGGTGCTGTTTTTAGGAATCTAAGCTATCAAAATCTTCAGTCACTGTAGGAGGCCAACAGAAAAAAAAATTAAAACACCCAGAGCAAGGAGTGAATTCAGTTCCCGTATGATGGTCAGGCTGAAATCACTTTGGGAGCTCCAGAAGGAACTTCAGCTGTTACAATACAGCTTTCATACTTTTATATTTTTATACTATGCAACTGTGAATCTAAGGTAGCTTAATAGTCAGTAAGAAAAAAAATACCTGGGTCATTATGGACACATTTTAAAAATGACTAACTACCTATGTCCACCATAAACTCGTGCTATCAAGGGCTTCCCAGCCATTAAGGCTCGTGACACCCTTTGACTAAAAAGCAGAGACTAGCTGTTTTACAGAGACAAGCATACTGCTCAAAGCAAAATGAACATTTTACATGGTGACTTTTAACTGCAGCACTGCTTAATGCATAAGGACAGCAGCAGCTGAGCTGGGCACATGCTTTCAAAAGAGCCCAACGACGTTTTGCAATTTGTGACAAAAAGCTAAACAACAGGATATTACTCACTAGTGCAACAGTGCGAGATGCAAGTAGCGACATGTCTGTTGCCAACATTAAGAAACAATAAAAAAAAAAAAAAAATGTAAGGAGGCAAAAGTGATGGTATCTCACAGCAGCTGAGGGGGAGGGAGTGATCCCATTCCTGAGCTGCACATACAAGCTATACGTTCATGTTTTGTCCCCCTTCCCTGCAAAACAAGGTTTTTCCCAGCCAAGTGCCTCCCCTCAAATCTCTAAGGTAATGAAGACTGACAGCAAAACAATGCAAAATAATAGTTATATTTTAACAAATTGCTACAATTTCAAGGACGTGTGTTAAAAAGCCCCATCTAAAGCCTTCTAAAAACAAGGACACTCAAAAATTTACTGTATAATAGCTATAACCTACCAAGGAGTAATTTATGCAAGAATTGACTAAATTAGTGCAAATATAACCACATAAACAGCTGACCTGGACAGTCCAGAGAGATCTTAAGGCAGACAGGGAGGATTGTGCCCCCTAGTCACAGCTAGTTATACAGTATCCATCACTGGCTGACATCACTGCAGCTCTACCAGTTACTTCAGTTTCGTATAAAGGACTTCTGCTTTACCATTTACAACTAGAACTGACATTTCACAGCTATATCAATATTCATTTGAACAGTGCAGACTTCTAATTATGACAGCTCCAGACAAATTTATGTAATTGTATATAATATACATGAGATATACAGCTCTGGAAAAAAATTAATAGAGCACTCTATATTTTTTAAATTTCTCAGACCTCGGTACATGAGAACAATGTGAAACAGGAGACATTGGGAATAACCAGTAACCAGCCAGGAAAAGGGCAAAAGTGACTTTCTAATGCCAGAGATGGCCGTTAACTTATCTGACAGTTTCTCATAAATTGTAGGAATATATCCAATAGAAATGGGAAACATTAAGTGCAGGTGTGAAGTGCACTGCTAGGACAGTTTGTATCAGGCTCCTGGAAGCAGGACTGATGTCCTATAAAGCAAGGAAGAAGCCCTTCATTAATGAGAAACAGAGAAGAACCAGGCTGCAGTGTGCAAAAAAAAATGTATTATTCCAAGACGCACACGCATAAATTGAGAAATAAGTGAAACTAAAAATGGTCCCATTTTTTCCAGACCTGTGGTTTCTTATTTTTTTCTAGAGCTGTATATTGTCTTTGGTCCAGCTGTGGTTCCTTGGTGAGCCAGGCCTTTATCTGTGCACTGTCAGCCTCTGGAAGCTTTTTTCACGGCATAATGCCCTAGCCTTCGTATGACCCTCTGATTTACTAGTGGATATGTGACAACATTTGACATCTCTGACTGAATCAAGACCCTAAAAGGGGCAGTGTGACTCAGTGGGCTAAGCCTCTGTGGCCGGGCTCAGGAGGTTGCCAGTTCGAGCCCCAGCTCCAGCAGAATAGTCACATGGGACAGAATAGTCATATGAGACAGAATAGTCACATGGGACAAAATAGTCCATGGGACCTTGAGCAAGACCCTTAAGCCCCAGTTCCCTGGATGCTGAAGGTGGGTGCCCTTTGCAGTGATCTGTGTGTGTGTGTGTATGGACTATGTTTGTATTACAGTGTGTTACAATCTTCCCAAAAATGTAATAAAAACCTGTTATTTTCACATTGTGGGGTACATTTCTCAGGTCCCCACAAAGATCTGTCAAATGCAATCAAAAAACTAAAAATTGCAATAGTTTCATTATTTGTTTGGTTACTTACGGTTAAGGTTAGGGCTGGGTAGGGGTTAAGGTCGTTACGTTGGGATTAAAGTTTCCCCCATGGAAATGAATGGAGAGTCCCCACAAAGATATAATTACAAACCTCTGTGCGTGTGTGTGTCGCATAGAGAGTAGGTTTGGGGATCAGTAAAGTATCATTCTATGCTAAAGACCCATAAATACCTGAAGCAAGCAGATCCAGTGCGATCTAATGGCGTACATTCACACACAACGCCTTCAATTCACAGACATATAGCCAAATATTCATCATCAAACATACAGAACAGAAATAACATGTCGCACACCCAAAAAAATGACTCAATCATACCTATTCAAATAGCCTTCTTAAACCTTTTAGCTTCCTTACAGAACTAATTTAATTATGAATATGACTTTTGACAGCCTGTCATAATACCTGTAATACTGGACTCTAGAATTCAGGGTGAATTCATACATACGTATACAGAAAAGCAGAACGCCATGCAAGGCCCCTGATTTAATGATTAATTACAATTCCCCCTGCCCAGCTTACTGTTGTTGGACTTGAGGTCGCGGTGGATCACCGGCACTATGGTCTCGCTGTGCAGGTAGAGCATGCCCCGGGCGATCTGCACAGCCCAGTTCACCAGCACGTGTGGGGGGACGCGCCGGCCGGCCAGGGCCCGACTCAGGGGGCCGCCAGAAGCATACTCCATGATCAGGCACAGGTTGGGCTCCTGCAAGCACACCCCCTTGAGGGTGATGATGTTGGGGTGGGTGAGCATGGCGAAGAGCCGGGCCTCTTGCCGCACGTTCTGGGCCGTGACGCTGATGTCCTCGTCCGGGTCCTGGCGAGCTGCCTTCACTGCCACCAGGCCACCTCTCCAGGTGCCGCGGTACACTTTGCCGAAGCCACCCACCCCGATCACCTCCTCCAAGCACAGCTCACTGAAATCGACCTCATCCGGCTCGAAATGGCCCACCACGGCCGGGCTTAGCTCTCCCACCACGGCGGGGCCGGCCCGTTTCCCGTACGTGCTCGGCTTCAGCGACACATAATTGGATGGAAATATGCCCACTTTATTGTTCACCTTGCCTGCCCACCACCCCTCATCCCCCGAGACCTCAGAGTCCAGAGACAGCACCTCCACCAGGTCACCCTTGCGCAGCGTCAGCTCGTCCTTGCCGGCAGCCTCATAATCAAACAGGGCTGTCCACACTGCGTTGGTGAAGCTGCCCTGCTCAGACTGCTCCACACCCTTCCAGTGTGACAGTGGGCGCCGGACGAAAATGTTCTTCAGCGGCTCCATTGAACGTAGTTATGGGATCCGAAAGGCACTATATGACAATATCGTACATGAAGCACCATCCAGTACCCCGTCCCTTTCAGCAAGCGTAGTTATGAGATCCAAAAGGCTCTATATTAGAATATGGTACATGAAGCACCATTCAGTACCACGTCCCTTTCCACGCCACTTAACGTGCCCATCAGGGACGTATAAATAAGCATTTAATGGAAAAAAAGCATGTCAGACTTGACATCCCACAGACTCAGAGAACTGAACGCGCACGTTTAGATACAACATAGCATTTGTCAAGAGAAAGTAACACATAAAAACGAGCGTGGGAGCGCGTAAACACAGATATTTAGTAAATCTCCTGACACGGTTTAAGTGCCATCATAATTTACACACTATATGTTCTTTCGAGAAACATCCTTTGCGTGGAATTATAAATTGACAATTAGTCTACAGTCGCGACTGAAACCGAGAATATCGATACTACAGCACTTCTTTCTGGAGGGTTTCACTGCACCACCCCAAATCCTAACCAAGAAAAATAAGTCACTTATAGTAAGCTCATGAAAACAACCCAATGTGAGTCTTTGGAGCTGCCGATGTCGCTGTATTTTTAGCCGTTCGGTACCGCGGTCATCACAAGCAGGAAGTGCAAAGAAGTGGAGAAGAATAGCAGGAAAAGAGTATTCAGCCCAGTCGTAACCGTGACTCTTCTCCTTAGGTCCACAGACTGAAGATTGATGCGTATTTCCCATTAAAAGATTCCGCATCCAGGGTAATATTACAAAAACGCGTTCCTTTGCTCCCGTCGATAAGCAGCAGTAGTGTTTCTACGCTAGAAGTTTCACATCTTTCCATAAATAAGTAGATTATAGATTCAGTTTTAAACAGGAAGAACTAGGTTTCCCCGCTCTGTGATTTTATCGGTGAAAATCGATTTCGTCCCTTTGGTCCACAGGTCACTAGGCACTTGACGCTTGAGTCTTCATTTTATAAGTATCCCGAAATCGCGACAGCACCATCCCCTACACCGCCGATACTGCGCCTCTCGCCGTCCCCTCCTGCCCCGTCCACATCTCGAACCACTCTACGTCCGCGCTTACACTCAAAATGGGGGTTGGGCTTTACTAACTTTACTTTTTTTTCCAACAGGAAAAGAATCAAATGACAAGCTTCAAGAGGACCGTCTATTCCATGTCTCTGCGCATTAGTGTAGCGCGCCGTGCGAAGGCCAGCCGACGCGCAAAATTCGCGGAAATAATTCAAGCAAAAGCGAAACACCGTGCTGCAGCGCAATAGTGACACGACTATCGCGAAATGACAGAGTACATGTATATAGCAACAACAGTATATGTAAACGCGGGTATCGTTCTTTTTATATATTATATTAGCATATTATTTTTTCATATAAAGTAAAATTCAGTTGTTTTTATGATATATTACTGTAAATACTCAGAACATTTGGTCATCGTTTGTTACTGTCGATTGTGCTGTTTCTGAACAGAAATTTAAAAGACATACTTCGAAACTTATTTTTAAAACACATTTATTTATTTTCACAGTTTTTAAATCTTTTTAACACTATTGAAAACGAGGTAAAGCGCAAGGCTTCGAATCGCTATAGCTCCCGTTGTCCACCAGGAGTCAGTGTTCTCAATTTATCGCACATCAGAATCAGAATCAGAATCGGGTTTATTGCAAAGTACGTTCACACATACAAGGAATTTGCTTTGGTGGTTGGTGCCAGAGATGAGGAGGTTAATATATAGGTATATAAATATATATGTACATGGGGTATGTTCAGGTACTAATATACATATAAATAGTTAGTGTGTGTGGAATATTCAGTTTTGTCAATACAGTCTGATTCTGTTTTTAATATTAAAACGACACTTTGAACACCTTACTCTTCAATGAGGGTGAGAAAATGCCTTTTTTATATTCCATCTACAGACATACTTTGTTATATTGGCCCATCTCCCACCCCCCAAGTCCCAGTACAGCATATTGCTGACTCATCTATTCTACAGGAAGGATGCAGTTGTTTTTGTTTTCTACGCAGCTGAGCCAAGGCCCCTTTGTTCAGAAACTTTGAGGTTCAGCTACAGTTGAGAGGTGGTGTTAATAGGAAAAGCAAAAGTTTCCATTCACACCGAAAGTAGCTATTTGAAAAATTCTTTAATGAGAGATAATTAACCTTCACTAACATGTAGGATCAATTCGAGACAAGTTTGCACACACATGCACATGCCTTTACATGTATGTAACAGTTTACTTACATTGTAAATGGTCTGCAGAGTTTTGAAAGTACCCCAACGCTTCTGATGTAGGTAATTTTAGGTTTATAATGAAAAATAGATTTGTAAGGTCTCTTGTGTGAGCATGAGAATCTGAGTGTCACAGCAGATGCATGAGAGTTGGCAACCCTGCATGTATGATGATCTGACGCAGTTAAGATGTGATGGGCAGTTCACAAACAAGCCTGGTCATGTACCTTAATGAGCACAAACATCTGTGTTAAGCTAAATATGATATTGTGTTGAACTTGTTTGGTAATAATAATTTAGAGTCAAATATCATATGATTGGTGAGACATTTGTTAGACTACTCCCTGTGTTTGCAGGCAGCATGTAACACAGGGTATTATCATGATACTGTCCATGTAGAAAAGGCAGAGTTGCTGCTATTGAGTGCTAGGTCTGTATTTTATGACGCAATTGGAGTGTTTTGATGGATTAAATAATGCCTTAATCATTTTTGAGAAATACTTGACATGGTGCATAAGACTTTTCAACTGAGCAACAACAAACAAATAATATTGCAAGATCCATGCATGTGTGGAATTATTTGGTATTCATATGTATACTGGATGTTGTTATGTAGCTAGAATGGTTGTTCTTGTCAAAAGGTGAATCCCACTTTTTAACTTTTTTTGGTCCTAAAAGCTTTTTTTGCCATTTTGATTACATGTATTTCTGTTGTCGAAAAAAAAGAAAAAAATTATGCTTACTTATTTCTTGCAACAAATCAGATTACAAAGTACCTTATTATTATTATTATTATTATTATTATTATTATTATTAATAATAATAATAATAATAAACTTGACTACTGCTACATTTACTTAGATCTTTACATCCAACAGAGCAGTTATTAGCGCTAAGACAAGCTAGTGGGCTTTCTGCTGAACACGGAAGAAGTGAACGAGTGTCTCCACATTTCACCTCCAACTGCAATGTTTACTGCTGCTTCTGCAGTGTCTGCCGTTGCATCCAGTTGTGAAGCACTGAGCTCGAGCACCAGCGATCCACGACTCTGCAAAGTAGTTTATGCCAAACGCTATGATCTCAGCGGGCAGAACACATTTGATGAGGAAATGGCTAAGATGGTAGCCAGTCAGGATGACTGCATCATGGCGACATCAGTTCCTACTGAGAGGATCTTCTCAAAAACAGGGCAAATTATTACAGGGAGGAGAAACGAAACCAGCCCCCCATTAGTGAGGCAGTATGTCTTTATCAATGCAACACTGTGATAAGTGGAATTATGGTAATAATTTTAGTTTGTATCTGTTATTATAATTATGACTCAAGTATGTTGTGTGCATTACTTTTCAATATATATACATTGTGCGTGTGCACATGTATGTGTTAATTCGCTGAATAGAATATAGAATAAGATTCCATTAAACAACTTAAATGGAGATCGAAATACTGTTAAATAAAGACCTGTTTTGGAACCAAAAAGAAGAGTGTTGATTTACACTATATGGACAACAGTTTTGGGACACCTGGCTACTGCACATACAGGAACTTTTATGAGATCCCATTTAAAATCCATGGGCATCAGTTTGGAATTGGTCCCCCCTTTGCAGTTCTCACAGCTGCCACTCTTCTGGGAAGACTTTCCACAAGATTTTGGAGTGGGAATGTTTGCCCATTTATCCAGAAGAGCATTTCTGAGGTCAGGCACTGATGTTGGATGCAAAGGCCTCAAAATCTCCATTCTAGTTCGTCTGAAAGGTGTTTTATGGGGTTAATGCCAGAGTAAGTTTGGAACTCTGTAGTTACTGAGTCAACAAAATGTTGGTGACTTTTACGCACTATGCTCCCTCACACCTGGCGACCCGCTCGGTTACATTACGCAGTCTGCCACTTTCTGTCATTCCTAAACGCTTCCACTTTGTAATAATATACTTACTATTGACTGTGGAATACCTAGCAGGAAAGAGATTTTACAAACTGACTTATTTCAAAGGTGGCATACTATGACCCTACCTCGCCTGACTTCACTGAGCTCTTCAGAATGACCCATTCTTTCACAAATGTTTGTAAACCTGACTGCATGGTCAGGTGCTTGATTTTATATACCTGTGGCAATGGGTCTGAATGAAACAGCTGAAATCAATGATTAAGAGGTGTGTCCCAATACTTTTCTCCATACCATGTATGTATTAGACTGTGAGATGTCTTACAGTATGTAGAATGTCTTATGAGTAGAATGTCTTATTTGTTCAGCTGAATGACTTGACTCACTGAACAGGGCTGAAATGCACATCACTATTAGAAATTGTCAACAGTCTTAAGCAGGGGTTCCTGGCATTAGATAACTCATAGACAGAGTAAGTTGAAATGACAGGCTAAGGAGATTTTCTTCTGTCAAGGGTTGTGGGTTGGGGAAGGCGTGTCATGACAGTCCATCACATAACACTTTCTCTGTTAAACAGGAACACGCAGAATTGACCTCAAGAATAGGTTTTCTAATTTAAGGAAATCAATGATCATTTGTGATTATATCCCTTATAAATCAGGACATTATCACACTCAGATAGTCCTGATTGTTTTTTTTTTTTAATAAATTAAGAGCTGCAAAACATAGCTGCTCCTACAAATATTAATTTACAATTAAAATAATAATTAGAGATTTCAGCATGAATTTACAGTATACAAACCAATCAGGGGTATTCTTTGGACATGAATGACAATCACAACCTTTTCATATCAGAGTTATTGTTAGCTTACATGGGCTACCTTACCACATGTAACATGGATAATTTGTAGAAACATATTTCTGAGCTTGGGGGAAAAAAAAAGATTTAGCTGAAATCAATATTTTCTTTGTGCATACATCCCAAACTTATTTATATTTAAATAATCTCTTTATTTCACTCTTACAAAAAAGTTAAAATCTAACATCAGTTTTCTCTGTTTTAAACATTTAAGCAGAAAAATTAATATTATTTGAGAGGAACTCTTTCTCACTCGAGCAAAAAATATTAAAACCACATAAAAGAAACAGAAGATTAACCCAGTGAAGAGTTAATGTGACAGGTTGCGAAAGTTACCCTCTAACTCCTAATTCCCCACCTCAACAGTATCAGGGAGAGCAGCTAATGGACCCGGGCATGTCAGAACTTCTACTGCCCTGAAGCCTCAGGAAAGGGCATAAGTTAGCAGGCCTGGCCAGGGGCAGGATAGGGCTCTGTGATACTGAAGTCGAGGGGAGAGAGGACACAGTCTTACACAGTATTACTACTAATTGATGAAGTATACTAGAAAAATGCATGCATGACATATGCACATCATTTCATCTTTCCATTTTCCAACAGATGATCTGTCACTGCACTATGTAAGATCACCGTAGCACAAACAGAAAGATAAGTCCTGTCCAAATACGCAATAAACTGCCACCACCTAAAATAGGGGGCAAATTTTAAAAAAAGGTGACTGTAGTTGTAAATGTAATGAAAATCAAAAAACCTTTCTATTGAAACAATGAATTTGCTGAGTCTCCCAGGAGCGCGGATTTCCAGACAGACACAGTGACAGAGGTCATTGGTGAAGGGGGACCTTAGGACCGCGCTACTGTAGAAATTCTCCATCACTGCTACTACCCTTCAGCACTGAGGTTCAAACTGGCCACCTGACATGAAGGGGGGGGGGGGGCACCAGCAGGGCATCTCTTCATAACAGAGAGTTTATAATCTGCAGTCCTACCCCCAACAGCATAAGAATCAGAACAACATTCTTTGGTACGGCCACTTTGCACACATCCACCCCAGGCTGCTCTCTTCATCATCAATTCAGCTGGACTCTCTCACATATGTGCCTCGCTGTCCCTGCACTGCTAACCTATGTGCCACGGCTTGTCCCACCATTCTTTTCACAAACAGCATAACGTTAGACCTTTTTAGCAAGTGCCTCTTGCAGAATCGCATCAGCTGCTAAAGGACTCTAATGTTCTAATCAACTTGGAGGGACACAACATCCTTGAGGTGAGTCAAACCATCAAGGCAGATGGTACCTCAGGCCAATCTTTGGGGATCTTGACTCCGGCCTTCTGCTTTACACAGGCTATTTCAACTGGAAGTACTGTATAACCCATTTTTCAGCAATAAAATATCCATCCATCCATTTTCCAACCTGCTTATCCTACTGGGTCGCGGGGGGTCCGGAGCCTATCCCGGAAGCAACGGGCACGAGGTGGGGAACAACCCTGGACGGGGGGGTCAGCCCATCACAGGGCACACTCACACACCATTCAATAACACACGCACACCTACGGGCAATTTAGAAACTCCAATTAGCCTCAGCATGTCTTTGGAACATGGGGGGGAAACTGGAGTGCCCGGAGGAAACCCCACGACGACACAGGGAGAACATGCAAACACCACACACACGTAACCCAGGCAGATACTCGAACCCGGGTCCCAGAGGTGTGAGGCAACAGTGCTAACCACTGCACCACCATGTCGCCCTGCAATAAAATATATTTTTAAAAAATTATAAAAATACATACTACGGAAACTATTATTCATCAGCACAGAGGACAGGGCCATGCTGTCTCCCAGCCTGTAAGGCTCTCACTCTTGAGGGTACTGGCTCCTTACAAAATCTAGTGTAGTATAATTAAAACAAACAGAATAAAACAGCAACAGGAGGCAGAGGCAGCTAGCAATCATAGTCTTCATCATCATCATCATCATCATCACCATTCCCGTGGCATGCAGGAAGGACGGGCACAGCATGCAATAATGATGGGTTCATGGGGGTAAAGTTCCCCAGGGGCAGAGCCAGGCCTTGAGCTGCCCTCATGTGGTCATACTGAGTCACTGCATTGGGGCCAATGCTGGAGCTGGAGAAAAGGGAGAGCAGAGGAGGGTTAGCAGGTGCAGCACCAGCCGGGTCTCAGCTCCTTCACATGAACACACCTATTAAAATGGGAGGCAGCTTGCAGGTTTGTGCTTGACTGGGATCCTTCCTCTTCCTCATCCTCTTCTGTCTCACTGTCCTCTGAGTCATCCTAGAGAAATGAGAGACATTCTGTTTCTATTCCAACCAATCACAACCATCTCGCCCCATCTATTCAACCTATGCCTACTAATCATCTTGCAGCCATTCTCATCCCAGTGAGTTATACAGGATCATTACCAAGATCAGCCATATGATTCATGCCCACCTCTTGCTCAGATTCCGTTCCCGACTGTTTCTTCTCCTTGCCTTTGGAGCTAACACCTCCATTCTTCCGGCCAGAAATAGGCTTTCCACCCCTACAGAAGGAAAAAGGGACCTTCATATCACCCCCACCAAAGCAACAGAAAGTCACATCATCAACAATCCCCATTAAGCTCCTTGGTCAATAACAAAACAGCAGAACTCTTCCTGGAACATGAATCTGCCTTCAGGTGATTAGCCTAGTTAGCCTCCCCAGCGCTGCCTCACCTGCGGGACACCCTGTCCCCTCCTTCTGTGTGGCTGTCCTCTGTGTCTCCCTGTACATCTGGCATGGCTGCAACCAAGTCCTTGAGGAAGTCAAACTGCTGCTCCAGCTCGATACACTGCTTTCTGCAAACAGGAGTAGACACAGCACTCTGGGGATACCACACCAGTGCCAAGCTGTAGAACACCATGTTTTGACATAAAGCATTATTTAAACTGCTATTTGTTAAGGTTGTTAAGTTCTGACAATACAGTGGGTGTCAGTTATTCTCTCTAGCAGACTATTCACATTGCACACTAACAGATTTCATTTGAACAGGATGCTCCAAAAAATAATGAAAGTTTCCTCAGTTTTTATAACAGACATCCAGCTGGACTGCTAAAGTCAAAATTTCAGAAGATGCAGTTCCCAATCCTCGGAGAGACAAGCCCTCACCCATCAAAGTGGCTCCTGTGTTTCGTCTGTTTTTATTTATGCAAGTTTCTTGCTTCATATCCCCAACACTTAAAAATATTGTTACCTTCAATATGGAACATTTACCTGGTTCAAAGCATATTACTTTGGACTATGTACTGTGAAACAGGCAAGACAGGTCTTGTGCTCTCCTTCACAGCACAATGGGCGCTTTTCCACCATACCAGGTACCGTATTTTGGTATTTTCGGTACTTCCATAAAGTACCAAAAGTATGGTACTTCTTTTGTGTCGGTTTTCCACTGGCGTAAAAATTAGTACCAGCGCCAAATGACATCATCAGTGATCGCCCCTGACTGACATCATCACAAAGCGCGACGCGGTATTTCTTTCGCTGAATTCAAACATGTTATTATGATCCTTCACTTTTCAGTAGTCCTGCTTAAGTTTTTTTATTTTTCAAGCGGCATTATTTGGTGTTTCGCGTGTGCCCCATTTCTTCCAAGCAGCTTGCTATTACGACAAATACTTTTTTATTTCAAGTCGTGTCATCCAAATCCCGCTGGATCTGTTCATCCGACCATATGGCGATTAAAACCTGTGTTTCTTCGTTTTTCCATCCTTCCATTTTACTTTTTTTATATTTTTGTTTCTACTGCTTTTTATTTTGTTTCTCGCTGTTCACTGTGTGTTTCAAAAGATGGAGGTTGTATTTTGTTTTTCAGCGGCAGGCTATTTGCATAACCAATCGACAGCAAATACATTTGCAAGGCCCACCCCAAAGTACCGAAGTACCAAAGAAGCACCCCAGCTGGTTTGGCACTTTTGGTACTGGAACTTTCGGTACTGGTACTCGACCGGAAGTCAAGGGAAAAGCGAAAGTACTAAAAGTACTGTACCAAAAGTACCGTACTTTGTGCGGTGGAAAAGCGCCCAAAAACTGCTGGACCTGCATCCCTTGCTCCACCATGCGATAAATCAGAAGCTGCCTCTGCATCACTACTGAGCTAAAATGAGGAAGTGCAGGCCCCACCTGACTTCTGTTACTACTGATAATGTAAGATCTCCAACCAGCAAAATCAATGAGCTCTCAGCACTTACTCGGAGACAGGAGTAACACAAGAATCTTAGCCTCAAGTGATATAAGGAAAGTTAGCTGAGAGCTGATACTCCCAATTCCTGCACTGGATGGTTTTCACAAGGTCTGTGCTGAGTCAGAAGTGGTAAGAAGCAGAGGTTGACTAGTCATTTTTATGCCACCCAGGACATACTGACCTACCGACCCTGGATGTGGCTGTATTACATGCCAGCTTTCAAACACCAGATTCTGATTGTTTTAGCCCCACCCATTGTAAACATTGCAGCCACTCTGCAGGCAATAGATGTGGTCAAAGTTCACCAAGAACCCATCAATCACCTTCATTGCCACACTGTGAGACTTTAATTATGTTTCACTCACTCTTCCTTTCACCAGCTCTTTTGATTGCGGACTGTGCAACTTGACAGAATATGACACCAGAGCTGCTACATGCCAGTATCAACAAGGCATGTTGCTTTGATTAGATCACAACCTAGTATAGGGGTCACCAACTCCGGTCCTGAAAGGCTACTATCCAGTAGGTTTTCTATCCTACCTGGCTTCTGATGAGCCACTCTAGTTCTCGGGTAAATACCAGGAGCAGGTGTGGCTCAGGTGTGTTGGTGACCCCTGACCTAGTACATGTCATCTCCACCTACAGATCCACAGCATCATGGACTACAGCAGCCTCTGAGCGGAAACCATAGTGCCCAAGGCAGTGTGGTGCTTCCCCAATAACCGGCAGGCCAACAACTGGCCTGAACATAAAGAGCAAAGCCTGCAGGGGAATTAAAATTAAGTGCTTTGCAAAAGTATTGACCCCCCTTAAAATGATTAGATTTGCCTAAATTAAATATGAAATAGACACGTATTCTTCCTGTCAGAATTTTTATTTCAAACTCATAGTCTCTCACAGTAAATTTTCAAAGTCAAAATCAATTATTTGTCAGGAAATATTTAACAGAAAATCAAAAGCTGAAAAATGTATTGTTCATAAGTATTCAACCCCTGCATATTAGTATTGGGTAGAGCCACCTTTTGCTGTTATAACAGCAATAACTCTTTGGGGGTAAGCAGCTACCAGCTTTTTACACTGTTGAGGTGTGATTGTTGCCTATTCTCCATGGCAGATTTGCTCCAGCATTGTTTGGATGTTCCTTGTTGACCACAATTTTCAATGGGATTAAGGTTTGTGGAGTTTCCTGGCCATGGACCCAAAATGTCAGTGTTTTCTTCCCCAAGCCACTGAGGTATTACTTTTGCCTTATGGCACGGTGCTCCATCATGCTGGAAAAGGCATTGTTCATCAATAAACTGTTCTTGGATGGTTGGGAGAAGTTGCTCTCGGCGGATGTTTTGGTACCATTCTTTATTCATGACTGTGAGTGAGCCCACTCCCTTGGCTGAGAAGCAACCCCACACATGAATGGTCTCAGGATGCTTTACTGTTGGCATGACACAAGACTGATGGTAGTGCTCACCTTTTCTTCTCTGGAAAATCTTTTTTCTAGATGCCCCAAACAATCATAAATGGGATTCATCAGAGAAAATGACTTTACCCCAGTCCTCAGCAGTCCAATCCCTGTAGCTTTTGCAGAATATCAGTCTGTCCCTGATGTTTTTCTTGGAGATAAGTGGCCTCTTTGCTGTCCCTCTTGACACTAGGCCATCCTCCAAAATTCTCCTCCTCACTGTGCATGCAGGTGCACGCACACCTGCCTGCTGCCATTCCTGAGCAAGCTCTGCATTGGTGGTGCCCCGATCCTGCAGCTGAATCACCTTTAGGAGACGATCCTGGCACTTGTTGGACTTTCTTGGGTGTCTTGAAGCCTTCTTCATAACAGTTGTACCTCACTTCATGATCCGATAAATTGTTGATTTAGGTGCAATCTTACTAGCAGCAATATCCTTGCCTGTGAAGCCCTTTTTGGTCAAAGCAATGATGACTGCACATGTTTCCTCGCAGGTAACCATGGTTAAGAGAGGAAGAACAATGATTTCAAGCACCATCCTCCTTTTAAACTATGTAGTCTGCTATTCTAACTCAATCAGCACGACAGAGTGATCTCCAGCCTTGTCCTCGTCATGAGAGTATCATTGATTTGACGTCAGCAGGTCCTTTTGTGGCAGGGCTGAAATGCAGTGAAAATGTTTTTTTTTTGGGATTAAGTTCATTAGTGGAACTTTGCAATTAATTGCAATTCATCTGATCACTCTTCAGAACATTCTGGACATTATGCAAGTTGCCATCATAAAAACTGAGGCAGCAGACTTTGTGAAAACCAGTACTTGTGTCATTCTCAAAAATTTTGGCCACGACTATATTGTTTTCTCAGTGACTTGTAGCAATTTTTTTGCTTTTATAGTTTCCATTATGTAACTCTAGTCAAAATTGAAGATTATAATCATACATTTATTTACTACTGTGATTCCCCTGGTGAGCATTACGTGTGCAGTTATAGAAAATTAATAAACACCGTTTCAGATTCAAGAATTTCACAGTGCTGTGGTATAAATTGTTATAATGTTGTCAGGTAGGTTAAACCATAATGATGTTGTAATTTGCAGTTTATGCCAAGTGATAAGTTACAAGAAATGCTACGCCCCTTTTGAACAGTATTTTTTAGTTAATCATTGAGTGGATCCTGTTAACCTTGGGATTCTGTGATGATTAAGTTATAAGATTTGAAACAGAAGAGCAGGCATTACTGGACTAAATACTAAATTTCAATTATTAATTAGAATATATGAGAATTAAATTTTTTATCAGTGAGGTGCAGCGGAAAATGTTTCAAAAACTGCTGAAAAAAAAACTGCTGCAGAAAAAAGTTCAGCTGTACCACTGCTATGGGGGCGAGCTGCCAGGTTCGTTCCTGCCTCATAGTATTGCCGTAACTGTAACGGTTGGAACTTTACAAACCAAAGTGATACTAATACCATTAAAACTGTGTGGTCCATTGTGCATCTGAAACACTGTCATGTAACATCACAACATGGCCCAAACCTCAAGAATCTGCAACAACATGCTACAAATATTCCAACATACCTCCCTTTTGGACACCTTAACACGCGATCCATATACTGTATAACAAAAGCACCTGTCTGCATAATATCATCAAACTGGACGTTTTTCTACTCAGTTCAACCATGACATCAGCCTAATAATTTTTTAAACCCAAATCTATGCTGCCTGCCTGGTTGTTTTTATTTTATCTCAGAAGTTCTCAAAATTTGATCAGTTTTAGATTTTTACCCATACAATGTGTCTGCAGTGTTTGAAAAAGATCCTTCTAATACTTGGATCAAATGATTTTGAGTTGTCACATTAAAAAGAAAGTGTCTCTGCTGGTGGGGGCAAATTGGTCCCAAACTCATGTTTTCCCTGTCCAGGGAACACAAGTAACAATAAAAAGTGCATTCCATGAAAACAAGCAGCAAGCCTTACAAGTGTGATGTTGTCATGGTCTTGGCGTTGCGTGACTGTGTGACCTGACAGGCTTTTGTCAGGAGGGATTCCAGAAAGAGTTCAAGGGCCCGTGCTGAGATTTAAATGATAGGAAAACTGTCCACAGATTCTACTGTTTTCGGAGATGACTGAAAATATCACCAGTGAAAGTCCCGCTCCTTAATTCATCTCCAATCAAGTGCCTTTTTCTCCCCTAACACTGTACATGACGTACATCAATCTTTTAACTATTCATTTAGGTAGGATTACAAACATTCACTAATCATAATTATGGGTAAATTACAGTTAATTTGGCCTAACCATACAAGAACGTCACATGGATGAAACACGGAGTAACAGTGGGAACATACCAAGGCCACTTTGGATTTGCAGGGATAAAATTCAATTAGCTAAGCCCCACACTACGCTACAACAATTCGGTGTGTTCAGCCCAAGGGGTAATCAACCACTGTATCATTACAGACTTTGTTATGGCCCAATATGGATAAAAAAAAGAGAGGCAGAGTGAAATCATAACAGATTAAACTTGAAGGTGCATAAAGGATACAGATAATCACAGGAACTGCAGCTGCTACTTTTCCTATTTCTTCATCCGTCTGCATTATCTTCTTAATCCTTGCCTAAAATGGATGAATGATGAATAAATCAAAGGTTGGTTAATATATGCATGATCGTTACTATATAATGTATATTAGCCATCCAGCTGTGTACCAAATGCTGCTAAATGGATAAATCCGTAACGATCTGCAGTTTTTCCTAATTGCTTATATGGGTCTCAAGGTGGGGAGAAAGGAATGTAACAGGCAGGTTTCCACATGGTGCACCTATAAAAGAACACCACCTCAACAAAGTCTCCTGTCCACACTCTCAAGCATCCAGTTCCACAGTTCCTCCAGAGGCTTTCACTGCCAATATCTAAGGTGAGAACGAAGCATCAACACACAAAGCCCCTGTACCCGACACCATCCCTGGCTGAATTCTACAATGCTAACTAACAGAGGTCTTCACAGATATCTTCAATATATCACTTGCCCAGGAAAAAGTCCCTACCTGCTTCAAAGTAACCACATCCTACAGACAGGAAGTGGGAAGACAAACACCATAGTGCTTTGAGGATGTTCAAGGTGAACAACTGCACGGCAGGCAACAGCGAAGCTATATAGCTGGTGATAAAATCTCTGAGTACCTTATCAGCACATTGCTCCCAGACATCAGCGGTCTGAAGTGAGCACAGCGGATGTTCATGGACATCACACACCTCAGTCACCATCTCATGGACTCCTGCCATCTAGACCATGCTACAGGAGAATGCACTGCCAGACCATCAGACTGGAAAACGGCTTCTTCCCCCAAGCTGTGCGCATGCTCAACTTCCACACATGACTTACACAGCATGAACGCTTCCAACCAGCACCCTACCAAACTCCTTGCATGAAACGTGTATATATGTGTATATGAATATTAATAGTTCTATTTGTACGTATATTATGTATATTTAGTCCAAATCACACATTCCCATAGCAACTAAAAATCTTACCTAGCGACTATTTTTGATCAGTGCTGTGGCACTCATAAATTAAAATGACCGTAAAATCAGACGGAATTAAGTTTACCGGGACGTGCACTATCCATAAACTGTGGGGAAATAAGTCAGAGCTCCTCCGCGCAAAACGGTAAGTCAGTGAATAGTTAACAATAGCCTAATAAAAAAATGAAAAAACAAAAAGTAGCCGTACAACATCCCCACCCCGACTCCTCCAACAAGACCAACAACCAGACAAAATATACAACCTTTAAGAACACAGAGGACGGGAATAGCAACTTTTCGCGACATTTCAGAGCCAGTATAGTTACTTCTGGTGAGATTTTTTTTCCCCAACTCTGTTTACCAGCCCGCGTTGTTGGACAGGTTCATTGAAAAGAAAAAGTTGCTTCATTAAAAAGGTGTGCGGTGCACCACTCAGACCGAGCTACCCGAGTCCTACCAGTATTCTTTAATTATATAGTGGTATAATACAGGCGTCTTAACCTCAGACGCTACATTGATATAAATCATTACTAAAGAATAAGCCAAGAATATTACTTGTAGCGATAAACTATTTTGATACATTTTTAAGCTTGATTTATACATGCAACTGCAATACCCATATCAAATAAAAATAACTTTTGATAATTTTTTTTAAAGTTTATTTTGTATTGCTATACAGGCATACAATACAACATGACATGCCGACAAATGAACTTAGTCACATACTGCATCTAGGAGACTGCGATCATAAATAAATATGATAACTAATAACCTAATGTACAGAATGGCTTATTCAGGATCCCCCCACCCCCGGCGTGCGCTCTGTACCTGTGCCTGATAAGGCTCCCCCTCCTATCTGATTGTGATGTAACTGACCGCTGCACATAACCCAGAAACCAACTGTTGCACTATTTGCAAATAATAAATATATGCTACTATTATTAGGGGTCAAAAGCTTGTAGTGCAATGAGCCATAATAATAATAATAATAATAATTATTATTATTATTGTTATTATTACTATGTGTGATTCTTGCACGAGGAGAGCCTATACTACCTCATTTCGCTGTACACGTGCACAGCGACAATAAATTTAGTTGACTTTGCTCTCGTTACGATTCAGTTGCTCTCATGTCACTATCTCTAGTTTTGAAATACTGACCCAAATAAAACTAGAAATGCTCAAGTTATATAAAAAAGTAATAATGTTAAAGAAGACAGAGTCTATTCAACACGAACAGCTGTACAAATCTGGCATCCATGTGTCTTTTTATTTCGGTTCAAATCCTTTTCATGAACCATCCAACCACCAACAAATGATAAAATACTTGTAATTAGTTATACGTAGTCTCGATATACCAAGTAACACAGGTATTAACCCTAATGCAGTGCTCACTCCGCAACTTATCGTTAAATAAGTGACACAAAGGTACCGATGTAAAGTTGGATTGACGCGCACTGTCAGAGCTATATAGGCCTGGCTGTCAAACAAAGGGTTCGGCTCAGCTCGGCACGGCTCGGCTCGGCTGCTAGGCCGCAACTCCTAGCTCTGCCTGACGCGCGCTCCTCCAAGGTCCCTTTGGGTTACTGCTGAAATGTACTCACCGGAGGGAACCTGGCGTTATATTTCTTCTTTTTACTAGGCATGTTCGTTTGATAGTTATTTTTTTAGAAGCTTGAACCTATATTTAATTTTGTCGTATGTGTTAACACGTTCCCACTCAATGTTCCTGGAATCTGGAGGAGTCTGTCGGGTCCCGCCGCCTGAATATTGCAACCAGTGCCCGTATCGGCAAAGCTTCTGCTGAGCGAGACCGGGCAAGCAGTTTGTTGGCGTTTTACGGTAGACCCGAGCGCCAGGACGTACCAGTTGCGCATTTAATCGACTCTTTACGGTTTTGTGCGTGTTTGCTCATCGTATTGTGGTATGGTTTAAATAAACCGTCGTCGTATCCATGTTTGTGGGAAGGGAAGGCTACGCACTCTCCGTGAGTATAGTTACATAAAACTCTAACATTTTCTGCTGAGTACGGCCGCTTTATTTTAACTGGATATTCGGACTTCATGTAGATATGCCTGAGGAGGGATAACTCGCATCTAATAATAGCTCTTGAGTAATGTACAAGTAGTGGTTAACTCCGTTGTATTTGACATGGAGCTCGGTAACTGGACGTGGGACGTGCGTAATAATATTCACATATTCATCCATATACTAAGTGGTCGTCCTGGACTGGATCGGGCATGGGCATAGTAAGGAATGGGCAGCACCAAAGGCACCCTAACTGCACGTTTTCGGATTGTTGTAGGAAGTATCAAAGTTCGCGTCGCCGCAATGATCAGCTTCGCTCTGCCGGATATTTTGCTGCGGCGGTTCCGAGGTGAACCAAGTGCTTCCTGCTACTATACTATAGTCCATGTCATTATCTTGCTGTTAAATAAGCAAGTGCCCGTTTTAAGATAATGTCCTAGCATACCGGTGTATGCTTTATGACTACAAAAACCCGAACTGAATTTGTCAGAATTAAAGACCTCAATCAACAGTTGACTGTGTAAAAATATTAAATGACACCAGTAATCCTATCTTCACAATGGTAACTGGGACATGGTGGAATATAGCTAGAACATTTATCAGTCAGCTCTGTCAAATAGCATTCATTGCTATTTGGTGATTGATTATGTGTTTTCTGCACCCCTGCAGCACTTAAGTTTGTCTTTCAGCTAGGGGGAAACGGTGACAGGAGTCATCATAAAAATGGAAGAAGTCTTTGGAGAGGGTGACACGGAGAACCCAGAAGCCATGTCTGCAGATGCCCTAGCAGCAGAATCCATGGCGGCTGACATGGACCCCTGGATAGTGTTTGATGCTCGTAAGACTCCACGGGCTGAGTTTGAGCAGTGGCTTGAATCGAACCAGCCCTCACAAGTCAGCCGCTTTGGAGAAGATAGGGAAAACCCTTGCCCTGTAGGATGGATCGCAGTGTACAGCCCAAACCACAGTCCCAGCACTGGTGATGTTACTGGGCTCCAGGAGTCCTGGGAGAAGTTGCTGGCCAGTGGGCGGCCAATTGGCTTTCCTTCAGTAAAGGAGCTGGCTCTAAATCATGGTGTGCTCTCTGGAAAATGGCTTATGCACCTGGACACGGGCTTCAAGGTGGATCATGCTTGGGAAGGGATAGCCAGAGCTACTGTGGATGGAAAGATCTCAGCGGCCAAGGTGAGCCCGCGCACGCCTAAATCTGACAGCAAGCACGTCATCTGTGTCTACAATCAGACCTTCACGGATGAGGACCAGGTCATGAGATTAGATGCAGAAATACGGGCCACAGGTGTGAAATGCCCGCTGTCCTACAAGCCTGACGTTTACACCTACCTGGGCATCTACCGCAATAACTGCTGGAACATGTGCCCCACCATTTATGAGAGCAAGTTTGACCTGGAGTGTGTTCCACGTCGCTCCCATATTGTGAATAAAGTCACAGGTTTGGTGGTCTCATGATGGCAGTCATAGACATTGGATGCTATGACCTATGAAAAAATAGAACTTATGTTATGTTAATAGTAAATTAGGGCTCCAGTATCTCAGTATGTAGATTTACTGATTTTTTTTTTTTTGGGGGGGGTGGGAGGTGCAGCTGCTTCCATCATTTTGTGAAGGGGGTAGGGATACATTATTGTGAGTGGCAGCAGCTTGACAAGTGAATCAAAATGTTTGCTTTCTCTTATTCATAAAGACTTTCAAAATTTTCAGATGGTGAATTCTTTCTTTCACTTATTTTCAGTTGCTTTATGGAAAATACTTAACAGGAAAACATTAACTATGTTTTAGGAGTTATTAGTAGTGCGGGTAGTTGAAGATTTTTATTTGGATTTTTAGTACGATAACATGCATGTTTAAATTGCCTCTTGGTGATTTTTACACCTTTATACATAGTTTTAATGCTGGCTTTCATAAAAGGGTAGGTGCCTTGCTGTGATTCGAGTATGATTCTTAAATCTCATTTTTACTGTCATCTGCCATTTACCTCCATATGACTAAAACTGAGCTGCTGATCTTAAGGAAAGACTCTCAATTTACTGTAAGGCAGAGGTATTCAAACAGTGTGACATGCCCTCCGTGTGGTATGCAAAGGAATTGCGGGGGAAAAAACTGGGGGAGTTGAGCCGTGATATGAACATTATATGCCTGTACA
This sequence comes from Hippopotamyrus pictus, assembly GCA_026781145.1. Classification (NCBI taxonomy): domain Eukaryota; kingdom Metazoa; phylum Chordata; class Actinopteri; order Osteoglossiformes; family Mormyridae; genus Hippopotamyrus; species Hippopotamyrus pictus. Next base: position 16,850,482 of record JAODLC010000002.1, on the reverse strand, counting down.
CATTATATGATGCTAACAAATTAAAATTATTAAAATGTATAAAAGACACGTACCACATACAGAATACTTCAAACTGTCATGGCAAGTAATGTAACGAAAGTTTATGGTAGGGAAAGTAGTTCCTTTAATGTTGACAAACTGGGAGAAACCATGGAGATATTTCTAGCTGCTAGTAGTGATAAAGAAAATGTGATTGCAACGCAATCTAAAACAAGTAGAAACAGAAAATATGATGCTGCGTATTTGGAGTACATTTTGGGTGTGGGGAATCAGGACTAATATCAATCCTAAAGGGGCTCTGTCAAAAAGTTTGAATACCACTGCTATAAGGGCATGTTACTGAGCTGAAGGAGACTCTCTACAAAGCATTCTGTTTTCTTGGTTTGCATGGGAGCAGATCAGTCCTACTTATAAGATGAATCTGTGATACAGGTCCAAAGCTTTGGACCTTACAAACAATATCAGTGTTTCTTTTGTCTTTTGGTAATTTCTATATGCCAAGCATGCCCAATGGTTTTCACGATACACTACACCTAACTGTATGTTTAGAATAAACATAGCTCAGTGCAGCATTTCCCTTTATACATACATATTTTAATATTGATTTGTAAAAAAATTTACCAAGTGTTGAGAAAAATGACAGAAAATCTTGAGGTAACAGCCTTTGAGTTACAACTAATGATTGCTGATATTTTTCCAGGATTACAACCTATGGTCTTAAAAAATCTGGAGTGATTAACAAAAGCCATCAGAATGAAATGCTTGTTCTTGTAAAGTGATCCACATCTAGAAAAACTGCATAATTATAAATCTATTAAAGAAGTCTATCTACTACCTTTACTTCTGCCTCTAGAAACTGGCTAGGATATTCACTGATTTGGTTGGTTAATTTCCATGTCTCAAAGCGGAGGGAACTCTCACCCTTTTGAGGTTCCCCACTATGAGATATTTAACCTCTAGCACCAACAGGCAGTCCCCAGGTTAAGAATGTCCAACTTACAGATAGGTCGTACTTATGAACAGACTGCCATGAAGCCTTTATATTAAAAATTCAACTTAAATGCAATGGTTCGTAATAACAAACACAATACTCACTACTCTGTGATACTCATGAAAATGTTGCACATCTTCAACGGTTGGTAGGCTTGAGGTACAGTACTGTACTTATTTTTATTATCGTTAGTAGTAGTATTAATGATCTGTATTAGTTTTAAGATGTTTTAGTGTATTGCAAATGTATAAGTGTTGTATATGCATAGAAAGATAAAATACTACATACTAAGACAAACATTTGATTAACTGATGCTAAATAAGAACTGTATGTACCTGTTCCGACTTACAAATTCAATTTAAAGACAGAATTAGGAACAGATTATGTTCATAATCTGGGGACTGCCTGTACTTTAGAATTGAAGACTGATATGTATCAACTAATGCCAAAGTGCAAACTCGACTCATCCCCAGTCAGCTTCCTTCAAAAATGACTGACTCAGGCAGACATGCTGGGGAAACTCATTATACTGTTAGTAGAATGTGTAGTTAGTAGAAAGTTATCATTTTCAGATTTTTATGTGTGTCTTTATAAATTCATGGTGCAGCTGGTAAAACAATCACACCCCTAAAGGGGGCAGATCTAGGCCATATATACCAACGACACCCCTAAAGGGGGGAAGATCTAGGCCATATATACCAACCACACCCCTAAAGGGGGCACATCTTGGCCATATATACCAACGACACCCCTAAAGGGGGCACATCTAGGCCATATTTATCAACCACACCCCTAAAGGGGGCACATCTTGGCCTTATATACCAACCACACCCCTAAAGGGGGCACATCTTGGCCATATATACCAACGACACCCCTAAAGGGGGCACATCTTGGCCATATATACCAATGACACCCCTAAAGGGGGCACATCTAGGCCATATATACCAACAACACCCCTAAAGGGGGCACATCTAGGCCATATATACCAACCACACCCCTAAAGGAGGTACATCCAGGCCATATTTAGAATTTAGTGATCGATTGTCATTGTTGACACCACAGCACACAACAATGAAATGTGTCCTCTGCATTTAACCCATACGTGACATGTCAGGGAGCAGCTAATTCAGCGCCCAGGGAGCAGTGCTTGGTGGCGGTACTTTGCTGGTCAGGAATTTGAACCTGCAATCTTTCAATTACAAGCGTGCTTCCCTAACCATTAATCTACCACTGCCCATCAACACATATATACTAACGATACCCCTAAAGGGGGCACATCCCTTATGGAGGCACATCCAGGCCATATAAACATTTAGTAATAGAAAAATACCTGTGGTTGAAAGCCGAGGTTGCTGGATTTCCAAGACTTTTTATAGTGAAATAACTTGAAGATTTATTTGAGACATGCATGCTTTTTTCTTTTCACTCAAAATTATATGTAAAATTTTAACAAATGATGAGCATCATCACCTACAGGTACAAGGTTGTAGTCAAGTTCAGTGGTATGGAACTTGCTTGTTCTCACACTGGAGATGTGGGTTTCCTCTCCTCCAGCCGTCCAAAGATGTTCTTCAGGTCGTCATTGAGTAACACTAAACCAATGTTCATACATGAAATCAGCGATTGATTATCCCATTGATGATGTACCCTGCCCTATGTCCTGGGCTGATCAGTGGCACACCTCCAGAGATGGATAGTTCAGATCCAGAAAGTAAAAATCCAAACCAAGATTTTGTTTCAACCAACCAGTTGAATATTCTGTGACTATGGGTGTGTTCGACTTCATGCAGCTGCTTACAGTGCTGGCTTAAAGCAATGCATTCTGGTCCTGACGCAATGCATCATGGTTAGATATGTTTTTGTCCGACTTCAGCCAGCACTGCAAAACGTCACCACGCGTCGTCATATCACATGGTATAAAAACCTCGCGAGAGCAAGACAGATCATGCAGCACCTCTCACCCGGCTGCACAAACTGGAACTGCCTCCATAACGACATAACATTGCCCTTATTGGCTGAAGATTTTAATCACACGCATGACGTTTCCTAGGCATTTCCGATGCGTTATCTGCTGTTTCTCTCGAAAAGCATTTAAAACAGTGAGAACTTTTCAGTTAATTTACCTGGTAAAATAAAGTTTAAATAAATGACACTAAAAAAACATGCAAGTTGTTTATTTATTGTTAGTTACTGTAAAGTTGCGCTGTTTTATTTGTTTAATCATCTAGTCTGTGAAGAAGTACATCTGTACATGACAATAAAAACTTTGAATCCTTGGAATAAATGTATCTGATCTTTTCTTCTGTGATCTTTTCCCTGGCAGCTCTCTTTTTACACAGGACCACTATACACAATAGTATATATTTTTTTCACTGCTAACAGTTTAGATCAGGAGTTGGTTACTGTAAAAGAAGTAATGTGCATGCAGGTGATATTTGTATAGATCTAGGTATACCCTTGGCAGTGCTGCCATAGCAGTCAGGTCTCACAGACTACGAGAAGTAGAAGTTGTCTGACTTGGCTGCAGCCAGTTTATACTCCACCCCTGCAGCCGCCGGCAGATCTCGCTCCACGTCACATTAGCTGCAGACAGACCTAAGCCCAAGTCGAACGCACCCTATGACTGTACTCAACTGGTTGGTTGAAACAAAATCTTGGTCTGGATATTCACTTTCTGGACCTGAACTATCTCTGCACACATACCGTTAAGTAAAATGTTCAGACCAAACCAGCACTGCTAAGAGGAAGTTTGGGGTCAGATGGGCTATGCAGCCATTTAAGGATGTAGCTACATTGCAGGGATCGATACAGCAGTCACAACTGTAGCTCGCTTCTATGCTACATAAACTGATTCATAGTTTTTGTCCAGAGCTCTTTGTATGCAAATTAAAAATCAGTTCTTTACATGGAGAACTACATTAATACACTGTAAAAAAAAAAAAAAAAAAAAAAAAAAACCCTGACTACATACTGCAGCCATCTTTATCTGTACTAATCAATATACTAAACTCTGCTCCCCCATTCCAGCACAGTGTGGGGCCTGATTGCAGAGAAAAGACCAAATTGAATGTCCTGCTGTTGTCTGTCCAGTCCTCCACTTTCATCTCTGTTTGAAGTGCTTAGAAGTTTGGCGTGGTGGCTGGAAGTTTAGGTCGGGTGCCCTGACATAAAGCATGCCGGGGTTTCGTTGTTAAAAATGGACATGAGGTGCTCTTCATCCATTGAGCTCATGCCAGCCAGGTCATCCTGGGGCCCTGAGAGGCTGACTGTGGCCGAGGGGCCATCCATCATGCCCTCGTTCTCCAGGAGAGTGACTATGCTGCTAGGGTAGTTCATCCAAGTGCTTCTGCAGCTACTGTGGTTAGCCAAAGAGTCAGTGGCACTGGAGCTGGCTCTTGGGGGTGTCATGTTGGTCACCATGCAGGACCCTACCCCATCCCCTGCCTGTCCACTCTGGCTCAGCATGGCCTGGAAGTCCTCCGTGTTGATGCTGTCCAGTGTGCTAGACACCTGGCCATCTGTAAGGCTGGGAAATTCAGGTAGGTCCTCTCCTGGGCACAGCTGTGAATCTGCCCTAAACTGGGGGGGCAGCATGCCGAAGGAGGTGGTGGGTTCTGTCGAAGCTGCCACTCCCCATACCCTTGATCCACTCATGCTGTCTACACCCCTGGTCACAGAAGCAGTGGTACGCGCCGACTCCTGACTATTGGAGAAGCTAGTGAAGCTGAACTCATAGAGGTCGGTAAGGTTCACAGTGTGGTACTTCTGGGTGGGTGCAGAAGCAGGGTCTGTAGTTGCAGCAGGGGAGGAGAAGCTGGACACTGAGGTGGCCTTGTTTTGAGATGCCAAGGGAAGACTGTTCTGGAATTGCCAGGATTCAGTGGAGGGTGTGGCCTCAGCTTTGGGTTGAGCAGAGAATAGATGCCCTGGCTGGGAGTTGAACAGTGTTTGTGCTTGGGCCTGGACCTGTACTTGAACTGGGATATTAGGAACCACTGGATTTACTGTGGAAGACAAAACAATTACACACTTTTGTTGGGGCATCTAAATATAAAAGCAATGCAACAGTAATACAATTTTCAGTCAATTAAATTAAACTGCTTTAACATTTAAAAAAATCATTTGAATTCTAAATTTAAAACCTAAAAATACAAAACCCTGTCTGACAGAGGAGAGAAAGGACAATCTGTATTGTTCTCTTAATGATGTTATATCACAACACACCCATGTAAAGCGCCTGGGTGATTTGGAAAAAGGCACTATGTAAAAATGAATTGAATTGAATTGAATTGAATAATAAAAAGGTCTTTTGTATTTATTGAACGCAAGTAATATGAAAAAAGCAATGGATGATTTGGGAGTCGCTAGCTTGGGTTATTTTGTGCTCTCGATGCAGTTTGTGACACACGAGGGGCTGTGATCGTAATGCATTGTAAGTGATGTTGTTGCCATCTATCCATCCATTTTCTGTAACCCTGTTCAGGGCCGCAGGGGGGTCCGGAGCCGATCCCGGAGGCTATGGGTGAAAGGCAGGGAACAACCCAGGATGGGGTGCCAGCCCATCACAGGGCACACTCACACACCCTCCACATTTCCAGTTTTTTGGACTATGAGGGTACCTGGAGGAAATGCCACCACTACAGCGGGAGAACAAGCAAATCGTAGGGAATTCGCCACCTGCATATACTTGCTTGGAAGATATTGAAATTGAACTGCAAATGCTTCAAAAAATGCATAAACCTGTTCCACCTCATTTTTATGTTATGCATTTTTTGAGTAGCCCAATCCACAAAGCTTTTTGGCATACATTTTTTTTCCATTTTTATTTACTAGTTTAAAAAGAGGTCAGGTATCGGATTAGTACTTATATCAGCTGATACCCTCTGTTCAGGTATTGGGCTTGTATTGGTACTGAATAAGTGGCACTGGTGCCCCTCTAAAAATAATATGTTTGAACCTTTTGGCCCTAATCAACATAAGCAGTTAGAAGATGAAGTGATCAGGTGAGTTATGATGACTGGTTACATAGCATTCATACTAGCATAAGTTATAATGACTGGTTACATAGCATTCATACTAGCGTATTCCAGGACACTGCCGTGGCAAATTGTGACAGACATACATTCTACATTCAATATCTGGCACTTACAGTAAAGTGTAAGGAAGGGCTCATATACTGTTAGGTTTTGGCCAATACAATCATTCTGCTCATTCTGGTCTTGTTTTTGCTCTACATTTTATAGGCACTCATGAGCCTTTCTAGGCTTGGTGTTTATGTACTATTTAGGTGCTGCAGTGTGACGGAGTTATGGAGGAGGGCACGGTACCTGGCTGCCCCCTGGAGGACAGATGTGGCTTAGACGTCACTGTTCTTCTGGCAATGTTGATGGCCCTCCTTTCTCCAGCAATGGGTCCTACAGGCCACACATATTAAGATGAGTCATGTGACTGCAGCTACCCTGCTGCCAGCATTCATCATATGCTACCTGCTTGGAAATGACTGCCACTGCCTGTTCACCAATTTTTATATGTTAATGTAAAAATATTTTAATATATAACATTCTTAAATATTTCGTAAATATAAAAATAGTTCCTCAGCTTTTTAAATGGCACATTCTACACAATGTATACATACAGTACACTAATACACTACATTAGTTGCATTTTAATATAGCATTTGAATAATACAGGTTATTTAAAAGGGAATTACGCACCAGACACAACATTGCCCAACTTCAAATTCTGGAACATTCCTTCCGTGCGTTTTCTTTTCTCCATCACCCTGTACTCATCTGCATGAAACATAAAATATCACTACATCAATCAATGTCAAACTGTGTGTCTGTTGTGAGTGTCCTCTGTGAGTGTCCTCTGTGAGTGTCAGCGACCATCACCTGGCTCCACAGGCAGGTACTGGAAGTCCATAGGCTCGCTGACCTCACGGTCAGAGGGGCGCCGCAGCTGGATCTGGACCCGCACAGGCTCGGCCAGGTTGGGGTTGCTATAGGGAGGGGTACGGAAGACGATGGCCACCTGCCGGTGCACATCAGCCTGAGAGAAAGAGCCCTTGTCCTCCCAGGAGTCTTTGAAGAATCGCACTTCAATGTCCTCTGGGGGGTCAAAGTTTAGCTGGACTTAGGAAGGTGGTGGAGCAGGGGCCCCTAGAACATTTCAGAGCATTTCCAGTCTTACTGCTGACATGACTTTACTGCAGAACACAACATGACAGAGATCAAGAACTTACATCCTAAAAACCCACCTTATAAATTATATGTTGACTTAGTGCTTAATACAATACAGTATTTGTTTTAGTTATTGACATAAATGACTGATTAATTAGTAATTCTATCTGGTCTAAGTTTCATTGATAAATTCAGTGTCATTACTTATTACTTATTAATTTTGTCATCCATTTTATTAAATATTTAAATCACATCTGATTTCTTAAGTGCTCAGCTGTACTTTTTGACCAATATCTGCAAAACTGAAAACACCAGCTGCTGTGCATAGATAAGTCTTGCTACTAATGAGCCAGTTAGTTAATTACATCATATTACGAATTACATACTATGTATTTGATGAGGACCCAGAAAAGGTCTGGGGTGCAGTCTTCAAATGGGGCATGAATTTAACAACTTGTGCATTTCAGTTTTTAACAATAATACATAACAAAAGGTGATACACAAACAGACCTTTCTGAACTTTATCACAAAGTAGGAAGACTTCATCCCCGCCTCGACAGCTCCCAGCATTCCTGTCAATTCGGCAAATCTTCAGCTCTGCTGTGTTTGGGGCCCCTAAGAGGAGGGAGGATCAAAAAAGCGAAGAAAAAAAATCTTTTCTTGTCCATCTTTCCAGCTAGACACTGTCAGTGTCAGACTGCTGGTCACAGTCATTAGACTTGGGTTCTCTGTTAAGGCTACAAAATCTACCGTCATTTAAAGTTAAGGCTTTCATTTGCTTTGATGGCCTTGTTACACAGGAACTGGAGCAATGGAAAAAAAAGACTTGATTAGAACAAACTAAGAAAGCAGAACAAAACACCCAAGTAAACAGCTTGCTTACAGGGTCAGAGTAAGCCTTCAGCCTGTCCCAGGAGACATAGGGCACATATCTAGGGATACCTGGAGGGTGTTCCACATAGCAGGATTTCTCAGTTAGCTGGGATAACTTAAGCTAGAAATCATGATTGTCATCTCTTATTGGATAATCATGAATTTAAGTTAACCCAGCTAACTGAGAAATCCTACATTATGGAACACCCCTCTGGGATGAAATTGTAGTGAAATATGGATTAGTGCTAGGTAAAATAATTATAATTAATGCTATTTTGTTAGATTACATTAAGTAGATTAACTTTGTCATTGCAGAAAGTACAAGTACTCATACAACAAAATGCAGTTTGGCATCTACTCCAAAAGTGTCACTGTGCGCAAAGTGCTAGAAACAGCAGTACAATATATACATGTCTGATAAAGTTACAAAATGTACATTTATACTACAGATGCATATTTCCTATTTATCTAACATGTACAGTGAGGGAAATAATTATTTGACCCCCCCATTGAATTCCTAACTTCACCGATTTATAAAGAAATGAGAAGGCTATAATTTCAATGGTATGTTTATTTCAACATCAGAAGATATATTTTCAACAAAACAAACAAGAAAAAAACATTATGTAACAGGTACAAATCAATTTGTCATTTATCTAGGGAAATAAGTATTTGATCCCCTACAAGTCAGCAAGAA
>JAODLC010000002.1:16820170-16831047 GCA_026781145.1 Hippopotamyrus pictus | reverse complement strand
GATTCCCCCAGAGGAGCTGGATGAAGTGGCCGGGGAGAGGGAAGTCTGGGTTTCCCTGTTGAGACTGCTGCCCCCGCGACCTGACCTCAGATAAGCGGAAGTTAATGGATGGATGGATGGTATCGTGTTCACAAGGTCTAGTGCCTTCTGCATTCACTAGTCTCAAAATTTGGTCAATGTATTTGGTTAGCTCCAGATCATCACCCAGACAAAGTTTGAAATTTGATCCGTCGACTACCAATGACACAGAAACAAATGCAATTCCAACCAATCATACGGTAGTCTTTTAAAAACAAGCAACTTATGGTGAACAAACACACTGCAAGGTTGGTTGATTAAGTTAGTGGAGCACATCACATGGTACTGTTTTGATAATATCATGGAAGAGAGAAGGAAAACTTCAAGAAAACTTCAGTGTCAGTGAAGAGAGCGGCAGCTCAGCAGCCACATCTTTTTAAAAAAAATATATTGTTGAAACAAGGTAAAAGGATGTCAGTGCTATGCATTGTAAAATCTTCCAGTTCATCTAGTAGAACATACAGAATGCAAGAGCTTACAGAGACACACCAGCAACTGGGGTTTCCATTTTCAATCTGAAGAAATACTGGAAAAATCATGTCGAGTATTATTTCAAAATGGGACACAGCATTTTATTTTTCAAAACGGATGGGCTGGTAACTTCCAGGCATGTCCAATCTGCCCACTGGAATGAGTGGTGAGGAAGTCAGGAGAAACCCAGTAACAAACAGTACTGCCAACATATTATTAGTTTTACGCCTTACAATTAAAAAGGTTATTTTTGTATTTTTATTTATTAAAATTAGATTTCGGTCTGCAGCCTTTTGAATTTGTCGTCTTTTTTCATGTTCTGAATTTGTTTAAGGGGAAATCCTAAGGACATTTTAAGAAAAAATGAAGCCTTGAAGTAAAGAAGTAATGACATTATCCGTGCTTCAAACCATCCTTTGGCCCTCAAAACAAGCTGCGGATTGCAAGTAATTTGATTGTCACTGTACACACAGTAGGTAAAGCAGACACGCTCACCTTAATGGCAGGATGAGTCTTTGTGGTGTCATTACTGTTCTCTCCTGGGATGCTTCCTGCTGATCTGCCCTCACACTTGTACCTGAATCGCATGCCTCTCTGCTTGGGCTGCTCAATGATCTCCAGAAAAGGGGGGCCTGTGGGCAGAGACAGAGGAGGTGGCGTGATGTCGCAGGTCAGTTCAGGTCCCCTGCCTTCTCCTAAAAAATCTCCCGAAACATAGATGGTTTTGTTTATTTAAAAGAAAACAAGTCATGATTCTAATGACTCACTTGTCAATACTTAAGCCACAGAAAGTTAAATCATTTCACCATTCATTCTAACAATCTCAATTGTTAGAAATTCTTTGAAATCATAAATACAACTACAGTAGTTGCTGACGACACAGGATTGTATCCTGAGACAGGCCTATCACCCTCCCTCCCCCATCTAATCCCTACTCCTCCCCCACACCATCCAGCCTCTATCGCTAGCACCCCTACACTAAGTTTGAGAAGTATATAATTTTACATACCAACATCCCGTCCTTACATTATACTACTGTTTACGGTATTTAGACTATTTTCAAAAGCATTGCTACTCCAATATTTTGGCGCAGGGGGAAAGTCCCTCATGATAAATTTTGTAGGGTGACAATACCAAGGTATAACGTAAATATTTCTGTAATACCACCCAAGCCTACCCAGCACAGTATCCGCCCTATAAAATCTTTATTAAAAGCCTAATTTTGTGTGACTTGTCTCAGTGTAATCAGGTTCACCAGATACACTCTATTCTTTCTTGTCCCAAAACTGACTAGGACTAGGCAACACAATTAAATTCCCTAACAATAAATTACACGGACCGGCTATTAGATTGCTTCCGATAAAACTATAATAACTTTATTTTAGAATATCCGTACTTTCACATTTACTGTGTTCACAAGATGGCTCCTGCAGCCTCCCTTTCAATCCACTGCCGCCTAGTGCTACGGGTTTTGTCTCTGGTGTAAGTTGTCATCCATATATAATATGTTTGCAAAGTGGTAATAAGATCCATCAAAGACCAAATAGACTAAACTGAGTAATAAAATCAAATAGTGTTATGCTGTTTACAAGATCAAGCACCTTCTGCAGTCACCCATCTCTTTGCTGCCACTAACTCTGTTGCTTCACTTTTGGTGCAATTGGCTCAAAATTTGAGCAATTCCAGATAAACACTCATAGCATTTGTAATAATAATCGATACTTTATCGATTCCCATGGGGAAATTGTCTTTTTTACGCCTCCCTCAACTTGCCTTTTGTAGAATAAGCTGTCCACGAAGAGCAGCCACCTGTAGAGGCGCCCAGGGAGCTGGGGATTAAGGGCCTTGCTCAAGGACCCGCAGATGTGCTGAGTTTGAACCAGTGACTTTTTGATTACAGGCACAAAGACTTAGCCCACTGAGCCACACGCTGCCCCCATACTTTTAATTACAAGTGTCTTCTACAGAATCCCATGACAAGGTCAAATATTATTTGCTTTCACCCTTACCTTTGCTGCCACTAAGTGGTGTTGCTTCAATTACAGGGCAATTTGTATCAGAACCTACAATGCGTCTTCAAAGTCGGAAAAAAATCTATTACTTTTTAAGTTATCCCACCAACAAGAAAGTGTCTGTGGTGGCCAGTGGCACAGATAGGATTTTTCAGTTGGGGGGGGGGGGGGAACAAGGATATTTTTTCCTTATGCAAAGTCCTGTAAGTGGGGGGGCAGATTAAGGTCACTCTGAATCTGAAGGGGATCCATCCCAACCATCCCTGGTGCTAACTGCGCGCCTGGTGGTGGCCAACTAGTCCAAAACTCCATATTCACTCCTGGAATACTAGCACATTCTGGAGAATGACAAACATTCTCAGAAAAATGCTGACTCTTCTGTTTTTGGAATATTCCAGGTAACAAAAACTCAAACAATAGATCTCAGTACATGGTACAGACAGTACATGGCAGAATATAAATGGCTTTCCTTACCTTGGCTCATGGTGGTCAGACCCCAGTTACACAGCACTGTTCAGAAAGAAGAGATGCACATTAACCAAAATAACAAAGCAGTGATATTTACATTATAGCAGTAAGCCCTCGGTGCCATTTATGTAACACTGATTTATAAAAGCAGCGATTATCTGCAGTATAAATGTTCATGATGTTTAGGCTCCCAGAGCTACCACCTCCTTGCCCTTGCTCAGAAAAGACATTATCATTAAATTGTTTTCCTGTTTTTCAAATTAATTTTAGCTACAACTTTTTTTTTTTTTTTTTTTTTGCTGCGGTAAAGATAAGCATGGCATTTTAAAATAAGAATAGAAACAGTTTTTCTGAAAATAGGCTGGCTTCCACAGTTATAGGTAAATGTAGTTTCAGAAGGACACTTAACACCACTCCTGTTTACATACTGTGGAAGCTCCATTAACACGCTACAGCTCACAGCTCTATGTAACCAGGGAAAAGGTGTTTAATCATTCAGTATCATTCTTTCCTTCAAGAAATTTAAAGAAATTCCTTTCACAGATGTATTTACTTCCTAACTTGCTTCATATATACTTGGTGCAAAAGCTTCAACAAAAAAAACTTTTATTAACAGTCAGGGTTAGTAATACAATAGCCATTTTCCATAGAATAGATACTCCTGGTGCACTTTCCCTTACTCATCTATGCTATGTTTTTTAAATTACACCAGCACCCCACCTTCTGTAGAATAGTGTACATCAGTATCTTAATAAAGCTTGCTACATTCCTGGTCCTCAATATTCATTTGTATGTTGGTTTTCAGTCTAGCTGGCCTCTTTGTTAATTACCTTTGATTGGGCTGTAGCGAGGGGCAGCATGGTGGCACAATGACTAGCACTGCTACCTCACACCTTTGGGTCCAGGGTCTGAGTCTCCATCATGGCTCCCGTTTGTGGAATGTGCTTGTGGTTGTGGGGTTTCCTTCAGGTACTCCAGTTTCCCCCCACAGTCCAAAAATGTGCTGAGGTTAACTGTATTTGCCACATTACTCATAGGTGTGAATGCTGTGAGTGTGTGTGAGTGTGCCCTGCAATGGCTTGGTGCCCCATCCTGGGTTATTCCCAGCCTTGCGCCCATAGGCTCCGGATCCCCCATGACCCTGAATAGGATAAGCAGTTTCAGAGAATGGATGGATGGGCTGTAATGTCACATGATTTAAACTGTATCCAGTAGCATTTACCCTACCTGTAGGCTTAATTGAAATGGTTTAAAATTAATTGATATTACTTTGATGTTGCCCCTTGAACTGAATACAGTATCATTCATAATTTAAACTATTGCTCACCCAGAGGCTTTAAAAATCAACTAAAGGACTTAAAAATAAAATACTGTCTTATTCCACTTAAGATTTTACAAAGAAATGCTGGGAATGCCAACAGTCTGTGTTCAGTGATGTGACTGGAATCCTACTACATGCCAAATAAATATCACAATTATCCCCAAGTAATTAAGTAAGTAAGTAATTAGGGTCTTCAGGATGGCTAACGCTTCCAGGGCTAAGGGTGTGGATCTCACACCCGCTCCATGTGTGTGCGGTTTGTATGTTCTTCCCATGTCGTGTGGTTTTCCTCACAAAGTCACGTACTAAGTGCCCTGCAGCGGACTGGCAACCCTTGCAGGATGCAGCCCCGCCTCCTTCCTGTCCGCCTGGGATGGGCTCCAGGCCCCTCGAGACCCTGACCAGGATAAACAGTTTGTAGATGGAGGGATTGGATACCAGCACACGGTGTGCTCTGAGGGCCTGTGTCAAGAGATACTGGCCACTTAATTTGACTGAATGCTACAAAACATCAAATATAATAGGTCACACCTGAGAACAACATTCTAGTGACTGAGTGTTGAATTTAGGAGCAGTTTGCCTGTGCCAGACATGTTTTAGAACAAATAACCGGGACAGATATGAGCAATGAGCCGTTCTGAGGTGCTCCATGCAGTATGTGCAGCATACTGTGGCGAACAGCACCTCCGGAGCGTGTCAGTGCCTGTCCCTGCGCCTGCCAGGTCCTGAGCAGCGCTCTTTCTAAACTCTGTGTGAACCGGCTCTGTTTCGCACCGCCACCCCATCCCCCGCTTCCCGCAGTCTCCCGCCCCCTTTCCTTTGTGTGCCTATCACCTTCCTTCCTCTGAGGCACAGGTTGGACCCTGAAAACTCTCTATGCTTCTGTTCCTTACATTTCACAGTCACCTGCTAACCTCCTGCTTAATTTTAGAAACTTGATGGGGAGTGAGTAACGCTGCATTTTCACTGTACTCTCTCTCTCTGTACTTTCACTGTACTGCACCTTGCAGCTCCAGTATAGATTTGAATCCTGCCTCCAGTTAATGTATAATAAACGATGGAGTCAGTTCTGATTATAAGATGACCCCCACTTCTTAGGCAACTATTTTTAGAAAAAGATTTGGTATTCCAAAAAGTAAAAATTTCAAAAATAATTTTCCTTAGACATACAAGAACATATAAGAGGTTTACCATCTCCCTGTTAAAAGGCATTACCTAACAACTGCATTACAATAAGTGCAGCAAACTCAGAGGAGAAGACACACTTTCCATAATATTTCCTGGCCAATCTGAAAACTTTTAAATTCTGAGAAATATTCTGGGAGTAACGTCAAAATTTTTTTCCTAAAAGCGACGAGAAACATGACAAAAGGAGACATTGTGCTCACAAGTAAAACAGCACTGTATGTTTATATAAGATGCATTGATCTGTACATTAGGAAATAGGAACTTTCCACACTAAGTGCTGCTTTTACTCTCAAGCCTTTGTAACGTGACCAACAATGAAACTCTAATTTTCTCACCACATTAAAGCGCATTTGCTCCAGTTTCCTGAAGTGGAAAAACACACGAAACAAATAAACGAAGCGTTTCCAGCACACTAAGAAATGGCAAGTTTCAGCTGTGCATCCAAAAGGTTTCCTTGTTCCAAAGGTCAAACCGCCACTGTTTCTGTGTCGAGGGCTTCCATGAACAGGAAGACAGCCAACAGCTGTATGAATTAAATAAATACTTTGCAACCATTTAACCTGTTGACTTGGTAGTAACCTGGCTAAACTCAATTGCCTTTGATTTCCAAATATAAATATATGCAACCATGTGATCATGTTTCTGAATGACAAGGGTGCCCTCAGGTCAAGCCTTCAGAACAATTTAATCAATGCTTGCTTCACCAAATCAAACTGAAACAATGTTCATACACACACACACACACACACACACACAAAGGCAGAGTGGTATCCAAGCCTTCCAAGGTAGGGTAAGCTCTTCACTTAATACACAAGCTTCATTTAAAAATGTCACAGTAAATTTAGCAATGTGGATTATTCTTTATACATTATACATTTGCTGTTATAAAAATGTAAATTAGTAAGACTACAATCAAACAAAACTTGCTTGATATGCTGTTATTACTTAATGTGATTACATACTTGAATGTAAAAGTATTTAGAACCAGAGTGAGTTTCATACAATCATTTTTTCTTCTTACTTTACATTTTATTTACAACCCCGATTCCAAAAAAGTTGGGACGTAGGGTAAATTGTAAATAACAACAGAATGCAATGACAAAGAAATCTCATAAACTGATATTTTATTCACAACAGAACATATAAAACATGTAAAATGTTTAAAGTGAGACATTCTGCTATTTAGTGAAAAATATTGGCTCATTTTGAATTTCATGATAGCAACACGTCTCAAAAAAGTTGGGACGGGGGCAATAGGAGGCTGAAAAAGTTAGTGGTACAGAAGTACAGAAACCCAACAGCTGGAGGAACAATTTGCAAATACGTAATTAGGTCAATTGGCAACAGGTCAGTAACATGACTGGGTATAAAAGTTGCAGTGTCTTTCAGAAGTAAAGATGGACAGAGGATCACCAATTCTCCTAATACTCCATCGACAAATAGTGGAGCAATTTCAGGAAAAAAGTTCCTCGGTGTAAAATTGCAAAGAGGTCAAAAAATATCATCATCTATAGTACATAATATAATCAAAAGATTCAGAGAATCTGGAGAAATCTCTGTGTGTAAGGGACAAGTATTCTGGATGCCCATGATCTTCGGGCCCTTAGGCAGCACTGCTTCACAAATAGGCATGATTCTGCAATGGAAATCACTAAATGGGCTCAGGAATATTTCCAGAAAACATTATCAGTGAACACAATTTGCTGTTTCATCCAAAGATGCCAGTTAAAACTCTATCATTCAAAGAAGACGCGGTATTTAAACATGATCCAGAAGCGCTGGTGTCTTCTCTGGGCCAAAGCTCATTTAAAATGGACTGTGGCTAAGTAGAAAACTGTTCTGTGGTCAGACTAATCTAAATTTGAAATTCTTTTTGGAAACCAGGGATGCTGTATAATCCAGACTAAAGAGGAGAAGGACCACCCAGCGTGGTATCGGCGCTCAGTTCAAAAGTCAGCATCTCTGATGTATGGGGGTGCATTAGTACATATGACAAGGGCAGCTTGCACATCTGGAAAGGCACCATCAATGCTGAAAGGTATATCCAGGTTCTAGAGAAACATATGCTGCCATCCAGATGACATCTCTTTCAGGGAAGACCTTCCATTTTCCAACATGACAATGACAAACCACACACTGCATCAATTACAACATAATGGATTCGTAGAAGAAGGGTCCAGGTACTGAACTAGCCTGCCAGTGGTCCAGATCTTTCACTTGTGAACATTTGGCGCATCATAAAATGAAAATTACGACACAGCAGACCTAGGACAGTTGAGCAGCTAGAATCCTGTATCTGACAAGACTGGGACAACATTCCTCTCCCAAAACTCCAGCAACTGATCTCCTCAGTCCCCAGAAGTTTACAGACTGTTGTTAAAAGAGGGGACGCCACGCAGTGGTAAACATGGCCTTGTCCCAACTTTTTTGAGACGTGTTGCTGCCATGACATTCAAAATTACCTTATCTTTTCCTTAAAATGATACATTTTCTCAGATTAAACATTTGATGTGTTTTCTATGTTTTGTTATGAATAAAATATGGGTTTACGAGATTTCCATATCATTGCATTCTGTTTTTATTTACAATTTGCACAACGTCCCAACTTTTTTGGATTCGGGGTTGTATTTAGCAGAGGGCTTCACCCAAAGCCACATACAGGCATCCAAGCCCCCTGAGCTACACACAAGCTCTGGTGCACAAATAACATCCACCAATATACCACTGCAGCCATTACTATATTATCTTAAAAAAAAACTCCCATCTAATTTTCCATACCATACATTACATTTCTTAAAATATGAAAGTGAACCAAGATGTGTAGTAATATAATATCCATCCATCCATTTTCTATACCCGCTTGTACTATGCAGGGATGCAGCATTTCCATTAATGACCCATCATTCAGATAACATGTAGCAAAGTGGGTGGGGCACTTGAGGAGGGTCATTACACCCAGCACTCAGCGTGCCACAATATGAAGACCACAGTGTGATCACAGATGCGTGACCCAGAAGTTCCATCAGGTCGCCATGTGTGCTTTCTGAAGAGACGCTGAATGCTGGAAATCAGTCTCAGAGGCTTCAAGCATAAAAGCCACTTCTTTACTTTCCCAGGTGTATACAGGGTGAGTAATGATATTTTCATCTCCTGGGGTGTGTGCCAGACAGTGCATGTGTAGGCCAGAGTTTTATGTTGGTGCGTGTTGACTGCACATGGGCAAGGAAATTTACCAAGTGTTTAAAGTAAGTGGCGCCCTGACTTTCATGGAGCAGAAGTCAACAAAGAAACAATAGAAGAAATAAATTTTGTTGGTATGGGGGTACCCACAAATCTAATTTTTCATACTGGCAGTAGGACTCCGGCATTTTAAAATCTTGACGATAAAATTCACCAAGAGGACTGGGTGGGTCATTTTGTTGCAAAGATTTGAAAATGCTGCTGTGTACAATATTACCTTAGTACCACGCAAGCCTAGTAACTTTGGAACTGATTTTACCCATTTTACTACACTGCTTGTATGTGTTTTTGTGATACATCTGCTCTCTGGTGGAACATCTTTATGGTATGCATGTGCCGACCACAACCATCTGTGTCTATGGACAAATGTAGTGTACACAAGAGTCCGCACTCACAACCGTCTGTGTCTATGGACAAATGTAGTGTACACAAGAGTCCGCACTCACAACCATCCGCAGCCCGAAAGCGCAGACAGAAGAGCATGACCTAGGATTAGGTGCGCATATTATTGATATGAATCAATCAATATGGCTTGTACTCCATGACTAGTCTTAAAAACCATCAGACTTGATTAGGATGTGAGTAGCATGAGGCGTCTCTACACTACTCCATATCCTTTTTATTAGTGTTCCTGGCCATCTCTGACCATACCATTCGCATACTAGCTTCACCATCACAGGTATCAGCAGTAATTGTGAATGAGCTTCAGTCACCAATTTGAGCCAATACATTACTGCAGCAGCTATATGTGATTAACTTAACATCACAGTGACTTGATCCGGCTGTCCGAACTGGTTTCTAAAGAATTAAACGAAAAATCCAAGGGTAACCGTCGTAACAAAAACAACGACTGAAACATCTTCAGCACAAACCATCTAAATCTGACCAACCAGTTGCAAGTGATGTGTGCTGTATAGAAACACCAAAACAGAAAACGAAACCGGCCGATAAAGCCCCCGATCGCAGGTGTCAATTTCGGGGCGGCAGAACGATCACAATAATATACGCGCCATAACAAAAACTACAACCAGGAAAAGTAGCTTAAAATACTTTCGGTAACAATCAGACAACTCATATCCCTGACAGTCTTTCATTGGTGGCTCCTCCTGCTGTATTAGCGCTGTGAAAAGGGGGTTTTCCCCGACACGAAAACAAACACCGAGACTTTTAGGGGGGGAAAACTACGTTCTTGAAGTACGTGTAAACTTACCATCCATTTTTTTCTGCATCCGAAATCCGCCAGACGTATTCACTGAGCCGTGTAACCTTGAAAGCTTCCGGCCTTGTAAAAGCGAATAAGTTGATTTATAACAATTGTAATTTCTTTCCGACTGAAGCGTTTACGTGCCGCAACAACTCAGCGCAACACGGCGGTGTCGCTTTCCCATGCTTATCGCTTGGCTGTCCCACCCCTCCAAAAAAGCACGGAAATACCCTAATGACGCAAAAGCGAGAAGAAGCGTGTAGGCTTTAACAGAAGCGCAAAAAACTGCACCGCACCGCCCTACTAATGACTGTAGCTATTCTACAGCTGATTCGTACGTTTAGATGTTTATTTTGTTCAATTAAAAAACTGTGACTCAAGCGACAGGTGGCTCGACAGCATATGTGGCAATGGAATAACAGTATATATAAAAATGTGTATCACGCTGATATGCTAGTGGTTCCAAAGTGGTTCTATTAATAGACTAGTAGCAGCAGTACTGATGTTTATACTTGAAACCAGTGGCAGTAATGTACTCTTTTTCTATTGAATGATTGTTGATACCTGAAAGTACTTATGAAGTCGGAGGTTATGGTGGTACAGGAACGAGCTCTTAATTGTTAATTTCTCCTGTTCTGCAGTTGGAAATATGTAGGAATGTTAGTCATATCACCGATGCAAACCTCCAACGGCCCTTCCACACCTAGGAGAATCATGTAACACTTCTGAAATGATAACAATGGATCATATATACTCCTTAATACTTTTTGTTATATTTGACTGCTTACTGCCTCAGCTGTGAGTATTATTAGTAAAAGGATCAGGGGCGGATTAAGGTGTACAGAGGCCCCTAGGCTACAGTAGTCTGTGGGCCCCCCAACCCCGCCCCCCTATA
>JAODLC010000002.1:16772609-16786816 GCA_026781145.1 Hippopotamyrus pictus | reverse complement strand
GGGATAGCTGGGTGAAACGGCATTTCGATGCACAATATACCATGTATATTGCTGTATTGACAATAAATCCCTCTTGAACATGAAGCATGCCTGAGATTTAGCTGTTTGAATGAAATGGGCATGGAAATGGTGTGGCCAGCAGGTGGAGTCGGCGCTCCATTTGATAAATGTTATTCAATACTTTCAGGCCTTCTCATGTGTAAATGAAGTCTGATAATGTTCTACGAGGCAAATGGGTGAAAAATGAAAGGAAATTAAAAATATGGACTCAGGTGAAGGGAAATGTAACAATTCTTTGAAGGTTTTATGAGAAATAAGGACATTTCAGCTGAACTTGCTAAAGTGAGTCTTAGACATATATGGACAGTGGCTGTAGCACCCTCGTTTGACTGATCAGCACCAAAGTTGGAGGGTCTGTCTGGGGTCCAGTGCTACATTAGTGTGTTAAATTTAGTGAGGATTGGCTGAAGCAGGGCTGAGATTAAGGTCATGGATTGAAATGAGCATGGAAATGGTGCAGGTTGGGTGTGGCTGGTGGCCATACTGTACAGGCAGGTCAAGTTATTTTTATGAATCATCCATAAGGGCAGTGTGCTGATTGGCCTGCTACCAGAATGACCTAGGTGCGGTGGACATTCTAGGAGTTATTGGAATATGTCACTTATGGAGTTTTTAAACATATCGAGCAAATGCAAATCACTGTCATTAGACGGTACATATATCTTGATTTGAATGATTCAGAGAACTTGGAGTACAAAGGATTTTGAGCAGTAAGATGTGACTGGAACAGAAATGAGAAAAATGTAAGTTGCACTGCTTTTCCAGGTTTATACAGATATGTTCCATTGCTGTAGCGCCCCTGTTTGATGCAATCGGCTCAAAAATTGGAGGGCACTTACCCAGTACTGTTCTACAGGATTTCAAGTTTGGTGATAATTGGCTGAGGCAGCCCTGAGATACAACTGTCTGGTTGAAATGGGTGTGGCACCTGTATGGTCTGGTGTGGCTGCTGGCCGTACCTTACAGAAAGTTTAGGATTTTTTAAATAATTATTTATAAGAACTGTCTCCTGATTTAAATGATATCAGACTTATGTAGGTTGGGAGAAAATCCTAGGAGGTTAACGAAAAATCATGTTTTCAGACCTATATAAATTATGCAAAAATGCAAAGATGGAGAACCAAGTTGTACATGTTGTTTGATTTGGCATGTCATACTGAATTGGCCTGGTAATAAATATCAACTGTAGGCTTGACAGTTCTGGAGAAATAGGCAGAAAAGCAAAAGTTGTCACTGTAGCGCCCCCATCTGGCAGACTGGGGTGCCCTTACCAGGATGAGGTCAGGGTCTGTAGACACATGGATCATCCAGATTTAGTTGAGATTGGTGATTGCTAGGCTTGTCAAATGTATGCTTGATTTTCATTGGCTAATTATGGCCACCATTGTATGACTAATTACTGCCATACTATGGATCTGACCTCAGGCTTGGCCATAGTAGACATATGCCAAATTTCACTTGGATAGGCCAAGCAGTTCAGGAGATATTGGAAGTAGGTATTTGTAGCGCCCCCTATTGACTAAATGCGGACCGCTTTGTATGGTGTCCACAGAATGGAGCAGGAAGGTAGGATTTTAAGTTTGGTTAAGGTAGGCTAAGGCAGGGAGAAGTTATAGCAGTCAGACTGAAACTGGCCAAATATAGGTGGAGTTTGGGTGTGGCAGATGATACAGAAATGTCAGACTTTTTTTATAACAATTGATCAGCTCAGAGGACTGATCGGTTTGACACCTCATTTGTCTGATTTAGTCAGATAGTGTAGGACTTTAAGGCAGAAGTAGTTTTGTAAATTATGGAAATTAGCAAAAAATCTAAGTAGGCGGAGCCAAATAGTTTCACTCAGAGTTGTAGGGAATATCTCCCTGTATCTGTAGAAAAAAATAATTTTGATTGTAGGACTAACAGGACAAGAGATATTGGCCAAAAAGTGGCCATCCGACTGACTGACTTGGGTTGGAGGGTCTGAGTAGTGGGTAGGAATTGACATCATCCTACCAAGTTTGGTCGGCCTCGGTCTTACGGTTTAGGCTGCACATTCAGTTTTAGGGCAGAATAATAGTAAATACTCCTAAGAAAAACAATAATGGTCCAAAGCACTACGTGCTTTGGACCCTTAATAATAACAACAATAAACAACAACTAGTAACTGCAAGCAGTGACTGAAGGGTCCAAAGCGTTGGAATGACATCCACGGCATAGAAACAGTACAGGAGTACTGATAGAAAATTTAATACTGACTCTCACTGGTGGCCAATGTATTATTCAGTCAGACAGTAGTAAATGCTGTTGGGACAGGATGGAGATTTTTGAGTCTAGGCCTAACAGGTCAGGAGATAGAGGACAGAGAGTAGAAACTTGCGGTATGGCACATCCCCCCCATTGAATGTCTGGTTTGGGTCAGATGGTTTGAGTAATAGGTAGAAATAGACACCTTCCTACTTAATGTGGTAGGTCTAGATCATACAGGTTTAAATGTTGTTTGTGCTGGTTGAGTAAACTTAGACTTTCTTGCATATTCAGAACAGCATTGCTCTGTTCGGGGTGCTCCATATAACAGCAGTACAATTATACTTTGTCCATTTTTTTTATAGACTGTTCATTTAGACATGAGAATGTCATAAAGCTTTGAATGGTCTTCATGAAATGGGGTACTGCCTCCACCTACTGGCCGGTTTATTAAAATGTGTTAAATATTAGAATCTGCCTAGGCTTTTATATAACTTAAGTCTGATAATTGTCTATGAGTCAAATGGCAGTAAAATGAAAGGAAATTAAAAATCTTGACTCAGGTGAATGCCAACTGTCAGAAGACAACTGTCAGAAAAATCCATGGAGATGTAGGGCTGGGCGGTATGTTGAAATTTCATCTTATATTACATACATTTTTACATAAGAAATGGTTTGATAATGTAATATTGTATCAATCTTATTTACTGTAAATGTAGACAGTACAATTTGCCATAAAATGGCAGGATGAACAAATCAGGCAGTGCCAGAATATAGCATCAAATCAGACTCACCACAACCGGAATTTGATTTACCTAAATTTAAATGTGTTGACTCGAACTTGAATTTCATTACCAAAATACGAGACCTTGAATTTGAATACGTTTGTTTACCTGGACTTGAATTAATGAACCCGAACTTATGTCATCCACTATCTCGTTTTGAAAATATCTATATACTGTAAACATTCGATATGCCACTCAGTCCTAATGGTTCGTCTAGTTTCATTGTTCCCCAGAAATTTCCACTCTGCTGTGAATAGATTTGCAGCGGTTTTTTTGTTTTGCATGTGTCTATTGGAATTTTCTATGTGTTTTCTGAGTGAAAAATAATGTTATACAATAGAAGTACAGTGGTACCTCAGTTTTTCGAACTGGTTGGTTCGACTTTTAAGAAATTTGAGTTCTAATGAGTTTGAGAACTGAGGTACCACTGTATTTACCTGAATGATACAATTGCTAAATACTTGAAATATTTGCTTACATTTCAGATACTTGGACATTTAGTCAATTTGTATTTTTTCTAAGTATATAACTTTTTTCTATTTTTTTCCCTGTCTATCGTGATGTTAAACTACACCCAGCCCTATAAGGAGGTCCTCCAACTTACAGGGAAAAACCTGGGGGTTGGTGGCAGGATTGACACTCCAGCCACCAGAAAAAAACTTCACACTGGTCCATTTGCACTAGTGTGGTGCTGAGGTATCACCCACCACATGGCTTAACTCAGGTTCTCATCCCTGAGGTGGTTTGTCGTGTGGTGTGTGTGGAAGCTCACTGTATCAGTACTCGCTCCTTACATCTCCAGGGTGACAGTCAAAGTCAATGCTAATATCGGAGTGTTTATCAAAAACCACAATAAAGCCCAAGGTTGTGGGTTCTTGCCTCTGAATGTTACTGCATGTTCCTCCTGTGCTCCTGTACGTTTCCTTCAGGTGTTTTGCTTGCTGAGATCTTTCTATGTGCACTGTTGTGCGACTGTTTCAGTGCCCTTGTAATGGACTGTATCCCGAATCCCAACAGGAACAGGCCCAGGCTTATGCTCCTGGATACAGGCTCAGGAACATCAATACAGGAAACCATTCCTGTTTGACAAATACTTGACTGTTTAAACAAACTTCAGCAGATCCACCAAATAATATGATAGAAAATAAATAGAAAATGATTGGTCAAAACACATTTATTATGAAAAAGAGAAAACATGATTTGTAAACTGTATAAGAAATGCAGCAATATGAAGAAATTTCCCATTTATAAAAATGTAAACAGTAACATGTTGGCAACTCTCAATTGCAAAGCATGTTTTTTTTTTTTTGGCAGTCTGATGATTGTACTTCAGTAGGTTTTTACTGCTTTTTCCACATGTCGAGTTCCTTTGAGTTTTGTCCAAAAAGCCTTGCTAACCCTTGCACACCCACTCATGGTAAAGGCAAACCCCAAGCATTCAGAAGCCTATACACTTTCCCTAGTCTCTGAGGTTACATACTTACTTCAGTGAAATTTGGCCTGTTTTTCTGTTTCACTGTCAACAATGCGTTACATTGTACAAGCAATGTCCATGAATTAATTTCTTTGAGGGATAATAACTCTAAAGCAGATTCTATATAAGATTTATTCATTTGTACACCTGAACATTTCCAGAAGTAATTTACGGTACATAAAGGTACTACTGCAGATCCTGTTCTGTGACATACAGTAGCATGCCCCACAGGTATTTATACTAGCAGGGTATACTCCTCAGATTACCTGTTCATCTATTTAATACAAAGATTTCCTCTGCAGAGCAATATTAGCATTTGGTATTTCAGTGGAAGTCACCGATAAATTCCGAGTTAAAAATATAATGGAGTTGGGGACGACCTAATAAGCATGATGTCCACCTGAAAAAAACAGATTCTAAGCACACTGCACTGATACTGGAAAAAGGGAGGGCAGATTGTTTTGCCCTGAATGCAGACATCATGCCTTTTTCATGACATTAAATGCAATTGCCACTATATTTTGTAGACTAAACAAAGAGCTCATAAACTCCCACAAACATTCACCTCCACCGCACACCCACCCGAGTTTCCCCACCCAATGTCCTAAATGGGGTCAATGGCCCAGTGTGGCCCAGTGCTCAGCGGATTGAGAGCCACACATAATGCAATACAAGCGTCCCTGATTACTCAACCCACTGAAAATGGGAATCCCACCCAAAATTATAGGAAGTCAAAGTGATTTAATCACCAGACAGCACTCTGCATATCCAAAAAAAGAATGATTACTTGCATGTTGACCTCAGACTTTCTTTACAGAAAGAAAAAAGTGGATATGCCTTTCCTGATTTGGTCTGAAAATCTATGTGCTGTAAAATTCATGCTTTGTGCAAACAGTGCTTTCTGACTGCAATGTCAACACCGTCACTTTCCTGATTGTCCTTAGTCAACCAGTTCATTGGCTTACTGTAATTCTGACACTATTCCTATAAAGCTTTGCTGCTGTGAAAATGTAAAAGGTCATTTATGTTATGGCCCCATGTACAAAATGTATATCATCAGATTTTAGATAGAGTTTGCCTTAGTAGTTTTGCCTGAATATTGTGGTTAAAAGCACCAGGACACAGTGTTCACCAGCGGGGGACGGGAAAACTATTCAAGCCTTTGAAAATCCAAGTGGACAGTAGCAGTAGCTGCTGGTGTTGACAGCGAGTTGCAGTTGGTCTTACGCAAACATGGTCAGAGAAATCCACTGTGGAGACACAGAAACAGAGAAACACACCAGCAATCAGGATGGATCAGCCTTTAACAATAAAATTACCATCTGTAAAAAAGTTCGGAAGTCAGAAAAAAAAAAAACACTGTTGACACCAACCTGGAAAAAGTTGAGTGAAATTACTCCATCTTTATCAGTGTCCATGGTTGTGAAGGTCTCTGTAAGTAAAAGGCAAATGAGAAGAGGCATCTTGACTTCAGCTTCTCATTTTAATAGGCTCAGCCACATATGCATGCATTATTTAACCAATTATTAACATTTGGCTATAAACTGGCCAGTAAACTATATGTAAGTGATGTAATGTCTTGGCACCCATACATTTAAGTGGAAATCCTAGAATGACTTACTGAACATTGTCTCCAACCGGACAAGACAGCTGACGAAGTTGTCAAAGTCCACAGTGAGATCGGTCTCACTGTAGCGCAGGATTATCAGCTGGAACAAGTGGTTAGTTAGCTTGAACCCTGTTAGACACAGACACACACAAATAGAGGGAAATGGGATAATAATGCCAAGCGGATAGATGGTATGCATGTAATGTCCCACAATGAAATCTGCTCAGTGCTGTATATTCCTCTAAGGATAAAAAGGCTTCTCAATACTGAAGGAAAGCTACACTGGAGGAACTGAAAGTTGTATAGAATTAATAAGCATATGAAAAAAATAGCAAAATTAACTGACTAAATGTAAAATTTAATTAGCAAGCTTAAAATACTTTAGACAGTTGTATATGACGAGAAAAATCACACATTATAATGTGACTCTGCAACAGAGCATAATAAATAGACACTTTTTGCTGCATATTTCCTGAAGGCACTATGTAGAATATTGGGTTTTATGACTTACATAATGGTTTAATGGAAGGAGCTATAGTAGATTAATAATTTAACATAAATAGCCAACTCACATCCCACTTGGGCGGGGGGGGTGGGAATCAAAGAATGGGTGTCTTTACCCATGTGTCCATCTGAATGATCAACATGCAGCACAGACATAGGTCATGCGGTTGTACTGAGCTTAGTACTCGCCCAGAAACGTACCTGAAGATTCCAGGGCCAGGCGCAATTCATAGGAGTTCATGGTGCCAGACTTATCCAGGTCAAATTTCCTGAATACCGTCTATAGAAACAACAAGGAGAGAGGGAAGGGACAGAACGGAGGGTGTCTTTGGGTAATCAAAGTGGGCAGTGTGTGGCTCAGTGGGATGGGGCACTGAGCCTGTGATCAGAAGGGTACCATCTGAACTCGGGTTAGGTCCGTGAACAGAGAGCACAGACACGCATACATGTACAGGAGTCTGTCCAGGACTATAAGCAGAGAGACTATAAGCAGACATGTGAACTGACAGATGCAGTTATACAGAGCAGGGACAGATCTGTAAATAAACAGAATAAGGAGCACAAACATACATGTGAGCAAACATGTCGACAGACAGATGTATGGAAAAGGTTAGACATGGGAAATGACACAGTTAAGGTACCATCTTACCAGGTATCGCTTGATTTTTTCCCACAGCACATGAAACTCTGTCAGACCCAACTTCCCATTGCCATCAGTCTGCAGCACACTGTCAAGTACTCAGACAGCGAGTAATACAGGCAAACACAAAGAGCAAATAACCACAGTCATAGACACAGCCTTAGTACTTTTTCCAAGTTAAAAAACAACAGCTTCATTGCCAAATTCATTGAGTGACAGGCAAACCGGAAGCCACCCATGGCAACACTAACTGCAGCTGAAGTCACAAATACACAGCCTGAACCACACAGTGCTCACATTTCGCTTTTTGGTAAAGTCTGAAACCTGAACTACAAATAATTCATTCGTGCCCTTTAATGCTCCATGAAATTTTATATCAGGGTCATGTCCGCACACAGAAAAATTGACCCAGAATGCAGGCTGTGCCAGAAATCCCTCATGGGAAAGTTTTATTGAAATACACAAGACGGATAGTAAATGTGGACAGGCTACAATGAACGAACAAGGAACACAAGCCTAAGAGACACTAATAGAGATGACTATCAGAAAAGTAAACACAAGGCAGCTGTGGCTGGTTAACAAGAGGATAGGAACACGAAGTAAGACTAACAAGCTTCAGACGCAACTCATTAGCAGCCACACCCAAGGGGAAGGCATGGAGCAGACAAGCAGGGCGGGGCTGGACGTGACAATAAGAATGATCATTCTGGTTAATTAGCTAACATGGGAGTTCTCAATCTTCTGATAAAATCTGGGAAAATCTGATTTTAATATAAAGCAATGACTGTCACAAATTGAGAAATGTAATCTCAGACTCGGAGTGAGACACACAATGTAAGGTTTAAAGGATACATCCATTAGGTTAACCATACTGCGACAGGCCTCATGTGAGAAGCCATCCGTTTTCAATTCTTTATCTGTGACAGAACCAAAATGTTTTATTCTCAGGGAAAAGGCATGCAGCTATCAGCAGTTCAATTCCCAAATCTATCTTTTTTTCCCCAAGGGCAGGTATTCAAGACTTTGCATTCACAACATGACCTTGTTCAAGACTAATAATCCTGAATTCATGAATGCTGAATTCATGAACAAGCAAAACCAATAGATAATGTTATGGTCAAAGAAACAAGAGAGATTATACTGCTATTAGTGCTATTAGAGTGGTATGTGTTTGTGCATGTTCTACGTGTGCACACTTTAGGAATTCTCTGAAGGTCTGAGAGCACATCATGATCACGGATATAAAAGGTGTCAATGTAGGGGGAGCAGCTTACATAGAGAAGCTGGAGTTCATGGGTTCTTAAATATGTATTCAAGCATGGTCCTTGCTTGTTGACATTGTAAATGTCTATATTTTCATAATTAACTAACTGAACACTCCTTTGGCCTAAGGCTGACATCACAGAATCATCTATATCTGAGGCGTCTATCAAGAATCCAGACTCACGCTTCTTGAGGATCTTGTTTAGAATAGTCTGCAGTTCAGTGGAGCTGATCTCCATGTCCTGAGAACAGAGACAGAGTCAGTTGAGTTGGACCTCCCCATCATTTTAGCACCTTCTCAGACCACTTCCATCTTTTTCTATCTCTCACCGATCCTGCCAGCTGCAAGAAAAGACTCTTGAACCCTGGATCAATCTGGCTCTCATCCAAATGGGGCTGCAGCACAGATGGGTCAAAAGGGTAAAGTCCATATTAGTATGGGTCCAATTACAATGGACTCCTGG
This sequence comes from Hippopotamyrus pictus, assembly GCA_026781145.1. Classification (NCBI taxonomy): domain Eukaryota; kingdom Metazoa; phylum Chordata; class Actinopteri; order Osteoglossiformes; family Mormyridae; genus Hippopotamyrus; species Hippopotamyrus pictus. The sequence continues at coordinate 16,777,791 of JAODLC010000002.1, read as the reverse complement.
AGCTTTTACTGAACATTTCCATATAAATATTACTGCCATTTTACCTCAGGGGGCAGATTAGCCTCAATTTCATGATCCATATGCCTGGCAGAGAGAAAGGCATGTTGGTCACAGACATTTAAGTGCTCCACCCTGTATCCTTCTCCCAGCTGACTGCTCATGCACCTGCCTCAGCTGCCATCTACAGCCTCCTGATGCTTCCCATCCATGGAATCGCTCACCTGTCTTCCTTTTCCTAATCCACACATCTTCTAGTAACACGTCATTTGTGGGTTAAGGAACCAGACTTGAATGCAAAGGCTGAAGACCAAAGAGCTACATTTGGCAAGTCACAGCCACTCACTAACTTCTGGTGGCACTGCTGGAAAGTCCAGCTCCTAAAGTTTTAGTTCAGTGACAAAAACAATAAAACTGCAGTGCTTTTTGTGAAGCTTAAAAAAAATACTAAATCTAAGTGCATTAAATTTGTAATGTAAGAATATTTTATAGAAAATCTTTAGTCCAATCTCCTTTCTGCTAAACCTGGCCAATGAATGATCAAGGCAGACGTGCATCACAGTCCACGTTGTTTCAAACGATATGTACCCTGACACACACTCTTTGCACTCAGCCTTTGAAGCAAATCTTGTGTTGCAACAGTCGCACATGCTGTTGTGTCCGCTTCCATAATGGGCATAAACAAACCATAAGCCTTCCCTTGTTAGTCCTCCCTTCCATCTCCTCCTCCTACTGGCTTTCTCTTCTCTCTGTTCAGCCCTACCCCCCTTCTTTCAGCTGTCTCCCTCCTTTCATTGGCGATCCCTTTTCTCTCTTTAGCCCTCCCTCCTTCCTTCCCCTCTTTCTATTGGCTGTCCCTTCCCTCTGTTTGGTCCTCCTTTCCTTCTCTCCTGCTCGTCATCACTCACTCAGAGTTGGCAGGCTTCTCAGAGAATACACGCAGGACAAAGTCAGCTTCCTTGTTGGGCTCAAAGGTAGAGGGCACCACGATGTACTCGCCAGCAGGCAGACACAGGCGAGAGCTGACTTCACGCAAGTTGATAAAGAGCTCTGAGCGCGCTCTGGAGGCGTGAGTAAGGAAGAATTCCTGCTTAAGGTGCACAGCTGACATGCCAAGACACTGTGTGGGGAGAGAAAGAGAGAGAGCGCAGTAGAGAAAAGGTGTCTTACTACTGAGCTAAACGCCACCAATCAAAAGGCCCTCTCAGAGAGCTGTCAGTAATAAGGGCTACATCGCTACTATCCAAAAAAAAAACAAAAAACACACACAACCATGGGATCTTAACAGCTCAGTAGAAACCCTTAGTCATGACTGGACTTCCTTATAACTGATTTTGCTTATGTCATCTAGGATTAATCAGCGATGTCTCCAGACCCGCCTCGATTGTTATTCTGTATTGAAGCCTCTGCTGCTGGGTGACTGACATAGTTCTGCATACCTCGCTTGGAACCTGCAAAACACAGACACGGAGATCATTATGAAGTTACACAGCCAACACCACATATGAGGATTCTTCAGCAGGCTCCACCAGGTCAATACTAGACATACTACAAAATAGCATTTGTTTAAATTTAAATACTACTAAACTATTACTAAAGAGACAAAACACTCATGTTACAACTCCCACACCTCTGTCAACCTTAGAAGTCATATCAGGACTATCCTTGTAATACTTCAAACTCAATACAATAGACCTAAATCCATCTTGACTATTTACTGCACATTTCTCCCATCTGTTCATTCCATTGTTCATCTTTTTCACCTAATCGGGTGTTTATGGTTTTTTTTTTTTTTGGCTAGATCAGGGGTCATCGAAATTTTTATATCCTTCAAGGGCCATACGTATGTTTCCTTATGCTAAATTATGCACAAGTAAATTTTATGCATATGGTGGTGAATTCTTTATACCATGAGAGTTTACTTAAAATTTGATTTTAAATATTGGAACATATCACTTTGTTTACAGTATCGCAATATATTGAATCGTAGCCCCTGTATCATGATACATATCATATCACCAGATTCTTGGCCTGTTATTTTATTTATTGCATGGTAAAAGTTTTTGCAAGCTGCATTCGGCCCAGAGGCCGACCATTCCCTACCCGTGGTCAAGATATTATCGTCTTCTGTTAATCTAACTTAAGTATGGGATAAACCACGATGAGGTGTGCGGTTAGATAAAAATAATTATTGACAACTTGGTGTAATGAAATTGGAATTGATTATTTTTTGTATAACCACGGCTAACGAGCAAGAAAAAAAATAGAATAAACCATTTACAGTTCATTTTTTACTTTCAATTAGCATTTAATAATGTTCCACTGAGCTCTTCAATATACAGTCCCATGATAAGAATGATGGCTTATTTATGAGTAAAAAGTCATACAGGTACTTATATTAACATGTTTTGTTTAGCATTGAACACAGCAATACAGAAGTCAATTATTAGACTGCTGGAACTACCTGTGTGGTTACATGCAAATAATCACCCATGTGACATCTCTGGACCAATAAGAAATAAGTAACATTTAGGGTTAGGGTTTAATGACAAGACTGTACATCTTTACCAAAGCCATGGGATAAATAGTTTTTTCTATTTATTATATTTTCACTGTGAAGAATGATATTTCATCTCAATATGTGAACCACATATCATAGAGCTCAAAAGACAAAAGATACTTTAACAGAACAAGAACACAGCAAAATGTGCAGAACGATCTAAGAGATGGAGCCTTAGGCTACATTTACACTGCAGGACAAATGTGGCCCAAATCCGATTTTTTCCTCATATGTGACTCAGATCACATTTTTTCCATGACAATGTAAACAGCACTAGTCACATGGAATCCAATGTTTTCAATTCCAATTTGAGCCACTTCAGTATGTGGTCTGATTTTTTTGCAATGCGACCTCAGTCTGAACAGTGAAATTGGAATTCATGCGACTTTTACGTCACTCTCGATCGACATTCATCACAATTCTGCGCAGGCGGAAGTCACTGTATGTCTCTGTCAGAGTGCCAAACATGGAGGAGAGCACAGAAGTTGGCCAGTGGAGGGACAGTGAGGTGCTGTATTTGGGGAGATAAATCTGTTCAGCCAAAACTGGAAGGTAACCGGGCAGTTTTCAATTCAATAAAGTGATGTCTGTTTTTGCGCATGCGTGTCATTGCGTCTGTTGTTGTTTTGTGGCCAATTCAGTATAGTGAGCCATTCGCATTGAAATCTGATATTGCCCACATTAAAAAGAGTAATGTGAACAGGCAAACAAAAAAATTGGATCCGAGCAGGAAATCAGAACTGAGCATTAAGGCCTGCAGTGTGAACGTAGCCTTAGTAATGCAACTCTAAATGCTTCCCGGGGTTTGCGTTCGCAGAGCCCCTTGCCTCGTAAACGGCGAATCCGATGGTCTCCATGTCCTTGCCCTCTTTGCGCTTCTGCCGCCGGTCTTTTTGCATCAGGGCCACCAGGAAGCTGCAGTCTGAAGTGCTGGCTGAGTCCGGGTGCTGTAGTATCAGCTTAAACTGTGGATTAATCCAGAATGAAGCTGAGGAGAGAAATGGGCACAACTCACTGTATAGAACAAAAAGGAACTGATGTCCTGTGAGAAGAGCAGCCAAAATGTTCAGTGTGCATTTATGTGGAGCTGTAATACTCAAAGCAGGACTACAAGCTTTTTCAGTCACGCTGCCTTATGCTCACCTATTTGCTAATGGCTCCAACTGTTAACCAAAAAAAATGTTAAAATTGTTTGCCGAGTACAACAATCACCTAAGCTAGTAAACTAAAATTTATTTAAGCATGTTTTCTAGATCAAGCAAAGACCTTCCCCCCCGCTAAAGGTCTCCCTGTAGACCACTGCCGTTTGTCCCACCCTGATGATCATACTCCATTTGGCCTTTGGACAAGCACACATACAGGTACAGACCACTGCCGTTTGTCCCACCCTGATGATTATACTCCATTTGGCCTTTGGACAAGCACACATACAGGTACATAAACTAGCAAATGAAAATGAAAGAAATGTATGCCAAAAAAAAAAATCTTTAATTAGGCTATAGAAACATACACAACTTCCACCTGGTGTGTACATCTTGTTTTAAGTGTTTTTGAGGCATTTGCAGTTCAATTTGAATATCTTCCAAGCGAGTACACGCAAGTGGCAAGTGCTGGTGGCAATCGTTCTCCCACTAGATACAGTGTCACTTACACTTATTTGCGATAGCAGCCCCTTGTGGATCATAAGCTGCAGCATGTGTGCAAATCAGCCCAAGCTAGCGACTCCCAAACCATCCATTGCTTTTTTCATGTTACTCGCGTTCTCATTTTATTTAGTTGGATTTTCCACAAAACGCTGCTTCTACCTCTCAAAACTTCGGTTTTACAAAGATTGCAAACTGCTTTGCTACGAGTTGCTGTAGCAAACTTGTCCCCCTACTGCGAAGGGTATGCGCACGTCACAGCAGGCAGCATTAGCGTTCAGCTTGAATGCAGCAAAAGCATATCTAAAACAGGAAAGAACTGTCCTGCAACTGATAGTAACAAGAAATAGGAATCTTTTTACAAACTGCCAAAAACTAAATGAGTAAGTGTTGGATATGGGCTGCTCACATATGGCCGATACCTGATCCGTCAAATAGGTCTGAATCGGTGCTGATACAAACATCCCATCTTGCTCTCCTAAAAGAGATATACCCTATATTGCCAAAAGTACTGGGACACCTGTCTTTACATACACACATGAACTTTAATGACATCCCATTCTTATTACATAGGCTTTAACATTGAGTTGGCCCGCCCTTTGCAGCTATACCAGCTTCAGCTCTTCTGGGAAGGCTGTCCACAAGGTTTAGGAGTATGTTTATGGGAATTTTTGACCATCCTTCCAGGAGAGCATTTGTGAGGTCAGGCACTGATGTTGGATGAGAAGGCCTGGTTCTCAGTCTCCACTCTAATTCATCCCAAATATGTTCTATCGGGTTGAGGTCAGGGCTCTGTGCAAGCCAGTCAAGTTCCTTCACACCAGACTCCAGAAGGGGCAATCCCCAAACTGTTCCCACAAAGTTGGGAGCATGAAATTGTCCAAAATGGCTTCAAATGCTGCAGGAGGGTTCGAAATAGCCAGTATCGCATCGCAGTTTGCGATGTAAAAACACCCACCTGCGAAACAATTGCCTAATTCCC